>VDFB02193867.1:332497760-332668333 GCA_007258455.2 Sequoia sempervirens | reverse complement strand
TATATATATATATATATATACGGCCTATCGGGTGGCCTAACTTTGGGGCACGCTGGTCTCATCACAGTGAAATGCTCCCATGCCCAGATCTATTGTAGTGTCACCCCGCAAGACAAACTGGATGATCCTTTGTATACTACCTGGTGCAAATCATGATAGAGATGTGCTAACATGCAGCTACCCCATGCATATCTCCTCAGCTGTAGCAACATCTACTCTAGAATTTTTCCCCATCCCACTGATAATCCCTTTGCCCAACGATCCAGACAAAGGAGACCTCCAATGAATGCACCCAAAACTGCCAGCAAGGTGGGATATCCATGAAATTCTGCCCACGATACCTAGTACCCAACTATATGTCCATCTCCATACACTCTCCTCAAAGTATCTGTCCCCCCCAACTCCTTGTGATCATAATACATAAGGGCTCCAACCGCGGGGATACCTAAGATCCTATACACGTCCTCAGGAGTCACTGTCACCTCACTAGTCGGCATGTGAAAGGTGTTGTGATTTGAATGCCATTGCTCTGCAAGTGTCATCAACAATCCTCTATTGACCCTAATTAGTAGCATTGCCAACAAGGATCTCAAACCGCATGTATCAATCAACGCTATGACAGCAGGTGTCAACTCAGGGATCTGATCCCATCCTGCTGAATGTCGCTCTCTAATCTTGAGGTTTTTGAAAACCTCCTATTTTCATCACAATGGTAATTCATCAAAATCATATCAATCATTTAAACAACATCAATCAAACTCATATCTATCAGGGACCTATATCAAATGATCCATATCAGTGACCCATATCAGTGACTCATATCAATGCATCAAATCAACAACCCATATCACACAATCAATCTTATCAATCAACTCAAATCAAATCTATCTAGTTGGATATCACATCAAATCTGTTCTACATTCAATCACTATTTGTTTTCTATCACAGAATGCAAATTTATCAAAAATCATATCAATCATTTACTCTTTTTTTTCTACTCTAGGAAGGAAAGTTATCAGTTCCATCATTTACTCTTTGTTTTCTACTATAGGAAAGCAAAGTAATCCATCATTTACTCTTTGTTTTCTACCCTAGGAAGCAAAGTTATCAATCATCAGATTATTCTATCATTTTCTATCCATATCAGCATGATGACACAACCATTTACCTATCTCTTGACCAAGGAATCAAAACAAATCATCATTTTCACGTTACTATCATCAAAACATCAATTCTACCTATTTTTACCATATGCACCGTTCTTTTTACAGGATGTGCTAAATTCCATATGTGTCGTTCTTTTTGCCAGATGCGCACAAACAAACCCCCTATGCACGTTTTCTTGTATTCACCACTTTAATCACCGTATGCACCACTATTTTTACTGGATGCACATTTTTACTCTATGCGCCACTGTTTTCCCTAAAAGCAATCTACCCCTAAAATTTTCTATCCTATCCTATATGCGCGCTAGTTTTTACAGGATGCGCCTAACTAGTTTTATCCTGACTGTTGAAAATTTATGCTCTATGCGCGTTTATTTCTACCCTAAGCGCGCCTATTTTTTTCAAAAGCACGTCAAAACTATTCTATATGTGTGCATATGTCATTTTAAAATTTAAAATCCGTGAAAAAGCATGAAAATTTGATTCAAACGAAAAAATTCGAAAGCACAAGAGGATAGATCGACTCACTAGTGATCCATACGCAGCTGGCCTCTGAGATCGGCACGATCTCTTGAATTGGTGGCGATGATAGGGAATCTCCATGTCACGATTTCACTCTCACAGCTACAGTTTTCACTAAAGTCAAAAGTGCAAATGACTTGTCTTTTTCAACCTTTTTACCTTTTAAAGGTCAAACAAGGGTAAATTTGACTTTATTTTCAAAATGGACATTTCTTTTTCATCATCTGTCATGAGCTAAACCACTCTCTCTCCCATCCATGATTTACTTCTGAGGGGGAATCATCAGCAAAAATATCGAAAAACGCATTAGGGGCAAAAAAAAATCTTATTTTTCTTTGAAGCAATGCATTTTACACATCACTTCAAAGAGGGGCAAAATGTATACATCTAAAAATGGTCATGATTAAGCTTCTTAATTAATTAAATATAATTTATTTAATTAATTCCCCTAAAGTCATCTACATATAAATAAATTTAATTATTTATTTATATTATTCATCTTCTAAATTCTTCTACCTTAAATTAAATAAATAATTTAATTATTGACATTTCCACCTTTTGCTTGATTAAATTAAATAAATTTTCATAATTTATTTATATTTAATTATCATAGTATTCTAAAGTTTGAATATTTTGAATATTTAAATAATGGAATATCTTCTTCATCTCATCTTCTATCTTTCGCTTGATTAAATTAAATAAATTTTCATAATTTATTTATATTTAATTATCATAGTATTCTAAAGTTTGAATATTTTGAATATTTGAATAATGGAATATTCTCCATCCCATAATTGATTTAAAATATTAAATATTTTATTTAATATTTCCTCACCCTATTTTCATTTTTAAACATAATTAAATATGAGTTATTTAATTATGTGGTTTTCCATTTTCATCTCCACTTTCAAATTAAATAAATTTAATTTATTTAATTTCTAACTCATGCTAACTCACCTTTCCAAATTTTTGACTTGTGCTTCGAAATGGAAGTTTCCCTTCAAAATTCAATGATGAAAATTGAAAGAAAAGGGAAACCTTCCATCCTTCTCTTCCACTTTCAAAAATATCACGCTGTCTATTCAAACAAGCTTAATCTGGACCATCAATCGATTCAACCAATCAAACCTGTTAGAAATCTCTATAAAAGCCCGTGCAAATCCAAGCTTCTGGTTACACTATGCATAATCATCTACATTTACACTTTATATACTCACCTTTGCACAACTACGCATGCATTTGCACAACCATACTTTCAATTAGCTTATGCATTTATATCAGTTTCAATATCACAGCCATATTTTCATATTAGCATAGTTTTGCATTTAGCATATTATGCATCTTTTAAATCTCGTTCTTTAGTTGTCTTTTTGTTGAGCTTCATCTGCTGATCTGAGAGCTATTCGAAACAACAAAACATTGAAGTTAGAGGAAGATAAGACAATTTTGGGAAGCTGCAGTTATGGTTTGCATATTTTGTTTCCTTTAAAACTTTTTGATTTAATGTCTTATTAATATGTGTTTTATTTTATCTAAATTGATCCAATATTTCACTCACACACTAACATTTTGTTTGTTTTGCAGAAGTTAAAGGATTTCTATGTAGGATTTTGAAACTATTAACTTTTTTTGTGTAGAGAAGATGATCGGTCCAAGATCTTTGGAGACACCAAATATTTTTGTTTATTAACTTAGGAATTCCCTTTTGGTTCTTTAAAATGAACAACAACAACTCTCACATTTGATTTGGTGTTGTTAAAATAAACAATTTAAAGCTTTCTAAAGTAGGAATCTCCTTTTGGTTCTCTAAAATGAACAACAACTCTCACATTTCAAATATGGTGTTGTTAAAATGAATAAATTTGAATCTAAGTTCTAAAGTAGGAATCTCCTTTTGGTGCTCTAAAATGAACAACAACTCTCACATTTCAAATTTGGTTTTATTCAAATAAACAATTTGAAGCTTTCTAAAGTAGGAATCTCCTTTTGGTGCTCTAAAATGAACAACACAACTCTCACATTTGATTCAAGGTGTTGTTAAAATAAACCATTTGAAGCTTTCTAAAGTAGGAACTCTCTTTTGGTGCTTATAAAAAGAACATTAAACACTTCAATTTTGGGCTTTAAAAATGAACACATTTCATGTTTTCATAATTAGGAACCTTTAAATTTGGTGCATAAAAAGAGAGCAAACATTTTTCATTTTGTTGATGCAAGTATGATTTACATTTGTTGACCAATTAATGACCAGGTCTGATTTTCTCAAAAACACTTCAACTTTGGGGCTTAAAATGAACAAAATGTTTTTTTGTTCTCACACCACTACTATCTTAACTGCTTTATGTCCTAAACACTTCAATTGGTGCAAAAATAAAAAAGAAATTTGGTTTTCTTTACTCATTTTTTTGGGGATAACACCACTCAAGGTGTTTAAAATGAATCAATTTGTAATGAATTTTTTACTATGCATGCATTGATTGGAAAATTTGAAGTGTTTTGTCTTCTCCCCTCGCACCGTTTTGGCAATCTTGGGTGAGAAAGGAACATTTTTGAGCTTTTGGATTTATTTTAAATTTTACCTTAGAGAGGGGGCTTGCTTTGAGACACATCCCATGTTGGAGAACTCATTGCAAGGTCTTGAAGCATGTTTACTGGTGAGCAATATCAAAGGTTGTGAAATCATAAGAAAGTAGATTCAAGTCATGTAGACAATAGACTACACCTAATCCCATGCCTTAAGTGGAACAGGAATGGTTAAAGAGCCTTAAGTGGCCAAGCGGGTGAGTGTCAAATTTTTGTGTCCATAGTTACACTAGGAGCCAATTATTTTAGAAGCTTCCCTACTCTCCAAAAAATTATAAGTGGTGCATTGGAATTTAATTCCAAGAAGCTAGTTGCCAATTCTGACTACAAGCCCATGCCATAAGTCACATGTAAAATCATCTCTTTAGAGAATGAGGCAAGTCCACCTAAGAGAATGGTCTCTCTCCACTAGAGTTGTAATTTTTTGTTAATGTTAAACTTGTATACACCTAACAATGGTCTGGAGAATATAATTAATTAAATATGATTTATTTGATTAATTCATCTTAAATTCCTCTACTATTGAATAAATAGAAATATTTATTTATATAGTTCAATTTTAATTCTTCTATTTTTATCATATTATTTCCTCTTAATTAAATAAACAAGTTTAAATACTTTGTTATTTAATTATCATATATCTTCTATATTTATTTAATAAACAAATTTCTATAGTTTGTTTTATTAAATTAATTATTTTCTTTTGGCTAATTTGAATAAATAAAAATATTCAAATAAAAGCAATTTCCTCTATTCACTCACCAATCAAATTAGAAATGAAACATCTAATTAATTCAACTAGAATTCACGGGAAAGCTATGGAGACAAATTGGAAATTAGTTTGGTCAATCATCTTCCTCCTATTCTTCCTATCCTCTAGCAAGATGTTTTTGTAGGGAGGAGCCATCCCCATGATCAACTCAAACTTCTTCATCCCTTACCATTCAATCCTCTAGATCAAATCCATGCCTTTGTTGTCTTACCCCTTTGAAAATGTGTTGCCAAAAATCTATAAATACAACCTTCTAAAGTAGGAGATGGATCCCAACTTTGTATAAACTTACTTTGTAGGAATAACAATCAAGCCATCAAGCATCTTAGCAATAGCAATATCATTTAGCTTGATAACAATCAAGAGTGTAGAATCAATATCATGGCTCCATTGTAGATTATTGTAGCTTCCTTTTATCATTTCCATGTTGGCATAGATTACTGTAGCTTCATCATATCATCTAGAAATCACCATATAGGTTAGATTATTGCATTTAGCAATATTTCATTCTCTAGATTGGCATTTTAACAGTCACAATGCATACAAAATATGAGAGCCCCATGACTTAATAAATCTTTAGAGATAGAGAACAATATGATGCTTTTAGTATATTTATGCTTTTAAATTAGTTTAATTATTGTTAAATCTGTGATATAATGTCTTATTAAGAATTTTTCTTAGTTATTTACTCATTACTTATTCCACACTTACATTTTGGCACATGTGATGATTTAGCACTTTGAGCACTTGTTTTAGCCCTTTTAAATGTTTGAATGGCGCTTATGATATTATGGCTCTTATAAACACTATTTTAGCACATCCAAGTCAAATTGATAAAGTTTGTCAAATTTGTCCTTCATTTTATTGATTTTGATCATGCCAATTGTTGGTTTGATATGATTGATGATGCTAATCAAGTAGATGATGTTCAACCTCATGATAGGTGAGGTCTGATGATTGATTGATGATAGTTATCCTCATGATATGGAAGGAATAATTATAGTTTGATTGATAAACCTCATGATAGGCAAGGTTCAATGATGTTTGATGATTGACCTCATGATAGGTGAGGTTCAATGATGTTGGCTCATGAGATTTAATTAAAAGTCTCACCAAGAGATTATTACATTTGATAGGATAATTGATGTTTTATGTTATGAAAAAAATGACTAACTTTGAATATTTTGTGATGATAGGAGGGCTTGACGAACCTCCAGATTAGAGAGCGATTTCCTCATACTTTTGATTTGATACCACAACTAGCTCAGCCTGAGATGGTAGTTATTATTCATTGTGGATTATCCTCCTTATTAGATATGCCCCAAATTAGGATTAGTTGGGATCTCCTGACAACCATAGTAGAGAGGCGGCATAGCAAACATAATACCTTCCACCTACCTATTGGTGAGATTAAAGTCACCCCTAAGAATTTCTAGAGGATTCTTCAAATACCTATTGTTGGTGATATTGTCATTTATGATTCATTAGAGTAGGGTGGGACTGAGGCTCTTCAGAGACTATTTTAGGATGATACCATTGCTAGATATTGGATTTTGTGGCGTGAGATGGTAGATACGTATGCCACTTTGTCTATAATACTTGTTGGATTCATTGGAGGGTTCCTTTCTCCTGACCGTAGGCCAAAGGGATTTGCTATTGGTTGCAGCCATGTGTTGGAGAGCATGATTGTACATGGGACAAGGCAAGGATAATATTTTATCAGGCCTCGAGGCCCCTAGGATAGGTCTTTAGGCTAGTTTTTGGTGAAAATATCAAAAAATCACAAAAAAAATAAAATAAAATTGAAATCAAAATGGATGATCTAGTTTGAATAATGGTTGACATACTTTTAGAAAAGGTTGGATAAGTTGTACTTTGATCTTTGTTATCATTTATTTGGAGCATCTTGATGATATATTGAACTAGAGAAGCTAGGAAGGAGAATGGCATTTTTCTTTGTCTACTATTTGTGAATTAACCATAATTATTGTGTGAATTGTCACATGAATTGCTCTACAAAGTATCATGGATGAAATTCCAATTCACATAGGAAAGTGACTGATTCTTGTTTGTTTACACAAGAAATGCTCAAGTTATCTCTTTTTAATTATACCTAGATCCTTGTGTTCACTTGCAATATCAAAAATCATGGAAGTAGTACTCAGGTCATCATGGTCTAAATTATACCATTGATGCTTGTACTTACTTTCAACATTTTAAAGCTCAATGATGATACAAAGCACAATAAATGGACTATTAAGATGCCAATGTTTGCATGTGGATTTCCATGATAAAATAGATTGCATTAATGATAGTTTTACATCTGGAGAGTGTTTGTTATGAAATCTGGTAAAGGATTCAAAAATGATGATATATTTTCTAATAATAAATTGAGTATACTTGGCAATAACAAAAAAAAAAACATCATCATTATCATATAGATGCATACGCATTTTCATCACATACATTAGAAAGCATTTAAATTATCATTTCATCATTCATACATTTGAATCAAATAAATTGCATTTGAATCATATCATATTTTTCATATCACACATCATAAAACTCCATGAGAAAAACTATAAAAAATTCCATCAATATCATGTGATTACACTTCCATATTGTACATCCATTCATCATATCAATTATCATGTATTCAAAATGACATTATATTCATCATTTTCCATCCACCTATTTCATAATATATTTGCGTTTAAAATATATCATATAAGAAAAGTACATATATCCCATTTACATAATATACAATTTATCATTATAACATCATCTCCATCATCATGAATATACACACATTATCATGTAATTTAGAACTACACATCATCATACAACTATGTGATCCATATACATAACTGCATACATCAAGCATCCATACATCAAGTATCCATATATCATCATTATGCACATCATAAATAGAACATCATAAATCATTGCATATCAACATGAATATAAAACTGCATCCATAACATTAGGATCATCACATAGCACATAGAACATAGAAATAAATGCATCCATCAAAAAATCATATAGAACACATAATAGATCGATAAAGTCCACTGCATATCATATAGATCTCAAAATAATAATGTCAAGTATAAAATGATGTCTAAAATTAAGAGAGATATATCATCAAAAATGGTTGTGAATCAAAATAATCAGAGTGTACATCACATCTCAAAATAAATAGAAGGTACAATCATAAAGCTATATGCTGCTAGCTCCAAATGGTGTAGGCATCTCAGGACTAGTTCCTCCACCACCAAATGTACCAGAATATTTCAGGTCTCTTGGGAGAGGTTGTGTCACACCTGCACTAATAGTCCTAGTATGAGTCCTACCAGATTGGGACTGCGCATAACTAACTCTCTGCTTTGAAGGCACATGATCATAGTATTTACCTCTATAATACTCTACCTCTTGACCAACACGAACAACCTCTCACATGCAATCCGATGCAGTGGTACCATCATCTAATCTTTGTAATCTCTCAGCTATAGCTTTTTCCTGCTCCACAGCCCATCTAGCAACATCCCTCTTAGCTACTAATGATGTCATCTAAGTCAAAGCTACAATCAAATGAGCCTATACATGTGTGTGAGCCTAAGCCTATGCCTACATCTATTCTTGTGTCTATGTCAATAAACCCTAGGTCTGAGTCAACTGACCCTATAAAGTCTTAACTTGTACCTGTAGACTCGCTATCTAGGTTTGATGTTGTTGTACACGCTTCTCTATAAGGTCTACCACTATTTTCCTCTTACGAGGCATCATATGCTCCTCTAAAGCTGGACCTAACCCACCTACACTCGATCCTCCTGATCCATCTCTACTAATTTCATACCCATCCTCCTCTCCACTACTCTCCTCCCCACTTCCCTCCTCATCTCCATTGCCCTCCTCATCGCCATTGCCCTCGTCATCACCATTTTTGTCAACCTCCTCCACTGCCACCTCATCATCACCAATCTCCTCTCTCCTCCATCGACGATAGTGTAAAACAACAACCTCCTCTTGAGTAGGTAATGGTAATACATGGAAATGGATGTAGCACCATATATTTGGCATAATCGGCTGTAATTGGTGGCTCAACGATATCCAAATAGATCTCCCAAAAATACAGCTATAGAGCCTGAAACTCCTGCATACCAACATCATATGATACATTGGGCCCCCAATTTGTAGAATCTATCTGTCGACAAGGATAATGGGCAACACCTTGGGGCATGCCTTGAACAATACCATACTGACAAAGCACTACCGTAGTGGGAAAAAGTACCCATCCTGTGGGAATGACCTGAGTGGGAACAACCAAAGCTAGATTTTCCAACCCACTATAAAATAAAGTGAATATGGGGAAACCTACATTCAATAAAAGTGTGCAAGATAACCATCCACAAAATATTTGTTCTAAATATTGAGATGTCTCCTAAGGGAGTTTATCATTTTTCGCTCCGAATGGATACCCTATCTATGAACTTTAAGTTAATATCTCACTGAAGTCAGTTTCCAAACATTTTTTATATCACTGTGCAAGGGGAGGGAAGAATCTACCCCCAAAACACTCACCATATAATTTCCAAGGACATTTGCTCAAGGGATTAAGAAATCAAACCTTGAGTACACACCTAGAAAAGACAAAAACACGGGCGCCCTCTAGGGGTTGATATTGTTGTGTGAGTCGACACAATTTTAAGATGTGGGTTGTGATATTCTAAGTGACCTACTTGAGATAGAAAAGTGCTTGAACTGTTTGTTTTTGTGTCAAAACCTATGTAAATTGAAAGAATCAGACCATATTCTAGAACACTGACTACATGTTTAATACGTAGAATCTAAAACAACTGTTACAATTTGGCTTTTGTGTGTGAAGTTGTTTTTCAAAGGTATCATCAAATTAGATAAAAAATTTCAATATTTTCAAGCAAAACACATATCCCAAAATGCTCATTGATCAACAAATTACAACCTAGAGTTAGTCTTTTTACTGAGAAAAACCAAAACAAATAGATAAAACTCTGAACATATTGATAACTCCCAGTTTAGCACATACACAGTCTGCTTTAGTGCATACATCCAATCTTTTAGTGCATTTTCCATCCAAATAGCGCATACAAACACTATTTCAACACATCTATCTTATCTTATAGTGCATCTGCACAGTCTATCACCATAATACACCAATATCTTGGCACAACCAACCTCTATTTTAGTGCATATACCTTGTCTACCATCACATACACTCTATCTTCCACTGCATCCATAGTCTATTTTAGTTCATTCGAGGTCTGTTATAGTGCATTCATAAAATAAAAAACCAGAGAGCCTTTTTTACCTCCTATCAAACTGTTGACATCAGAACTCAGGTTTTTATTAGAACAAAAACACTTTCTCAGTCAAAATATAGTCTTAAAACTGCATAAACTAGACTTTAAAATTAATTTTTTTTGAATAAAACCAAGATCTACCATTCAAAAGTGTCTCAATCAAACACATTTGATTAGTAAGTTTCAGGATCAATCATCCTAAGTCAAAGAAAAGAAAATTGAATAATAAAACTTATCAACTTAGTCTATTCAATATAATCTATCATTCTATTTTACTTGAGTTAATATCCTTGACACTATACCAAACTAATATCAATATTTTATTGAAAAAAATAATGTTTGTATGTCCATTTTAACAAGGTTACAAAGACAAAAACTCCTAGAAAAAGGAAATTGAAACTCAAACCACCATGGATAAAATAGATTAGGATCAATTGAATGCTTTAGCTCATCAAATGAAAAAAATTCAACAACAAATATGGGATATGCAAAGGGAAACAACCATAGAGAGATATTTACTACCAAAAATTTGTTATTATTCCTCTGACAAAAATCTATACATGAAACCTTCTCCACCAACAACTACATCATTCAAGTTCAATGTCATTGAATTTTTGAAAAAGTTCACTAAGGGAAAATCTAAGTCCTCAAACACAAATGATATTGAGAAATCCTATCATGTCATGCATTTATTTCCATCCACCATAATCCAAAATAAACCTTAAGATTATTTCACTAAAGCTAGAAATTCCATCCAATCATCCTCTTCACTCATATCTTCAACATCCAATGATTCATGTCAATCTCTCAATCCAAAGCATGCTAGCATAGAATCCCCTACACATCAAGATAAAAATATTCTTTCCACTCCATCCAATGATATCAAAATTCCACAAATTCTTCCAATCTTTGATCAAGATCCCATTTCTCAAGAATATTATGATGATCCCCTCTTTTCACTTTTCATCCAAAATAATTCACATCCATCTCAAGATAAAATTATCCTTCCAAGATCTTCTTCCACATCATCTAATCAATCCATACCATATCATGATTCTATTGCATCACAATAGCATGCTATTTCTTCTATCCTATCTAATTATTTCTTACCAATTGATGATCAAGACATACTTTCTACAAAATCTCATGATTCCCTTCCTCATCAAGATCAAGATATGCTTCCATTCAAGGATACCCTTTCATCCCATGAATATGTTTATCCTTCTCATGATGAATATATCCCTTTCATACCACCTCATAATCCTTTTCCAAGTCAAGATAAAAACATGCCCTCATCCCCATGTCAAGAGCCTATCACACCTATTCAAGTTATCCATGAATGCCACATCTATAAATTGGGATCCTCCACCTTTATCCATTTTGGTTTACTTCCAACACCTATCCTCTCATCCATATCATATCCTCCCAAAAATGGACTCGTATCTTGTTTCACAAACAATACATATCCCATTTGTAAACAAATGTGTCAAATTATGAATTACAAAGGAAAAGGATTAGGCCTTCATGAACAAGGTATCTTAGAATCCCTTTCTGTTCAAAGAAACCCATATCATCATGGCCTTGATTATCTACCTAAGTGTCCTAGTTCATCAAACCTTCCATCTATCTTAGGTCCTCTTTCTAGTTCATCAAATCTTCCATATATCCTAGGTCATCATCCTAGTCCATCAAACCTTCCCTCTATCCTAGGTCCATATCCTATTTCTCAAGAACAACAAAGGCACACATCCTTGATTCCCTTTCTAAATTCTACACACATTAACACATCCATAATACCTCCATATCATTCATCTCAATCCACCCCTCCCATTGCTCTTGGAAGCAATTTGGGTGCCAAATATCAAAATATTATATATAAAAATCCACATGTATCAAAGGGTCAACACGTCTCCTCAAAGAGACATTGAAAATTAAAAGAAAATTTGATCCAAAATCAAAAGAAAAATCTAAAAGGCCACAAAGGCCCATCAAAGCAAAAAGGCAATTTTCAAAGACTGCAAAAGGTCCATAAATCAAAAATAAAAATTTCAAAGGCCACAAAGGCCCACAAAGAAAAAATCAAAGTAAAAAGTCATGCGGATTCCTAAAAGTCTCATAGAAGCAATAAAATCTAAATTGGCATCCAAATTTTCTAATCCAAAAGCTTCCTCCAATTTTCCATCTAATAATCTATCACCTTCCAAATTTGTTTTTCCTCCATCTCTCCACCACCCTTCAAGGTGTGTGCCAATGTTTATCTTTCCATCCTTTCCATCTATCCATCAATAGGCCTTCCAATATCCTATCCATTATCCAGCATTCATCCCCCACCATTCTCCTTTAATCCAAACCTTTGCATGTCCATAGATTCTTCAATCATATCATTAATCTGCCAACATTTAGGAGTCTAATTCCCATTGCAATGGTTTATTAGAGGTATATTTGGTTGTGAAACTTGATGCTTAAGTCCTTCCTCCATTTCCCTATCATCCATATCCTATCTTCCATATTCCTCTTACACTCTACACTTAGGGACAAGTTTCATTCATCTTATCATTCATTGTCATTATTCTTTGTATGCTCATTCCTTACATTTGCACCTTTGATCTTGACAAGGTTAAGGATCTTATTGAACATCATATATCTTATCCTATACGCTTTATCCATATCTTCCATACCATATCTTTCATCTTATCCATAGTAAATGCATGCTTTCTTCCTTTCCTTGGTCTTGATGAGGAATAGGGGAAAAATACTCGGGCCTTGTGTTTGTATATTATCTAGTTTATCATCATGCCCATTCATTATTTTTATCCTTTCTTTCTTCCATTCCATATCTCCTAGCTTATCAAAATCCATGTCACCATGTCCCTGTGCAACCTTGAATCTTATCATGCAAATCATATTTGAGCCTAGTTGTAAAACATTATCCAATCCTCATATATTTTGTCAATCAATCATCAACAATCATCAATCTTATCGTACTTATAGGAAATTAGTGATCCTAAGTACTTATCATCATCATGCCTTATGGAATCAATCATTCCTAGCATCTTAATCAATCAACCATTATCATCTTTTGACAAGAGATATGTTGCTTGTGTGACATGTTTTGTAGTGAATCTTTCATTTTGATCTATCATTTATCCATGGTTGCATTACCCCCATTATGGATCCTTTTCCTTCAATCAGTCATATCACCTCTTTTCATCTTAAATATCCTAAAATATCCAAAAAAATCAGAAAAAGAGAAAATACAAAAGGAATAAAAAAAAAGAGAAAAATACAGAAAAAGTGAAAAAGTAAAAAAAATACAAAAAAATCATAAAATATAAAAAAGTGCAATAAAATATCATGTACATATCTTAGCAATGTGGTCGTGACTCACCCTAGCTTGGAGGAAAAATCCTAAACTCACTGAGGGCAATAAACTTTGGGCTTAAACAAACTAACAAACAACGGTATGTCAAACACAACAAACAAAATGATCACGGTGGAACACAACATTGAACATACATCAAACATCAGATTACTTCAAAAAATCAACCATCTACATCAAGACAGTTGAAATAAAACTAATCAGAAAAACTCTAGATGGATGATACTCTTTTGAATTATGATTTTATTGCTTTAGCATGAATGCTCTAAATGTTGTACTTTGATGTACTTCGATTATTGATTATCATTTCTTTGGAGCAACTTGATGATGTATTGAACTAGAGAAGCTAGGAAGGAGAATGGTATTTTCTTTTTCTGTTGTCTGTAAATTGATCATTATTATTGTGTGAATTGTCGCGAGACGTGCTCTACAAAGTATCACTGATGACATTATAAATTCACATAGGAAAATGATTGATTCTTGTCTGTTTACACAAGAAATGCTCAGGCCATCTTGGTTTAATTATACCTAGATGATTGTGTTAACTTGCAATATCAAAAATCATGAAAGTAGTACTCAGATCATCATGGTCTAAGTCATACCATTGATGCTTGTACTCACTTTCAACATTTTAAAAGCTCAATGATGATAAAAAAGCATGATAAATGGACTGTTAAGATGCCAATGCTTGCATATGTAGATTTGCATGGTTAAATTAGATTGCATTCATATTATTTTTGCATCTGTACTATAAATTTTCCAAGGCTGGTGAATCAATAACATGATAGAGCAATCATAGAATCTCTGACTAAATAAGTGTACATCATCAAGTTCTAGTACATTAATCAATCCTATTCTAGGGCATATCAATCCAAGCTGATAAACCACATCGATTGATGATATATATATCAGCCTGCACCAGATGCAAAATCATGTCCCACATCTTTGGGAAGAACTCTAAAATCCTCCTATGATCATAACATATTGCAAAACAGCAATATTATCAATCAATCAAATATCAATCAGCCTATCAATCTAATCGGCTCTAGTGAGACTTTGATCAAATCTTGTGAATGATTATCTTTGAACCTCACCTATCATGAGGTCAATCAAACATCAATCTATTATTGATCCTCACCTATCATGAGGTCAATCAATCAATCTATCATTGATCCTCTCCTATCATGAAGTCAATCAATCAATCAATCATTGAATCTCACCTATCATAAGGTCAATCAATCAATCATTGAATCTCACCTATCATGAGGTCAATCAATCAATCAATTATTGAATCTCACCTATCATGAGATCAATAATCTTCTAATCTATTAGGATCATTAATCAATATCAAATCAAAGGCTGACACAATAAAAAATCATCAAACATAAAGAGGCAAAGCAAGGCAACATGTATTCAATAGGTGGAATGAGTATTCTTTATTGAGAGATAAATCAATTTTTGCATCATTAAAATTGAAAATATTTATAAAATCATCTAAAAATCATGAAAAAAATCCAAAAAAAATAAAAAAAAATTCATCAATTTATCTCCAAGGGGGGAATTTATCCACCATCAGCTAAAATCAATGTCTGGGGCATGTCTGGGGCATTTTTGGAAAAAAAATTGTTTTTGTCGATACTACCAACATCAACAAAATTTTCTTTGAAGTAATGCGTAAACACATCACTTCAAAGAGCGAAAAAATGTATACACCTAAAAATGGTCTGGAGAATATAATTAATTAAATATCATTTATTTGATTAATTAATCTTAAATTCCTCTACTATTGAATAAATAGAAATATTTATTTATATAGTTCAATTTTAATTCTTCTATTTTTATCATATTATTTCCTCTTAATTAAATAAACAAGTTTAAATACTTTTTTGTTTCATTATCATATCTCTTCTATATTTATTTAATAGAAAAATTTCTATAGTTTTTTTATTAAATTAATTATTATTTTTTTGCTAATTTGAATAAATCAAAATATTCAAATAAAAGAAATTTCCTCTATTCACTCACCAATGAAATTAGATATGAAACATCTAATTAATTCAATTGGAATTCACTAGAAAGCTATGGAGACAAATTGGAAATCAATTTTGTCAATCTCCTTCCTCTGATTCTTCCTATCCTCTGGCAAGATGTTTTTCTAGGGAGGAGCCATCCTCATGAGTAGCTCAAGCTTCTTCATCCTCACCATTCAATCCTCCAGATCAAATCCAAGCCTTTTTTGTGCTACCCCTTTGAAAATGTGTTGTTGTAAATCTATAAATACAACCTTCTGAAGTAGGAGATGGATCCCAAATTTTTGCAAACTTACTCTACATGAATAGCAATCAAACCATCAAGCATCTTAGCAATATCAATATCATTTATCAATAGTAATCATAGTGTAGAATCAATATTATGGTTGCATCATAGATTACTATAGCTTCCTTTTATCATATCCATGTTAGCATAGATTACTATAGATTCATCATATCATCTAGAAATCACCATATATGATTAGATTATTGCATTTAGCAGCATCTCATTCTCTATATTGGCATTTTAATAGTGACAATGCTTACAAAATCTAAGAACCCTATGACTTAATAAATTTTTATAGATATGGAACAATATGACACTTTCCGTAGATTTATGATTTTAAATTAGTTTAATTGTTGTTAAATCTTTGATATAATGTCTTATTAAGAAATGTTCTTAATTATTTACTCATTAATTATTCCACACTTACAAAACTTTCCCAATTACATTCAAAAACAATTGTGAAATCAATTTTTTTGTTTGATTTAAAGAAAAAGAACACATCAAAACAAACATTGAACAAGGTCGTCAAATCAAAAACTCTTATGTTTACTTATGAAAGAAGTCTTATGTTTTCACTCCTTGAAATGATTTATCCTCATAGGTTTTTGAACATTTTAGTTTTTTTATTTTTAGGTTGCATTGATCAAAGTAAACACTTTGGTAACTATGGCTTTGGTGTTGTGATTTCACAACTTGAGCTAGACATTCAGGTCACATAAAGTCCATTCTTTTGAGTCACTCCAATGCTATTATATCATTTTCCATACTCAAGAACACAAAGGAAAAAAACATATAGAGGTTACAAACTTGCATTCCAACTCACAATATTTTTGTTAAACACTTAGGGGAAAACAAATTGAAGTTGTTTATAAGGCCATTTCTTGAAAAAGACACTTGGAAAATTAGATTGGTCATAGAATATCTCACCCATTATTCCCATACTAGTTATTTGAAATCAAAATCCAACAAAACATTAGGATTATTCCTCCACTCAAAAATTCTATGATATCAATAGTCACTTGGAACTCACAGATAGTTTGAGTATCTTCCCCACACATATCTTCTAGACAACAAAGTGGAATATTGACCCTATTTCTTCAGTATTTTGATTTCCGAAAAGTAGCCACAATCCAAAACAACACTAAAACTTTAGGGTTTTTTAGTTTCATTCCAAACCACCCCATACTACCACACCTTATGACCATCTAGTGACCCAAAAATCCTATTCAACAACCAAGCCTTGTAGCACCTATTATTCAACCTAGCCTCACACACATTGAAAGTTCCCAAACTGACATCATAAGCAATTTGACAACCTTCATTTTTGAGAAAAATGAAACACCCCACCAATTTCTCACCACATCAATCATCTTAAACGAAGAGGAAGAAAAAGAAAACATAGCAATCAGAAGACCCATAGTACAACCTCCCGCATGGAAATAGGTATTGAATGACCTTATGATAGGGTATTGAACACCATAATCACCTCACAACACCCTCATACCTTATGAACATTTGGTGACCCACAACTCCTGTTCAACAACCAGGACTTGTAGCACCAATCTTTCAACCAGATAACACACATATTGAAGGTTCCCAAATTGATAGCATAAGAAGTTTGAGAACTTTCATTTTTGAGAAAAATGAAACACCCCACCAATTTCTCACCACATCCATCATCTTAGATGAAGACGTAGTAGTTGGAAGACCCATATTACCACCACCTACATGGAAATAAATATACATATGTCATGCTTTTTGGCAAGCAAAAAATCCTTAGGTATGGCAAGATCAAGATCCTTAAGCAAAAAACTATACTTAGGCTCTTAGAGAATTGTCCTAAAAAAAAATTTTCTCAAGTTTTCTTCTCAAGGAGATATCGTAACTGTCAAAATTTTGTAGATCATTTCTATTATCACTTTGCACCAATAGGCCATGTCTTTTCCAGAGAATAGGAGTTAGAGAAAATAATCACAAAAACTTGGTAATTGTTTATGACAATCATGAGGTCACAACACAAAAGGAAAATGGAATCAAACAAGACCAACACTAACCTCCCACCAACCACTACCATAAATGATGAAAGTAGCCCTTGGGGCTATAGGCCAACTGATCTTGAAGCACCACAAAAAATTCCTATGTATAGAAATACCTTCAATGAAGAGGAAGTAAATAGTAAAAAGGAGGTAATTGAACAAAACAAATAAGACACAAACAAAGTAGTTATAGAGGAGCTAGACACAGAGGAAGAAATAAAGGAGGATCAATTGTTTGAACATTCCAACAACCCCAAGGTTCTTAAATTAATGGACAGGTTGTTGAGAAAGGATCCAAACTCCTACTTCTTCAAGTTAGCACAAAGTGGTGCTAAATTACTTGTGGATTTCAATGTAGAAGCTCTTAAGGATGCCAACCTTATTCCCTTAGGGGATAAATCAGTTGTAAGACAAATAACTAAACCTATAGAAATGCCAAACATGTCAACTTTGTTCTCACAAAATGATGGTCAACCCAGAGAGAACCCTTTATTCAAAAGACCAAGTCATGTTGAACAAGCAGTAGTAGCACAATTTTATCAAGGAGGACCATCATAGTATGAACCACTAAACAAAAATCCTCCTCTCGAATAGTATATACCTTAGAATACCTCAAACATTGACCCATCCCAAAAAATTCAATACCTACAATAGGGCAGAACATAGGGTCTCCCTCCCAATGGTCAATACCTTCAACAGGGTGGAACGCAAGGTCTCCATTCAAAAAATTAGTACCACCAACAAGGTGGACCGTATGGTCCCCTTTTGAACCAATAATACTAGACGTAAGGTGTGCCACAGAACACCCTTTTCTAGTCAACCCATCAACAAGGTGTCCTAATAATGAATCAATAGGGTAACCTTTAGTTTAGTCCTTCCCAACAACAAGGTGTGCCACAAAGTGCCCTTCCTCAATCCACCCATCAACAAGGGATCTCAATAATGCATGAAAAAGGTAACCTTTAGTTTAGTCTTACCCAACAGCAAGGTGTTCCATAGAGAACCCTTCCTCAATCAACCCATCAACAAGGTGTCCCAATAATGCATCAACAGGGTGACCTTTAGTTTAGTCCTACCCAACAAAAAGATGTTCCACAAAGCACCCTTCCTCATTCATCCTATGAACAAGGTGTCCCGATAACGCATCAATAGGGTAACCTTTAGTTTAGTCCTACCCAATAGAAAGGTATCCCACAAAGCACCCTTCATCATTCATCCTTCCAACAAGGTGTCTCAATAACTCATCAACAGGGTAACCTTCAATTTAGTCCTTCCCAACAACAAGGTGTGCCACAAAGCACCCTTCCTCAGTTGTCCTACCAACAAGATGTCCTGATAATGCATCAATGGGGTAACCTTTAGTTTAGTCCTTCCCAACAACAAGGTGTGCCATAGAGTGCCCTTCCTCATGTATCCTACCAAGAAGGTGTCTTGATAATGAATCAACATGGTAACCTTCAATACAATTCATCTCAGCAAGGAGGAGCTAAACCTCCTTACACCTAATAGGGACCTAACCCATTATACACCCAAAACTGTTACCAAGGTCTCATACCTTCACAATATTCGATATACAACCCAAACATGGTGAGACAACAAGACTATTATACATAGAAATCACAAATGAATGTACCAAAAATGGACATGGAAATGAAAATAAAGGATATCACGCAAAATATAGTAAGAATGAAAGCTAGAAAACAAAAGAAAACCTATACTATCCAAGAAATATTCCCATTCCTATTTGATCAATTTGTCACTACAATACCCTTTCTTAAGAATTTTGAAATACCTAGCTTTGAAATCAAATACAAAGGAAGAGGGGATCCAGTAGAGCATATACATTATTTCTCTATATCATGCATGGAAGTATGACACAATGACTCATACCTCATGATACTATTTCCCCATAGCCTTACGAGCCATTCTATGGAGTGGTTCACCCATTTGATACCAGTAGTCAAAACCTTCAATGAATTGTCTAACAAATTCATAAGTCACTTCTCCTTCAACATTGAACAAGATGTCACTATCACAAGCTTATACATGATCAGCCAAAATCAAGGAGAATCTTTTATCTCCTACCTACAACAATGGAGACACAAGGCTAGTAGATGTAAATGGCCCATCCTCGACAAGGAATTGGTAGACATATTCATTACCAACATCTTACCTAAGATCAATTATTGGCTCACAATGTTATATCCAATAGACTTTGAAGAAACCATTTAGAATGGATTGAATATTGAGAGAGACCACATTGCAAGAGGTTCCCTTAAAACAAATAGCTCAAAAGATAGTTTTTCTACTTCAAATGAGAAACCTAAAATATGGGCTAAAAAAAAAAATGTCACAAATGGTTGAGTGGTTGATGCTAGGAAATTATAACATGCACAAACCATAGGTACCATAGATAAGCTATGTTCCAAGCAATGTGCAAAACAACCAAAATACCTATCCCAAGAATAGTCAAGTTGTGAACCAACAAACAAATTAGGGAGGGCAACAGAGGCAGTACGATCAACCAAGAAGGTAATTCACAATACTAGGTGAATCACTAGAAATAGTCATGCAAAAACTAGTACAATGAAACCTACTCAAAACTAATGATTGTCCAAACTATGAGGAACCTTGTTTCAAAACACTACACGGTATAATGAGGACTTGTGTGACTTCCATATTATAAAAAGATACATCACAAACAATTGCATGAGACTCAAGAACCTTATCCAATATTTAATAGACAAAGGGGAGGTAGATGTTGAACATTTTCCTAAGAATAAGGACCTACAAAAATACTCAAACCCAATCCTAAAACATGCCAAAGTGAATGACAAAGGAAAGAAATAAGAGTACCATAATACCAATTACACATATGGGGACATGGTTTTAAGAACCCTCTCACAAGTTGATAATAGGGAAAATGTAGTGACTCTACACGGTGGAGAAAATAACTGTAATGTAACCATCTGCCAAGGAAGATTTACAATTCAAGGAGTCCCACCTAAACCTGTAATCAAGTCACCAAATGACTACAGTATTGCAGAACAATTAAAGAAAACACCTGCCCCAATTTCAATCCTAGAGTTGTTAAAACTATCACCTGCCCATATGGAAATACTTGAAAAGGAATTGGACAGAGGAGTCCCTAATGACCTCAATCCTAGTCAGTTCCAAGCTATGGTTGGTAAAATCAGACAAAGTAATCATTTAATCTTTTCTAAGAAAGGTCTACCCCAAAGAACATTCCATAACCAAGCCCTCTACATAAAGGTTGGTGTTCATAAAACCATGGTCAAATGGATAATAATAGATAATGTTGTAGGTTTAAACATTTATAGCTTAAAATTTGTAAAATAGCTAGGGTATTCTAACGATGTGCGATTGATAAAGGAAAGAGTATCACAATAAGGGCCTACGATGATCTAGAACGAAATTATGAAGGAATAGTCAAGTTACTAGTGCAGATAGGGCCAACCCTAATAGAAACTGCTTGTCAAGTACTAGACCTTGAATTTTCATACAACCTCCTCCTGGGATACCTTTGGATTCATGCCTTACAAGCAGTCCCTTCCACTTTTCATCAATGCCTAAAATTTCCCCATGAAGGAAAAGAGGTAACACTATATGTTGATTATGAGCCTTTTCATTTATGTGCCAAGTTAGAGGAGAAATAAAATAAAATCCAATGTGTTCCTAGCAACAACATAGCATTCCACTCCTTTTTCCATCCACCTTAACCAAGAACACCTCAAGTGACCAACCAAAAACTAAAGCCAAGATTTAGGTACTTGACAAGGGTAATGGGAATTATTATTTCAACCAAGTATTCTCCATCGACATGCTTCTTCCAACACCCAAAGTATATGGAGTTCCAAAAGAGATCCAGATAGTACAAATGATTTCCAAGCCCACTATGTTCACTAGGTGGGGAGACATGCAAGATAAAATATTTGAGGACTTTTCATCTATGGTCTACAAGGAGGACAAAGAAGAACCAGAAAATCCACAACCCATTTTTGACTCTACTACTAGAGGTTATCAATTAGTTAAACATATTAGATATAATGGAAAGGGTGGCCTTGGGCTACACAAACAAGGCTAATAAGAGCCTATTATATTAGAACAAAGGAAGAAGAATATGGGGATAGGCTATAAACTAAAGGATGTGGTTATTCCAAAAACTAGACAAATGTCTTGGAAGAAGTGAGAAACTTCTACTAGCATCAAGGTGATGGATACCTATCATGCCTTAGACAATGATTTACCCGTTGAAGACTTATTTGATCACTTTAGCATTGATAGGTTTCCTCTCCAACATATTCAAACCATTCCCAACATCTACTAAAATTATGGTACAAACTCTAATGAATACGAGTGGGATTCTCCTTCCTTCATCACCGGATATGATTCTCCCTCTTCTAGCAATGATGACCTAGAAACTCAGTGGGAAAAGGAAACCCAAGCCATACTAACCCTTTTATCCACTTCTATAGGCTTTTTGGATCAAGATGATAACCTCCCACTCTAGTACCCACAACTCATAGATTGGGATCAACAACAACATACGCCTATTCTAGATCAACTCCAAAACAATGAGGAAATCACGAAGTTCATGGAACTTCAAACAAACATACCAACATAAGAACAAAAAGTAGGATTCATCATGGATCTTGAACAAGAGGCATACTTTGGTGGAGAGATTGAATCTTCCAGTCACAAAAATGAGAGAAAGAACATAAAAATATGGTCCCCTAGAGAAAACCACTTTGTGGCTCTATCGGATCTAGAAAAGAGAAAAATAAAGGGCACATCCGAAGGTGAAAACCTCTCAGAGGCACTTGAGGATGGAAGATTCAATCTCCCCATATCAGAATATCAGGAAAGGTCCACACTACTAGTAGAAGTAGAACCCATAAATGTTAGCACAATAGAGGACCCAAAGATAACCTAGCATGTTGCATCACTAGACCTAGAAGAAAAGGAAAACTTCACAACTTTCATTAACACCTAGAAGGTAAAATTTGCATGGACCTATGCTAACATACTTGGACTAGATCCAACATTAGTGGTACATCATCTAGATATAATATTTAGAGAAAATCCTATCAAACAAAAACTTAGAAAAATGCATCGACAAATAGCATTATTGGTAAAGGTAGAGCTAAAGAAACTACTAGATGTGGGTTTCATTAGACCCATTGACTATTCAAAATGGATATCAAATCTAGTACCAGTGTCCAAACCTACTGGGGGCATAAGAATATTTACAAAATTTAGAGACTTGAACATAGCTTGTCTAAAGGACGACTTTCCATTGCCAAGTATAGATATGATTGTAGATCTAAAAATAAGCAATGAGATTCTATCCTTAATGGATGGTTTCTCCAAATACAACCATATAAATATCTCTCTAGATGACCAACACAAAATAACATTTAATTATGCTTAGGGAAAATTTTATTGGAATGTAATGCCCTTTGGTCTAAATAATGCAAGAGTGATATATCATGGAGAAATGATGACAATATTTCATGATATGCTACACACAATCATGGAGGACTATGTGGATGACATTCTAGAAAAATTAGTCAAAAGGGTAGACCACTTGACAAATCTGACCAAGATATTTGAGCATCTTGAATAGTGCAATATGAGACTCAATCCTAAGAAATGTGTATTCGGGGTAACATATGGAAAGCTATTGGGGTGCATAGTATCAAGAAGATGGATTGATGTAGATCTGACCAAAGTAAAAGGAATAATGGAAATGCCTCCACTAAATACACTAAAACAGTTGAGGAGCCTACAAGGGAAACTACAATCCATTAGGCAATTTATCGCATAATTGGCAGACAATTATCACCCTTTCACTCATCTCCTACATAAGGACATCACCTTCAAATGGGATGGGATATGTGACCAATCATTCCAACAAGTCAAGGAGTACCTACTTACTCCTCTTGTACTCATGCCACCTATCCTAGAAAGGGAAATGATACTTTACGTGTCTACCACACAAGCAACACTAGGAGCTCTCTTGGTCCAGTTAGATGATAATAATAAAGAAAGGGAAATCTATTATATCGGCAAAATATTGGTGGGCTATGAACTAAACTACTTGCCGATTGAAAGAGCATGTATCTTAGTCATGTAATCAACACAAAAGCTAAGACACTACATTCTAAATAGAAAGGTTAAGCTAATTTCTAAGATAGAACCACTCAAGTACTTACTAGCAAAGACAATCCCAACAAGCCGAAAAAAAAAAATGGGTAATGATCCTAAGTGAGTTTGATATAGAATATGTAGATAGGAGAGCTATCAAGGGGAAAATTATAGTAGACTAGTTGGCTAAAGCACCTTTAGATGATCATAAACCTCTCACAGTGGACTTTCAATATGAGAGTATCTTGATGAAAGAACAGATAGAACAATGGACTCTATACTTTGATGAGTCCCATACACAACATGGATTTGGAACCGCTATTCTATTTCTCACACAACAAGGAGATAGTATACCCAAGGCCTATAGGATTTTATTCCCATGCACAAACATCTTAGAATATGAAGCTCTTATCATAGGGTTAAAAATGGCTATTGAATGGAGAATAAAAGAGATACATGTCTTTGGAGACTCTCAACTAGTGATCAAACAAGTGAACGATGAATACCAAACAATAGATGAAAAATTGTTGCGATATAAAAGAATGGTGGATAGCTTCAAGGAACACTTCATCAGAATAAATTTTGAGCAAATTCCTAAGGTCAATAACAAAGTTGTCAATCCAATGGAAAAAATAGGCTCGCTTCTTTATATTCCATAGAATGTGCCTAAATATGAGTTCCTCAAGGAACAATTGTTGGTACCAGCATTCGACATCTCAGGATCAGAATTGATATGTGTTGTTGTTGGTCCTAACTCCCCATGGGACCAATATACCTTTGACTACATACAACATGGTACCATACCCATTGACTTAACGACCACCAAAAATAAAACCTTCACTTGTAGAACTTCCCTTTTTACCATCCTAGGAGATACCCTATACCATCTTAGTCTAGATGATATGTTACTCTAGTGCCTTCACACAGAAGAAGCACAAACAACCTTATAAGAGGTTTATGAAGGAATTTTTGGATCCCACTCTGGTCAACTTAACCTAGTCTAGAAACTTCTCAGAACAAGATACTATGGTCCCTCCATAGAATAGGAATGCATACAATATTCTAGAAAGTGTTGAAAATGTCAGTAGCCTAGTGACCTAGTTCATGCACTAGCACAAGAATTGAGACCTATAACCACACCATGGCCTATTTCACAATGGGGATTAGACCTGGTAGGCAAGATATTGCCTATTTCATCCGATGGGCACAAATTCATTATCACAACAACATAGTACTTCACTAAATGGATAGAAACAATTCCATTCACCTATATCACTGGAAAATAGA
Source organism: Sequoia sempervirens (assembly GCA_007258455.2). Classification (NCBI taxonomy): domain Eukaryota; kingdom Viridiplantae; phylum Streptophyta; class Pinopsida; order Cupressales; family Cupressaceae; genus Sequoia; species Sequoia sempervirens. The sequence goes on along the minus strand of VDFB02193867.1, from coordinate 332,642,765 downwards.
TATCAAAATTTATTTTGAAATATCTCATCTGTAGTTATGGAATTCCCCAAACAATAATAAAAGAAAATGGAACCCCATTCAAAAATCAGGATGTCCAAGAGCTCTATTCCCAATTTTCTATCCACCATAAATTTTCCATGCCCTATTACCCCAAAGGAAATGGCTAGGCTGAAGCATCTAACAAAATAATACTGAAAATACTCCAAAAAGACTTAAGTTGACCATGATTGGAATTTGCAGCAAAATTCAACCTTATGGGCCTACCGAACTAGCATTCACACACCTACTAGTGCTACACCATTTTCCTTGGTCTACGGATTAGAGGCCATCTTGCCTATTAAGGTCAAAATCCCTTCATTGTGAATTTCACTAAAAGGAATGGTCAGTAGTGAAGAATACAGGGTATCCAAGCTGAATGAATTAGAACTCCTAGATGAAAGGAATTTGAGTGCGTTAAACCATATGCAGTTTTATATGAATTGGATCAAACAAAACCATGACAAAAGGATCAAGGATTGGAACTTTCAAGCTGGTAAATTAGTCCTCAAAGAGAATAAAAAAATACAACTAAATCAGGATGACAAAGGAAAATTTGAACCCAATTGGTTAGGACCGTTTGTCATCATAGCAAGCTACGACTCTAGGGAATATCAATTAGCTACTCCTGAAGGAGAACCTTTAGCTGAATCATTGAACAAAAACCACCTCAAGAAATTCTACACATGAAGGAAATCAAAATACCCTAGGAAAAAGGGTAAAAATCCAAAAATATATATATATATATAGAAGAAAAAGAATACAAAAATACAAGAAAATCAAAAAGAAAGAAAAATGGTAAAGAGAAATAAAATGTTCTCTTAGTGAAAACCACTCTATGGTGCTCTTATAATAGGTACCGTAGTGAAAACCTAGCAAATAGGTGCTATGTTTGAATGAAACTTGCATCATTATCTATCGATACTATCCACAACATCCACCCATTTCATTTCATAATAAAATAGGGTATCCAACCATGGCTTATCATTGATTAAGGAAAGCCATATTATCTTTACTGGGCATAGTTTCAAAAAGTTGGTGATGGATTAGATCTTTGAGCATCCTATCATGGTCACAGAAAACAACAAAAAGCCAAAAAAATTCAAAACAACAAAAAGTCAAAAACATCTAGAAAACCACAAAAGACAAAAACATTTGAAAAAAATAAAAAAAGAAAACAACATCGTGGGGTTATTCCTTCACTCAAATAGTCTAAGATATCAATAGTTTCTTGAACCCTACAACTTTTTCAAGCAACATTTTCCGCAACATAACCTCTAGACACAAGAGTGGAATATGAATCCAGATTATCAATGTTGTTTACTGAAAAATAGTTTATTCTTTGATTCAAACGATTGAACTATGTGGTCTCTGCATGCACAACATACAAAAGGCTCATTATCCCCTGAGACCCTAGGTCTATTTCCTTAGGTTTCCAACATGCTTTATTTCAAGTAAGACAAAAAATTCAAAATCCAAAAAATAGTCAAAGATACAAAATCCAAAAAAAATCACAAAATAGAAAAAGCCAAAAAAAATCAAAACAAACCAAGTGAACTATGAGCCTCTGTGTGTACAACATAGGCAAGGCTTATCTTTGATGAGCCCCCAAGGCCCTAGGTTAGTCCCCTAAGAAAAACAAAAACAACATCATAATACTGAGAAAAATCAAAAAGACCCATGTCTGCCATCACAATTCGCAATAAGACATCATTGATAATAAATAGACCAGAACACTCACCCTTTGGAAAAAAAAACAAAACAAAAAAATCAGTCATCAATAGAAAGAACTTTCAAATAGACAATCATAGAATAATTTGATCACAAATTGAACTACAATAAAGCCAAATATCAAAAACATATCTTTTTGACAAGACCCAACAAAATCTTGAGATATGTCTTAATGGATCCATTCCTACAATAGACATGATCAACATTGGATAAATAGACCCACCCCAAATAGATATGAAAAGTGATATAACAACATTATTTTATCTTTTTGTTATCTTATTTTTGCGATTTACATTATTGAATCATTCCCAGGATCTCTCAAGGATGTCCATAAGGATTTAGAGAAGAAGGAATGGAGGCAATTGAGTGTCATTTCGATTTGTTGTTTGTGGATAGTATTGTTATACTACCATGTAAAATAATTTCTTTGTTCTGTGTGTGGAAGTCATTTTTGGAACATTTCATGTAACAATGACATGTTAGGTTCTTAATACCTCTTGTGTTACTGGTTCGACATGTTTTAAATCTTCTCACCCATACACTCTAATAGGGTTTTCGTATGTCTAGTATGAGCAAGAATACTCCTTATTTGTAGAGTCAAAGTCCATGCAATAGATACAAAGTCACCTTGGTCATTAATACCCTAGTGCATCGTATCGGTTTTCTATATCAAAAAGGATTGTTCAGACTATAAAGTCTCTAAAGCAAAGCAAAAGAAACTCATCAACTAGTAATAAACATCAAATTTCCACCCATCATTAATATTTATTCTAAAATAACATTACATTTATATCATCAATATTTATTCTAAATTAACATCACATTTCTATCTATCACCAATATTTCTTCTAAATTAACATCACATTTCTATATATCATCAATATTTCCTCTAGTTAACATCATTTTTTCTATCAAATCATCAACATTTCTTCTGAGTGAAAATCTGCATAGCAATATCATTAGTACCATTCTACATCCACAATATCAACAACATACATCATGATGATAATAAATCAATAAAATCATCATGTATGATGCATTTATTCATATCAACACCATTTCATATCAACATACATATCAGTGTGATAGGATATACAATATCTATACAAGGCCTTGACTGGGTCGATGAGTATAGGCATACAAAATAAATGTCTACAAAATTCCTCTAAGCAATGAACAACATAAAGATCAAGTACAAAAGTAAGACCTTGATAGGAAGAACTGAACCCTATAGATCACCAAAATGATCTAGTTGTCTCACAAACTGATCACCTGTACCACCACCTACACCATCAACTACACCTTCACCACCAACAGAACTAGGCTCTTCGAACCATGGATGTCGAGAAACCCTAGGAATAGTAGCCTCATATAAAATTTGATAGTAGGTAGACCTCTACAAATAACAGTCATATTCTACCCTGAGATTATCTCTCTATGGTCAGAAACTATGCAAAATCCTCTGCAACATGTCATCCAACACTCTTGCTATCCTACTTGGCCCTTAAAATAGCTATCTGATCCTCTACAACCTTTCATCTCACTATCTCTACATCTCTTGCAGTAGTCATCTAAGCTAGCAGTATGTATCCTTCCCTAGCTAGTAGAGGAGGACCCAAAACCTACCTAAAACCCTATACCTGAGGTGGCTTCTCATCCTAATCACCCTAGGCTCCATCATCAGGAGCTTTATCTTGAGTTCTATCCAACTACTCTGTGAGGACCTCAATACATTGTCGCTCCCCATGATGACTTGTAAAACCTAATCTACCTGAAGCGAGAGTACCCCTAGGAACAATGAGTCTTGAAGTCCTTTGGAAAGACCGCCACTCATCATAGTCATCAGAGGTACCTGGATTTGTGGAACTAACCGACCAACCCTAACCAACTGGGACAAGTTCTCTAAACTCAGCAATGGAAATATCTATATCTGGATGAAGACCCCATACACGAACTTCTTGAGTCATCCAACCAAAATGATCCTCATAAGTATCAAGAACTCAACCCTATCTCTCCCCAAAATGATGACATACTTGGTTTGGTAAATAATACTCTAGAACAAGATCATAACAACCAAGCAACCAATGGGTCTCTCAACAATAGACAAGGTGATTTGCATCCTCTAGCCAAGCATCACACCCCAAGTATGGTCTCCACACAAAGCTGGGAATATCATTGAAAACTCACCACCAATAAGGAAGATCTCCAAGCAAGGTATAGTGCACAAAATCCCCATAACCATATGAGTATAGATCATCGGGATGATGATCTTGTATCCCATCTAGCTAAGTAACTACAATATGCTCCCATGCCCAGACATGCAAAAGTGAAACACCTACTGAAATAGATTTCTCGCTCCAATACACGACCTCATGCATATCTTTGTACAAGTGGGCAAGAAGACATGGACCCCAAGCATACCTCGTACCACGCTCAAGAATATTATACACACACCCCAACTCATGGGAAACTACCAACCTTGTCTATCAAAAACAATGAGTCCTAAAATCAAACTGTATAGGACAAGCAAGATAGGATATGAACTATCAGAAAAATTAGATAGATCGATCTCTAACTGATGTACTACCAAGTGTTGAGCACCTAGCATGCTGCATGGCAAGGATACCATGTCAAATATGATAAGAAACCAACTCCCCATGAATAGGAAGAGAAATAATCCTCCATACATCCTCAAGAGTGATAGTTTCCTCTCTTGTAGGTAGGTGAAACGAGGATGTCTCTAAATGCCACCATTCCACTAGTGTAGTCATCATAGTAGTATGAGTCCTGATATGAGGCATATAACCAATATGTAGTCCCAGAGCATTAAGAAAATATTGCTCCAACACATGAAAATGAGAAATGGGATCAAACAAATGTCGTGGACATCTCTCTCTAGGTTGTAATACTCTAAGGCCAACCTATAATCATTTTGAAACTGCAATGTTAGGGTTTCACTCTAAACAGGTGGGAGACACAATATAACACAAAACATGATGAAAAACAAACACATGCTAGGGTTCTGAGAAAAAGCTAAAGTCAAACACAATAGAAAGATTCAAAAGAAAGGGTTTTGAGCAAATGCTCATAAAGCACCAAACAAAAATGAGTTTTTGAAGCAAAGGTGATATTTTCAAGAAAAGGTGAGGAAACAAAGGTGTGGAAATATGTCAGAGGTATGGAAATATGTCAAAGGTGAGCTTTCAGAACAAAATAAATATTTTCAAGAAAATGCTTAGAAACAAAGGTGAAGGTCTTAGTCAAAGGTGTGGAAATATGTCAAAGGCATGGATTATTAGTAGGAAAAAGCATGAAAATTGAGGCAAAAGCTTAAAAATAAGAAACTTAGCTTTTGACCTAGAAAACTTAGTACACGAAAAATGAGAATGAAATAAAATGAAAGCAAAAAACCAAGAAGGTACATACTAGGCCACCAATGCTTGAAGGCCATCCAACCTCTTAAACAAGCTCAAAATGATGTGGGGCTCCATTAAAACATGGCATTGCTCCTTGAAAACTAACATAATGAGAGAACCAAAGACAAGAATTAGCTAGAGTCAAAACAAAAATGAGTTATCTAGAAGAAAAATTTCCTATATAAGCCTCAAGAAAACCCTAATTTCTACTTAGGGAAACTTCCTACTTTCAAAATAGAAGCTCAGAGCAACATTGGAATGAGAAACAAAGGACCTATAAGCCTAATGTTGTGACCTAAACACATCAAAATGAAAATAGAATAGATTCGTGAGCCTGACCTCAAAAATTGAAATTTCTGGTCAACCTCTTGAGGGGGAAGCACAAAGTCCTACCATCATTCTATAAAATTCTAGGGCATAGTGGGTGAAACATAGATTTTTGGCACATACTTGCTTTCTATCTCTCCTAGGGTTTTTCACCTAGAAGGAGAAAGTTGGGCCAAAAATGCTTATGTTCTCATTAGAAGAAATGGAAAGAGGGATATGAAGTGTGTGTGTGTGTGTGTGTGTGTTTAAATGTTGAAAACTTAATGAAAATGCAGATTAAGGAATGTATTCTAACCTAAAGCCAAAGTGTTGGAAAGCACAATGTGTATTCAAACTATTTTACTAGAAATGTAAACAAATTATAACATAAATTAACCCAATTGAAGATATGAACCTGGAAGCTAGAGGAGGATAGAATGAGGCTCTGAGCACTTGTAGAAGACACCAAGAATGCTCACTGGGACTGATTTTCCATCCTGGGTGAATGAGTCTTGTTTTTTCTAGAAAGTGCCAGAACCAATTTTGGGGAATTGGGTATCCAAATCTATAGAAATCATTGTTCAATCCTAGAAATGGGACTAATCCACCATCAATGGCGAATGAGTCCTCTTCTAGAAAACAAATAATTTTGGATAGGATTATGTGGCTTATGATCCTCAATTCTCTTTCTAAAGATTCCCCACATCTGAATCTTCAAAACTCAACCTGTAGACTTTCTCCAAGTTTGAAATAGGGCTTGAGACACATTGAATGACTTTTATGGGATATGGACACCTTTTCTCATCATTCCATTTGATAAATATGCATACACAAACACATGCAAAGGGAAAAAAGTGTTGAAGGTAAGGATATAAGGGTTTTCCTTGGTCAAATCCCTTTTAGGTAATTCAACCAACTAATGAAATAAAGTAATGAAACATGCAACAATGGATTTGATTACCTTGTCATGATGAGTTGATCTTGAAATTATGTATCAATGGATGAAGAGTCAACCCTTGAATGTCCTTAGAAGCTTACTTCATGAATTGCAATGTAAAAACCCTAAGATGATTGACTTGAGATGAAATATTGATGAATGAATGAAGAATGGGTGTGAATTAAGTTAATGGATGAATAGATGTAAAAATGATTTTAGATATGTACTTTTATAGGCAATTCACCTATTTTACCCATTAATACCTCATCACAAGTCAATATGAAGCAAAATTAAACTCGAATTTCACATTTTTTCCCACTCAAAGGTCAAAATAGGGCCAAATGGGACTCATTCACCACACATGGTGAATGGGTCCCATAGGGGCTATTTTGACAACTCAGATGCCAAGGAATAACGAAATAAGGTTTAAAATGAAACCTTGTTGGGTATTTGATCAATTTGAATCTCAGGGTGCACACTATGGGTTATTAGGGGTCCATTAATTATGATGTAAATGTCAAATAGGGATTTGGATACAAAAATCAATGTGAAAGTGTGATTAAATACACTTTACAACACTAAAATGAGGTCCACATAGCCTAAGAATGCACAAGAACCAATGTGAATGTGAAAGACACATGACAAAACTAGTTTATCATTAAGTTAGGAACCTTCTAGATTGATGTAATAATGTTATTAAACACATTTTATAATGTTTTTGATAAAAGGGATAAACGGGTTTTATAGGGACCCAAAACCACAAAGTAACATTACAAGCAAAGACCAAAACAGAGGTCTGAAAGACAAAAAGGCTGCCATAGAGAAAAAAACCAGCTAAAATAGACAACCACAAAAATCCGCAAAAAAGCCAACAGACAACTGACAAACAGACAAAACTGGGCCCAGCCACAGCTAATCCATAGACTTTAGAAGCTTGTCAGCAACATCTTCCAGGTCCACCATATCCTGGACCCCCTCCATGAAAATTTGAGTCATGTTTGGGTAGTCAGGGCTTTTCTTTTCATACTTGATTTGGTTCACTTAAAGATCCCCGCTTCCTCATCCTGGGCTTTCTCCTGATCAAGGTCGACAATCAGCTCTCTTTTCTGGGTTTTCTCCAATCTTTCGGTCATGGCTTTGATGATTAAAGAGTTATGTCTAGCAACTCTGCAGTTATGATCAGCAATTTTTTTCATGGTTCCTTTAATTTTATCAAGATCATTTTCAACAGTGTTGTTCTTTTGTATGTTATCCTTCACAAAGGTATTCTTCTCCACTTCGAGTTGAATTAGCCCCACAACTTTGGCTTCAATTTCCCCCAACTTACTATGAAGAGATAGATTTTTGGTCTTCAACTCACTAATTTTATAAAATAACCATTTGGAAGAATTAAATTAGTCCACAGAACATTTCTTGACAGTTCCAACGAAGTCAAAAGGGGGGTCACAATCAGAATTGACCCCAAAATTAACTGACTCCACACCTCTGGGAGGGCTACAGTTCTCCTGTTGAATATTCTGAGGGAAGTGGGGATCCTCAAGACTGACCTCAACCGCTTTAGCAAAAACAATAGGAGAGTCATCAGGGTAGGAAACTAACTTATTAACCATAGAACTAGAGCCCGCCAATTTAGCATTAGGGTTTGTGCAGCCAGGGGCAAGAACAAAGCAAGCACCAGAAGGCTGGGGGATTGGTCAGAGGTAGAAGGGGGGGCAGGGGAAGCGAGGAGAGCTTGACACAGCCAGAAGAAACTTTAGTCTTAGATATACTAGGCTCAGTATCATCCTCATCATGCTCCAAAGGGGCTCATTAAGTCTAGAAAGCATGAAAGTCCTTTACAAGACTTTACAACATCTTTACAAGAGTCATTAAAAACATGTTATTCAATTTTCTAGGGTCCAAGCCCTAGTGTGGATACATAAAATGCTTCACAATACTATATTAAGATCTCATTAAGTCAATTTTATCATTAAATAATCCCATGTCAAGCAAAGGGTCCTATTTTCTATGACATAGTGGGGCATAATTTTTTTTTTAAAACTTGATCTTAAAAAAATAGAATCTTTGAAACAAAGAAACTGGTACTTTGTATCAAAGAGGCAAAAAATATAAACATGTGAAGCTAACTTAACACTTATCACAAACTAAAAATGTCTCAAAAGAACTCATAATCAACCCAAAAACATTTAGAACATCTTGGAATTAGTTCAAAATGCCTCAGAATGACTATGAATCAACTTGGAACAACTTTGAATCAACTTAGAACATCTTAGAATGACTCTAGATCAACTTGGAATGACTCTGAATCAACTCAAAATTTCTTAGAATGACTTTAGATCAACTTAGAATGACTCTTAATCAACTTGGAATGTCTCAGAACGACTCTGAATCAACTCAGAATGACTTTAGATCAAGCTGAAACTTCTTGAAACATCTTGAAATCATCCCACAACATCCCATGATCATCACAATGCATCAAATGGTATCCAAAATCCTAATTTCCTTTATTAATCAAATAAAACAACATTATTTAATTAATCCACTATTTAATCATTCTCAACAAATTAAATAAATACTGTTTATTTAATAAATTCTTGAAAACCCTAACTCTACTATTAATTGAATAATACAAAGTTATTTGATTAATTCATGTTTCATCATTTCAAACAATTAAATAAATTAAATTTATTTAATAAAGTCCTAATCTAATTTTACTTCTTCCTAATTATTCAAACAACATTAATTATTTGATTAAGTCATTAATTCACCTTATTCCTCAAAAATTAATTGAATTATTAAATCATAATAATTTAATTATAACACTTTCCCTCCAAAATTTGAATAATTAAATCAAACTATTCAAATTATCAAAAATAAAATCAAACTCCAAGAAGGAATTAATTAATTAATTAGTATTCCTCACACACTTTCTGATTGAGAAAATCATGGATTGCTAACTAAGAAATCTAATTTTTCTAACTAAGCAATCTAATTTTGCTAACTCAACCATCTAATTCCTAACTAAATTGTAACTGATCAATCAATTACTAACTAAGCAATCAATTTTTGATTGATCAATCTAAAACCCTAACTATCCAATCTATTCTTCAATCACCCTAATTGTGCAATTAACTTTGCACAATCTTCTCATGTCTAAATCCTCTCAACACATTGTGATCGTTGATCTAGATATTCTCCAATGTGATCCTAATCGTCAATTCAAAATCTCATTTCCTATAAAAAAAACCTCTCTCCTCACAAATAGAGATCAAAATTTCAACTTACATTATGCAATTAAGTGTTGTCACAATCACCATTGATAGAGCCTCACCCATTTCTTCAAACACAAGCATCGATCATCAAGCTTTTGCACGTAAGCAATGAAAGCTTTGCAGTGATGCGAACAACCCAACATCATGCAAATACACTCCAACATGGGATGGTAAACTCTTCCTTTGTTTGTTTGAATTCATTATGTTAATCTTAGGATTTCATTTCATAAGTTCAAATAACTTGTATTTTTACATTTCATGAGTGATGGAATAGGATAGATTAAGTGTTTTGGATTAGATAGATTTCTGATTTCAATCTTGCATTTGATCATTTCCCTTCACGTTTTCTTGATGGATTCCTTCCCCCTCACACATATTAATATATAATATATATTATTGCACTCTCCCTCTCTCCCTCTCAGGACTCTCTCTCTCTCTCTCTCTCTCTCTCTCTCTCTCTCTCTCTCTCAAAAATAAAATCAAACTCCAAGAAGGAATTAATTAATTAATTAGTATTCCTCACACACTTTCTGATTGAGAAAATCATGGATTGCTAACTAAGAAATCTAATTTTTCTAACTAAGCAATCTAATTTTGCTAACTCAACCATCTAATTCCTAACTAAATTGTAACTGATCAATCAATTACTAACTAAGCAATCAATTTTTGATTGATCAATCTAAAACCCTAACTATCCAATCTATTCTTCAATCACCCTAATTGTGCAATTAACTTTGCACAATCTTCTCATGTCTAAATCCTCTCAACACATTGTGATCGTTGATCTAGATATTCTCCAATGTGATCCTAATCGTCAATTCAAAATCTCATTTCCTATAAAAAAAACCTCTCTCCTCACAAATAGAGATCAAAATTTCAACTTACATTATGCAATTAAGTGTTGTCACAATCACCATTGATAGAGCCTCACCCATTTCTTCAAACACAAGCATCGATCATCAAGCTTTTGCACGTAAGCAATGAAAGCTTTGCAGTGATGCGAACAACCCAACATCATGCAAATACACTCCAACATGGGATGGTAAACTCTTCCTTTGTTTGTTTGAATTCATTATGTTAATCTTAGGATTTCATTTCATAAGTTCAAATAACTTGTATTTTTACATTTCATGAGTGATGGAATAGGATAGATTAAGTGTTTTGGATTAGATAGATTTCTGATTTCAATCTTGCATTTGATCATTTCCCTTCACGTTTTCTTGATGGATTCCTTCCCCCTCACACATATTAATATATAATATATATTATTGCACTCTCCCTCTCTCCCTCTCAGGACTCTCTCTCTCTCTCTCTCTCTCTCTCTCTCTCTCTCTCTCTCTCTCTCTCTCTCTCCCTCCTAGGTCTTTCCATCTCTCCTCTCCCCACTCTGCCTCTCCCTCTTTCCCCTCTGCTCTCTCTCCCTCCTGCCACACTTCCTCTCCTCTTTCTCTATCTCAAATTATATCCTCTCTCACACTCTCCCCCTCTCTCAAGTCTCTCATCTCTCCCTCTCTCCCTCTCTCTTTCCCTCTTCCTGTTTCCCTCCATCCCTCTCTATCTCTGTCTCTATCTCTCTCCCTCTCTCCCCTCTCCTCCCTCCCTCTCAGGTCTTTCCTCTCCCTACTTGTCTCCCTCTCTCCTCTCTCCCACTCTCTCTCTTTCCTCTTTTCCTCTCCCTCCTATCTCCCTCTCCTCTCCTCTCCCTCTGCCATCTCTCCCTCTCTCAGAGCACACTCTCTCTCTCCACCTCTCTCCCTCAGAGCTTTCCTCTTTCCCTCCCCCTCTCTCCCTCCCCCCTCTCTCTCTCCCTCTCTCCCTCTCTCCCTCTCTCCCTCTCTCCCTCTCCTCTCTCTCTCTCTTGTGAATTGGCCACACATCAAAAAATATATAATATATACTATGTTGTATATATAATATATACCATGTATTAAACATATTATATTATATAATATATAATATTTAATATATATACTATATATAATATATAAAATAATAATATAATAATATATAATACATAATATATAATATAATAATACAATAATATAATAATACATAATATATAATACAATAATGTATATTGTAATATATAATATAATACATTTAATACATAATATATTATATATAATGCATAATATTAAATATTATGTATGATAAATAATATAAGTAACATATATTCATTCTGAACAGATATTTGGTTTTTCTAACAAAATTAGTAGGCTTAGGATTTGGCTTGGGATTTGGTTCAGGATTGCCTAACTTGGAAAGTCAACCCAAAAAATGTGTTTAGAAAATTTGCTTAGTTTTTTGAAGCTCGCCCTTGTGGCTGATGACATTTTTTTTATCTAAATTTCATGAAACAAAAAGGGTTTATAGAAAAAAAATTCAGCTTTCCACCATTATAAGTTATGCCTTATTTTTAATTTAATAAATAATTATTATTGATTTTCTACATACATTATGACTAAAGTCTCTATTGATAGGTTGATTGAAAAATTTCTATAACTTTCAAACTACTTAATTTTTTTTGAAATTACAAGATGCACGACATTTTATGCTTCACATACTATACGATAAAAAAAATAAAATTGAATTTTATAAAAAAGATTGACCAAGTTATGGTGGTTAGAAACAAATGTTTTAATAATTATGAAAAGTTCTAATAAAAAAATAACTAATTATTTACATGGAAAAAATTACAAAAAAAATCTGTCACATCTGAGCATGTGTCCTCTATTTATATTAAAAGATTCAAAAATAATAATTTTTTTTTCTTGTGCTTAGGCTAGTCAGACATACACCTGCTTCTTATCTTTTTCCTAAAAAATTTAGTACCACTACATTGAAATTTTAAATTTTCACAAAACAAATTTATTTTTTTCCAAAAAATGACTAGAAGCCTAGAAACTACATTCAATTTGCTACAACTTTTGTTCTTACATATTTTTCAAATTATGTTAATAACCTATTCAAATTTTTATGTCAAGTTTCCTAACTTTGATTTTCTAAATTTTCATCGCCACTTAGAGGCCTAGTTTGGACCCCCACGATCCTGCACTAACCCTGTGTGAGTGAACAAAGCCTCTAGTTGGTATTCCTTATGACCCTTCACTCCTACTTGACCTTTTCAAGTATGAACCCTAGTCACTCTCTTTTATTAATTGTAATGGCATGAATTTGCACCCCTTGCAAATTCCCTTTTTACGCTACCTCCTACCATAGTGAATTAAGTTTGATTATGCAATTCATATTTTTGTTACCTTCCCTTGTCCACTTGGAAAGTGTTTTATGTGCCAGTGGGGGATATTTTTTTTAGGATGCTAGAGTGACATGTGGATGTATGCATGGCGAGTTGTTCTCCTAACATGATTCTCACCTCTAGAATTTATAGAGGCATTACACTCCATTGGACATGAAGTGTAATGTCTCCTACCCTTGAAATTGACTTTGAATAGCTCCTTTTCGTCTATTTTCACTTTCAAATGGATATCTTCTCCATTCAACTCATCTACTTCACATTCCTCTTGACCAATCTCACTATCTACACACTTCTATACTCAATTCCAGCTCCTTCAAGCTCTACCACCTCCATTGAAGCTACAAGTTGATAATTTGTTGGTTCATTCTCTTTGATTTTGTGACAATGTTGGTCTTTGAAAGCTTCTAATCTCACTCCTCCCATTTTCCTTGAGTACACATGGTTGAAGGTGATATCACTCCATCTCCCTTTTACTTTGCATTATCATCTTAATATCGTAGCATATCATTTATTCAACATATTACATGGTATCTCTATTTCTACGTACTTTATTTATCATCTTTCTCCAGTCCTTGCTATTTGGTTGTTTGTGGGGGTGGAAACACCAAAGAAAGGGGCTAACTATGGTAGTCCTTTAAACATAGCCCCAACATTTCTCCATCTTTTGTGTGCAAGCTTCCTTGAGGTGAAGATTTTGAAGATATCAAGTCGTGGGTAGGAAGGTGTGCTTTCCTCAACCTTCTTTTTCATTTCATAATTAGATTTTTTCTTAGTTCTCTTATCAATACTTTTTTATTTTTCTATTCTCTATTTCTATCATTCCATCAAACTACATCTATTAGGTCATTAGTAGTTTTTTCATAGTTTTGTACTATACTTTACACTTTCTATTCATATAGATGCCAATGCATCATTCTATCATTCATACCCTGTGATATAGTCCTTGGGTAGTGAGTTATCTTAGTCACGGTTCAAAAAATAAAAAAATTTCTCACCTGACTTCTTGAAACATTTGGGCTTACAAAATGGTAGCAAAAATTTAGTTGCTCTTCCTTTCAACCTTTAAACATTATTTAGTCTCTTGAAAAATTCCATTAGCTTGAGGTAGATCAGGGAAGCCTATTGTTCTAGACCCTCCTATGATCTAGGATCCTGATTAGTCAATCCCTCTCCTCTACATTTTGGTGAACTTGACGTGAACTATTTTGGTTTCATTTCTTAGTGTTGAAGGAATATTCTATCATGTTTTAGGTGTGTTCTAGGTGTGTGTTGTAGGGCACATAGCCTTGCAATCCAACCTACAACCCCTAGTGGCATAGTTAGAAGAGTCCCTAAACATTGTGAAGCAAATTATAGGATAGGTCATTGTTTGATTGTTGAATCTTTGGGGTGTCTAGAGTGTTGGAAACAAGCAACACTGAGAGGGGGGGTGAATCAGTGTTGTGCAAAAATTAGATTTATTTTGATCTTTAAGCCACTTAAGACATTCAACCAAAAGAAATATGTAGAAATAGAAAGAAAACAACCACAACACCATAACACAAGGATTTTTTACATGGAAACCCTATTAGGGGAAAAACCACGGTGGATGGCCAATCCACACTATGATCTGAGTATAATCAAATAGAAGTTTACAATAAGAGAATGCACTTGCATTCGGGCTCACTACTCAAAATAGAAAGGCACACTTCCTTACAAAGATTTGGATTAGATCCAAGAGAATGAATTGAGATAATAGGATCTACAAATGCTTTATTATAATTCCAGTTAGGCTTAGTAGTTGATCTTCTGTCCTTCTGATTGATTTTACACTTTTTCTCTACTTTGCTCTAACTCGCACCACAAAATATTTAATGCAAAAGTGAAACTATGCATAAATCACTTAATCTCCCTTCTGATATTCACAACTCACATCGACACACCTTCTACATACACAAAATGATATAATTGAACATTTTTATATATCTGTTCACTAAGAATTTAATCACAACCTGTCAACTTCAATAAAACTTAGGGATATTTACAATTGTTAGCTTAAATCATGAATAATATTCAATGCACACCCACAACGGTCAGTCATAGCTTATCTTGAACCCAAATCAAGGTGATCAAACACAAAAACATTTGAGTAGACACTCCTCAAATATCTATGCACTTAAAATCATCTGGGCTGGCCATAAAATACTGATGAACAAAAAGATATTCAACTGGACCTCCAAAATTGCATACAATTTGATACAAGGCATTGAGAATTTTGGACAACAAAAGAAATACATTAATTAACCTCCCATAAGATCCACAACTCAAAATAACAATAGAAAATCTGCATGAGAATTGAAGAATACAAAACTATCAGATGCTATGTTCTTCCTGATTATCCTCAATCTATCTTCTGGTTGAAGTAAATGATGATGTGCGGATCTAATCACTGAATAGGGTTTTCATCAATGACAACACCAAATTATATTTTCAATGTATCTTGCCAACAATCTCCCCCTTTGGCATTGATGGCAACACTTAGTGAGAAATGACTAAGTGTCGAATCAGTACCAACATGAATTACACAACCACTTCAAAAAAATTTAAGAGAATCTTCAATCTTAGCTTAGAAATGAAACTCCCCCTAAGATGAATATACATTTTTCACTCTACAGCTCTCCCCCTTTGATATCAATGGAAAAATTGGGGAACCAGAAAGATAACAAAATTTCAAATTGTATAGGCATGATCTGGTAACTTACACAAATTGAAAAATATTTGCAAAATATCTCTTCAACATGCTCAAATTTGTGTCCCAAACCCTTCTAAAACTCTCCATAATTGTTATGTGACCATAGACTAAATAAGATTGAGCTTCAACAAACTCAAGATTCATTGGGTCACTAACTGCCATAGCATCTTTGGCTTCCTTTAATGCACTCACCATTAATTCAATCTTTCGACCAATTAGTCCTCTAAGTTCACATGCTTTCTCTATAATCCTATCCTTTTCATGCTTCAAGTACCTTATTTTTTCAAGTAGAGATATTACTTGACCTTCTTTCTTACCAACATCACCAGCTAATGGATCAAAAGCATCAGAAATGGTAGCCAATTGTTTTTCAAGATCCTTCACCTTCTTCTCATTATCTTTGGTAAACTTGGAAAAAACCAAACATGACTTATAAGCCTTTCCACCTTCAGATATAGAACATTGAATATTCTTCATATAGGTGGCTAACAATGTTTTATCATTTGCAATCACTTCCTTTAACCAATGAATTCATTTTCCATTAAAATGTTTTTTCATTTTATCCATGGCTAATTTTTCAAGAGACTCGAAATGAGTACTTACATAATTTATGAGCTTCTTCAGATTACCAAATGAGGAACTAGATGGATCCTTCACATGAGTAGGCATAATTTTATCTAGGACTCTAGATGTAAGACTTAATAATTCATTGTCCTCCATGTGAGACTTCAAAATCTTCTCACTGGCTTTAACTTGTGCAATTGATGCATCCTTCATTATCTAAATTGGGGAAAAGGTGTATAGATTGATTGGGCCTTCAACCAATTTAGGATCAAATTCTTCATGTTGATTCACCAGAGATTCCTTTACTACCTTGGCAATGTCTCTTGCTTCCACTAGAATATCCTTATCTTGAACTTTTTCTCCTTCAACTGCTAGTCCTTCAGTGATTGTTTCTTGATTTCCTTTAGGATATTCAACTTCTTCATTGGGAATCTCCTTTTCTTAAGGTAATATAGCCTTAGGAGCTTTAGTCTCCATAGATACTTATGTATTATTCATATCAGGAATATCCTCAAATTTTGGAGGATCAAATACATTCACATTCTCCTCATTTACATTCACTTCTTCATTTACCAAATCTATTACAACTTCTTCAACATTCACTTCCTCAACATTTATCTTGTTCCTAGATAGAAATTCTTCTAGAATTTTCTTGGTTTCCTTAGCAACAACATCAATTTCACCAATCATAAGTTTTTTCACCCTTTTTTTTCTTTTGAATTCCTTCTTATCTTTTTCCAGTAGTGAATTTATCTCCTCAATAAACATTTCTAGACATAATTCTACAAGAATTCTCTTTCTCATATGTTCTTTTGTTCTAGTAGTTACTCTTCTTGCCTCCAAAACATCATACAGACTCTTGGGTAAACTAGACATAATTTCAATAAGAACTTTATTGAAAATATTCAGATGTTTTATTATTGCCTCCTCAAGAATTCTATGATCCAATTTATCAAAAGTTTCATACCATTTGCAGAGGGGCTTGAGGTTTCCATCCTTGAAAATAACATTCTCAACTTCCTCAACTATCATACCTAGTATGTCAGTTTTTCCTTCTTCTTTTCCTTTTCTTCCTCACTGAAATATTTTCTCTTTGTTACCTTTGTAGACTAAGTGCTGGTCGAATCATTTCTTTCACTCTTTCATCCGACTCAGTCTCCTCATTTTCTTGTGCTCTTGTTCTTCTTTCTTTTACTAGAACCCTTGTCTTGGGTTTGCACAGGAACTGGCTTGGTTGTAGGAGCAGATGAGGAACTCCTTGTTGATCTAGTATGGGAAAAGGATCCTACCAGACTAGAAGATTCGGTTCTTGTTAACTCTTTTCCTACTTTAGCTTCACCTCTCTTTCTTTTGGATTCTTTCAATTTTTCTATAGGTATACCTATCTGCAAAGACTTCTACTTCTTTCCTTACTCTTCTGACTATCTTTGGCTTCTATAATTGATCATGGACTTGCATGCTCAACAAAATTTTTGCATACACTTTCAAAATGTTCTCCTCTACTTCATATCCCATAGGCATAATCCATATTGTTCTAGGGTCAGCAACTTCCAGATGCAATTGATCAATATCTACCATGAAACAAATTGTATCTTTGTACTTCTCTACAATTGAGGAAGGTATTCTTTCTTTGGAATGCATCATATTCTAAAAAATTTTGAAGTACCCCTAGAGGGAAATATTTTAGGTCTGATGATCACTGATTCCAAACAATATATCTCTTATTTACATAGGTATAGGCTGATTACTTTGCCAATGAACTTTCCCAACACTCGAAACCTCACTCATGAAATAAAAGAACAAACACAGTAGCAAATTACCATATTTAAAAGAGTTTTTTTTTCCTTCTTAATCTTACCTAGATTCTCTATCACCTGACTTCTGAGCAGCTCACACAAGTCATAATCGACATTTTCTTTTACCATTTGATAGGCTACATAAATGGTGGTACTGAGTATTGAATTATCCTGGTCATGTGGTAGATCTTGTAGCCAATGACCATTGATGAAAATTTCACATCCACTTCAACAATATCTTCAATTGTCATTGCCCTTCCATCCCATTGTTCACCTATTGCATTAGTAACTATCTGATTCTTTATAGATTTCAAGATTGGCAAACCATTGAAAGAATTTAGACCTGTGATAGTGCTTATAGCCTCTTTCATAATATTGGAAGGTATATTAAACCACATGAACTCAACATGAACTCTACTCAAAATATATCGCACCCATTCGCTTTCGTCAAATATGGGAAATTTCACAAATTGTGTAAACTTCTTACTTCTAGGGTTTTTTATTTCGGCTTAACAATGAAGTCCTCTCCAATCATATGGTTTGAATAAAAATTCAACAGTTGAGAGATTCATAACTCTTCAATATTAGCATCTATATAAGCCCTAATATCTTTAGTGTGAAAGACTCCATATGATACAGACGAAAATGCACCTAGGGGCTCAGTCTCAACAAAATTATAAGGATGTCACTTGAACTTTGGACAGGGTCTATCCTTAACCTCAACTACCAATGGAGTGGCCATTTTTACAAATTCACAAATTCACTGGTTTTTCAATAAATACCTTTTCGTTGGATTGGAGTTTTGATCATTGAATCTTCTTCACACTTGAATCTCACCACAACTCAAAAAAGTTCACTCTAGGGCTCTCCGAACTTCTTTTCTCCAAAATGAAAGGTGACAAATGAAGGATAAAAATAACCTTTTACTATTTTCACAACTAACCCTTTTTCGTTGCAATAAATGCTTTTACCCTAATGCATTTGGTTACCTTGTTTCCATGCAATAAGATAGATAATTCTTCTGTGGATATCCAATACTGTATGATACTATCTCCAATTGGTTGAACAATATTTGAACGAAATCTATGCATTCACTAGAATTATCCACATTTTTTTACCAGTTACCGGTAGGGGGTTAAGAGATTTTCTTGACAACTCACCCTAGGCCAAAGGCCTAAAACTAATTCCCAAATGAATTACTAGAAGTAGATTATGGTGTAGGCACATTTCCTTCAACATATGGATCCTTCTTCACCCATTTCTTCTATATTTTCCTCCTGATTACTTTTGTAGTGACTTTTTCCTTTTCCCTTAACATCCCGCTACATGTTTTGCTTTAGCGGACCTCTTTTGCTCCAACAGAATCTAGCAGTGTGGCCAAACTTTTTGTAGTTGTAACACACAACATTTCTTTGTCCAGATCTAATATTCCACTAATTTTTCATTGATCTGCATTGGTTAGCAATATGCCCAAATCTATTGAATGCATAGCATTTGAAATCTCTATGAAAGTTGTTCATCGCAATTTTGCATTCACTTGACTTATCACAAAACTTATTATAATTAAAGCACTGACCTGAGAATGATGGTCCTCTTGGATTCATCCTACTTCTACTTTGAGAAGCCATATGACCAAATTTATTGCAAGCAAAATAGTAACCATTGAATCTTTGAGCATTTGGTTGTCTTACTAGATTCCTTCTAGCTCCACTAATCTAATTTCCTTGCCTAAATCTCTCTTGTCCAGAATTCATTTGTCCAAATCTAGAAATTTCTCCTTCTTCATAACCAAGACCTCGCTTGTCACCATCAATCCTCTGACCTTTAATTTGTTCATCAAGCTTGGTTGAGCTTTCTCTGAATTTCTCTTTGTACTCATTTGCAGCAGTAAGTTCATTTCTAAGATCATCAAGCTATTTTTCAAGCATTTCCTCATTGTTTTTAGATTGTTCAAATTCATTGTCTAGTTGGTTGCATTGTTCATGTTTTTCTTTCAAGGATTGAGAAATATTTTCTTCATTTTTCTTTCTATCTTTAATTCCCTTGGTCATTTTCATCATCATGGATTCCATCTCATGCTTTAGGGAAGCATTTCTTTGGAAAACTTTTCACATTCTTCTATTTTCTCCTTGAAGGCATGACTCAGTTGCTTATATTTTATGCTTCTATTCTTCTACTTGAGTTGATCACACAATTCCTTCCTTTTCTCCCTTGATTCATTGATTTTGTCTTTTAATGACTGAATGAATTTCTTTGCATTCTCAAATTTTGACTGGTCAAGATCATCTAGGGCCACCAAAAGTTGTTCTTGAAGACTACTTGTATCCATTGAAAATAGTTTCCAATATCTCCTCAAGCTATTAGACTTCTTCCGAGGAACTAGCTGTGATACCAATTGTTGGAAACAAGCAACATTGAGAGGCGGGGTGAATCAATGTTGTGCAAAAATTATATATATTCTAATCTTTAAGCCACTTAAAACATTCAACCAAAAGAAATATGCAGAAACAGAAAGAAAACAACCACAACACCATAACACAAGGATTTTTTCTGTGGAAACTCTATTAGGGGAAAAACCATGGTGGATGGCCAATCCACAATATGATCTAAGTTTACTCAAAGAGAATTTTACAATAAGAGAATGCACTTGCATTCAGGCTCACTGCTCAAAATAGAAAGGCACACTACCTTACAAATATTTAGATTAGATCCAAGAGAATGAACTGAAAGAATAAAATATATATATGTTTGATTACAGTTTCGGTTAGGATCAGTAGTTGATCTTCTATCCTTCTAACTGAGTTTGCACTTTTTATTTGCTCTACTCTAACTCACACCATAAATTATTTAATGCACAAGTGAAACTATACATAAATCACTTAATTACCCTTATGATATTCGCAACTCACATCGCCACACCTTCTACATACACAAAATGATATAATTGAACATTTATATATATCTACGACTAAGAATTTAATCACAACCTATTAGCTTCAATAAAACTTAAGAATATTTACAACTTTCGGCTCAAATCATGAATAATATTCAATGTGCACCCACAATGGTTGGTCATAACTTAGCTCAGACCCAAATCAAGATGATCAAACACAAAAAAAAATGAGTAGACACTCCTCAAATATCTGCGACACTTAAAATCATCTGGGTCAGCCACAAAATACTAATGAAAAGAAAGATATTCAACTGGACCTCCAAACTTGCATACAACATGATATGAGGCACTGAGAATTTCATAAAACATAAGAAATACATTGATTAACCTCCCATAAGATCCACAACTCAAATAACAATAGAAAATATACATAAGAATCAAAGAAAACAAAACTATTGGATGCTCTGTTCTTCCTGACTATCCTCAATTTGTTTGTTAGTGGAAGTAAATGATGATGTGCAGATCCAATCACTAACTAGGGTTTCCATCAATGAAAACACCAAAGTATATTTGTAGTGTCTCTTGCAAACATAGAGTAAGTATTTCACAGAGTACGTAAAAGATGGCCTCTTTCATGCATCTTCCCATCCCTTCTATGCAACCTATGAATGGATCACCTTATGTAACCTTTAGTCAGAGGACTTGTGCATGAATGTGAATAGAGAACCCTCTCCTTTATACATTCCTACTCTTATCAATAGGAATACCATGATTGGGGTTCTCATTGATCCTATGTGTTGAGTTAATGTTATTACAAAGGAGATTATGCTAATAAAATTTATACATAAGTATGAGTACGATGAATCTAAGAGCACAATACATACACATGATGGGATTTCTATCCCTCCCAGTGGTTCTATCACCCTTTCAGTCCTAGTAGGGCCCAGGACTATAAATGCCCTTTTCAACATCATCCTAGAGAATGAATTTTTTAGAGTGAAGCTAGGCATCCCATGGCTAGCTTCCATGAATGCAGTCCCTTTGATAATTCATAAATGTTTGAATTTTTTTCATGAGGGCTTTGTGCACGCCATGCATGACACCGAGTATAAGCCCCTAGTGTCATATAAGGCCTATTCATTAGATCACTATTGGGCTACCCCTATTGGTTTGCTTCCTCTAGAAGGATGGACCTATTGTATCACACTTACATTCAATAAGATAATGGGGGAATAGCACTAAAAGTGGCCTACCCTCCTTCTCCTTATGTTATTTCAGTTAAGGCTTCTATGATATCACAATAGCAGGTTTCCTCTTCCTCCTCTCAAAACAGGAAGGGAAAGTCTACTTGCATCTAGGAGCCTTCCTCTTTTTTTTTTTTCTCCATCCACTTCCACCTCTCATGCTACAATTCCTTTGACTTTTGCAGCCTCCATTCATCTCATTGGGATTCTTAATGTGCCTGCTTGGCGAAAGGCTAAGCATTAGGTGTTCAACTTTCCCATCTTTCCTACGATGTGTTGGCCCATTGTCTATGGAAAGGGGAAGGGGCCCCATGGATTTTCCTCTATGTCTTAGTTGTCATGGCCTCCTACTTCTCCTGCCCCTAGGGTGGTGAATGGGAAGAGGCCCACTGCCGAGGTACTTGATTATGCTTCTCTGTCCATTCTTATTTTCATTCTTATATATTTCCTCCTATTTTTTTCTAGGATTCACTCCCTCCACTGGAAACAACTGTGATGGATACTCCCATGGTAGATTAGGAGCCTTCTACTCCTCCTCAAGCTACAACTTCAAGCTCTTGAAGTTGAAGAACTTGCCTTGCATGTGAGTGTAAGTGTTAGAGAAAAGCTCTAGCTATTGAGCAGGCCACCATGTAGAAGGAAGAAGGGGAGTCAACAACTCTTATTTCTAAATCTCTTGCTATACCATCATCTTCTGCCTCTTCTATAATTTTGGTTGCCATAATCTTGATCTTTCTTTCAGCTCCTCTTGCAAGTGTAGATGACCCTCACCCTAAAAGGGTGCAAGTTTTTGGATCTCAAAAATGCAGGTTACAAATCCTAAGAGGATTCCAGGCTCTATAATTAGACTTGCAACATTCTTGAATCAATGAATGGAGTTAACCTATATGGTTGATGACTCCTTGCACTTTAGATTCTACTAGAACTAGGTCGGTATACCTTGATAATCGAGAAAATTAGAGGAATGTATGATTTGGTTGAATTGATGGATCTATCTAGAGTGGAAAATAGTGTGGGATAGATGAAAGCTTACTAATTACTACTATTGAAATTTGAAATGTGAATGTATGGATAAGATTTTATGAAATTCTAAAATGGAATTGGTATGACCAGTGCCTACTTTTTTTGGGCTAATGGAGTCAAGAGGTGAATGATGTGTGACTTACTTAGTGGATACAGTTCGAATTAATTGGAACTTGTGACTATTTATACCTTGTATAAATGTGCAAGAATGTAACTATTAGACTCTTCTTATCAGTCCAAATAATTCTTACTAGGTTACTGTGATTAATTAATAGGAAATTTTAATCCTTCCTTGAAGGAACTAGTTAACTAAATCACATAAAAGCAACAAATGTGCCCTAAAAAATCAAATAATTTGATTTCAATAACAAGATAGAACCAAAATGGAGACAGTGTGATAATTTTGTCGATTATAGGGCTCTTCTTATTGATCCAAATAATACTTCCAAATTACTCTAATTGACTAGAAGGATTTTAATTCTTTTAAAGAAACTAATTAATCCCACCACATAAGAACAACAAATGTGCCTTGATGAATTTAATATATCCTTGATACACCAAATTAAATAATAAGGAAATATTAAGTTGGAGACAACCAAATAATCATATATTTTCAACAAACAATTGACATGAGAAATTTGATCACCAAATTAAATATTATTCTCCATTATATTACCTCAAAATATTTTTGCAATACATAGCATAATGTTCTATTTTGGCAACTGTTCCACCTATCCAACTACCTAATTACTACCTCTAATGTTAAATCTCCTCCTTTGATGATTTTATTTCATATTATATATACATTGTATTTTAGGGTTATGACCCTTCGTATCTATTTACTGCATATCTTAAGTGTTCTTCTTCTTTGACAAAAATATTTAATTAATTTCCTTCAACAAATTAAATATTTTAATCTTCATTATCTCTGTGAAATTAATTTTAGTGATTATCAAATCTTTCTTTTGTTGACAATCTTCATTCTTCACCAATTAAATAATTACCCGCATTTTCCCTCATGGTGAAAGCATTTTACTTTATATTTAATTTTTGCATCTTCACCTGATATCAAAATACTACTTGAATAAAAATAATTACCCATTACAAGGAATTAAATTGTCTTTCAATTCCTCTGTGAAGAATTAAGATATTCTTTCATGTGAAATAATTATGTCTTCCTTGGTAAAAATATGTCATCTTGCATTTCCCCCATATCTTTACCAATTTGAAAAACATTCTTTGGTAAAACAATTGACCATTATTTAATCTTTTTAATGAAATTATTCCCCTTTTGAGTGAAAAATATTTTCACCATCAACAAAATTCCCCAAAATAAATGTGGCAATATTTACCATTTAATATTATATCCCTTTTACCACCACACCAGAATTTAAACTTTTAATAAAATATTAATTTACCTTTCCATCGCCACTTATCCTTTTTGGGCCATCAATGAGACTCTCCCCGAAAACCATATTGGTGTAAACTTCATAGTTGGAAAGACTTGAGGAATCTACTCCGATAGTATATATCTCTTTGATGGATTATTCTATGCATTATCATTGTAATAGGAGGATTCAAAATTAACTCCCACCGATATTTAATCGGGATGGCTTAACCGGCACACTCTAAGTGTTGACCGCTTAGGTGTTCGGGTTATGTGGGCCCCTCTTATTATGTAACTTTCCCATATTCGTACTGATTTTTCATTTCCCATTTCCCTTCCTATTATTGGTTTTCGTTCGCATCCACCATTTAGGATTTTATTTTCCGTTTACACCATTATAAGTGTTGCAGAATCAGCCAGTGTATCTTGAAATTTCTTCTGTGACAAGTGAGTTTTAGTATCCTCTCCGCAGAGTCTCTGCAATGCAGAAGCGAGCTCCTCAATGTTGGCCTGCTGTGGGAAGGAGAAAATATGGTTTGACCAAAAGGGTTCTTAATCCCACATGCTTCGGGTGAAAAAAATAATGCAGAAAGGGATTATAAGTGAAAGGGTTAAGATCCTACAAAGCAATGAAAATTGAAGATATGTTTGAAAGCTTCAGTTTAATAAATGTAATTGAAAAACTCAAATTTAAACTAAGTGACTTCAAGTCATTTGAATTAATTGAAAATTTTGGTTTTTTTAATTAATCAACAATTTAATTTTTTTTATTGTCTTTATGTTAATTAATGAAAATATTTTTATATTGATACTTTTTCTTTATTTTTAATTAATTAAAATAATTTTATATTTATAAGGATTTTATTTTTAATTAATTAAATAATTTTATTAGTTTTAATTTTTTATATAAGGATGAAAAATGATACTATAATTATTTCTTTAATTGGAAGGATGGAAAATAATTTAATTATATAAGGGTGAAAAATGTATTATGATAATTTTTTCTTTAACGTTTATTTTTACATAGTTTCTTATTACATAGTTTCTTAATATAAATGTAGTTTGTGTGATCTCTTAATATAAATATATACTTCTTTAATTAACATTTTGCATCAAATCCATTATTTTTCAATTCATGCATAGTTAAATTATTAAAATAAATTAAAACGTGTACATTATTAAAGTATTTAATTTTACAAATCACACAAGTTTTGCAAGTCAAATTATAATATTCTTTATAATTGAAGGGATAAAAGTGCATACTTTAGAATTTACACTTTTTTCTACTTCTTTTGACATACATCATAAATACTTAATGACCCATTTAGTGCACAATACCCACTAGTAATCTACCATTACAAACCACCTCAATATTTTCTATTGCACAATCAAAAAATAATAGCCACCTTGGACTAGATTGTTTTATGGGACATTGTCTGCCAAACTTAAATTCACCTTTTTTGTCCCAAAAAGTCAAACCTTTCACAAAATATTGATTATCACAATGGATCTCATGCCATATATTTCCAATTAATGACCATGGGCATGTATTTATGGAATTTTCCTATGACATGAATCTATCTACCAATTGACCATAAAAGATATTAAATTTAATTTGAAAAAAAATTCAATTCTTTATAGTACACTAGTCCACTAGTCCACTGGCACATCATATTTTACATTCACATACCTTGTTTGGTATGCCTGTGACACCTTACTCTTTTTTGTGTGCTTGAATTTCATCAATGATAGCCAAGGAATCATCTTGAAATAAGTCCTATCATACTTCTAAGCATGACCCAAAATCAAAAGAAGTACGAAAGATGAGGGAAAGGTTTGAAGGCTTACATCAACAAAGGACCAAGCCATAGAGTGACCTTCAACTATAAGATTCAATTTCCTTATTGCACAAATATTTTGCATTTATTTCCTTGTTTCTCCAAATTCTTCTCTTTCATGCCTTGAATGGATGCTTCATGATTTCATTCAATTGAAAAATATGATATGCCTCCATCTATGATGTTCAATTTCTTGCTTTCACAAAGTTGCCTCATTCATTCCATTTTCTTCATATTCTTGACTTCATTCTCCTTCGATGTTTATCTTTGGTCGTTTCCTTAGCATGATGTCAAATTATAAATTGATCATGAAAAATACATGGAGATTAGTTAAACCATGGTATGATAAAACATCAAACCATAACCAAACAAAAAAGAAACTCACAATTAAAACCACCAACAAAGCCACCACAAGATCACATCACTCGACCACAAAGATGTATAAGAACATTAAAGCACCTGCATTCACAACATGAGATAAGAATTACTCTCAATATAAACACTCACAAGAGTACCACCAATAGAAAGATGATTGCCACAAAGAGAAAACATGGATCACAAAGGTATAATTTCTTCACACACAACTCAACTAGATCTAGCATAAGATGTACTCACTTAGGAATAACTTAATTGAGTGTAAAAGTCCAAACACACTTAGGGTTAAATAGGTTAGATAGAGGAGGGATAACTCTTCTTGTTGTTTTGCTAAAGCTAAAATTTTAAATGTTATAGGGTTTGGATGAGACTTTGGGGGTTTGAAATTTTTCAAGAGTAGGTTAACCATAGGGGTCTAGCTTTTTCTTTTCTTTTTTTCCATAATGTCTAGTGTAAAAGGGGATTTAAAGTTACCCTTACAAATCCTCTAATTGAAATGTATTCTCCTTTTGCATTCTTCACTCCCTTATCAATGCATATATCAAATCTGTGGGGAAGGGAGATCTTCATCTAGAGGCCATAGATTTAAATGTTTCTAGGGCCTAATCTAGGGAGTACAAGGCCTATTTTCTATCAACCATATCCACTTGAGGCTACAAGCACAATAAAATCATACAAATGCATATACACAAATAAATATGCATATACATATACATATACGTATCACATGCAAAGAAAAAAAATGCAAAGAATTTTGATACATCAAAATGCATATTTATTCTTCATTAAAATAAAAATAAACTCTATACAAATTTATCATACTATTGGTAACCATACATGAGAATGGGTTTATGACCTAACCTATTTTCTCTTGCAATTGACCTTGTTTATCCAAAATATACACTTTCATAGCGAGGCAAGCATTCCTATCAATTAAGTTCCTTACTTCTCTCCTTTTTGTCTTACTAATTTCTCTAATTCACCACAAAAATATTTCCTTATTCCTATCTATCACCTTCCTACCATTAATCTTTCTTCTCTTAATTCCCATGTTATATATTATCTCTTCAAATGCCTGAAGGCTAAATATAATCACATTGGAGAGAATAAAATCCTATATCTAAAGTTTCCTCTTCTTGCTAATTATTTTTCTCCTACACAAAAATTGGAAATATCCAACACCCCTATGGTGACTCTATTATTGGATAGAGAATTAACTCCCCTTTTATGATTTCTTCCTTTATTTTCATGTGTTGCTATTTTTATTTTTATTTTTTGTTCATGTCTTAACATTGTCTCCTCTATCATGTAACCTTCCCGTTCTCTTTCACTTTTTTGTGATTATTGTAATTTAGGTACTTATATTACTTATTGAATTCCTAATCTCTCAAATATCCACATACCTTTGTATTATCTCTTATTTTATGTGCACCCTTACTTTCTTCTATATTCTTTTCCCTTTCAAATTGTTCCAAAAAATGTTGCTCAAATTTATTCTAATGGATATGACCATATATATAGCTTAAGTGTGTAACAAATTCATGTAGATGAACTATACTCAACCATAGTCTTAATTTATAAAATTTGAATCAAATATATCAATTAACATACAATACATTTTAATAATGCACCAAGAAAGATTAAATGTATAAATAAATAAAAATTAATTTTTACATAATATTGACTAATAATTTTGATTATATTAAAATTGAAGGGCTGATACCCATTACAAACCAGCCAAATTGGTAGAATATTAATTTATGACATCTATAAAAATTTAAATAAAATATAAAAAAGGTAAATAAGAAAAATTCTTTATTTAGATAGAAATACTTTATATTTATTAAAATTATAAATTTCCTAACCACTACTTTATATATCTATTTATATATTTTATATTTCAAAATTAATTATTAATTAGATGAGATAGATATATTTTTGTAAATTATCAATAATAAAATTATCAAATTTACTAGCTCATGGGCCACATATAGTGTGAGATGTGAGCCTAAAAACAAGTTTCAACTGTCATTTAATGGTAAACTAGCTATCGTTTAATGGTAAAAGTGTATCCTCCAAAATCTCACTTATCACATAAAAGCTAGATAAATATTGATTTATAACTGGATTGAAACATTTTATCTCCTTTTTTTTTGTCAATTTGATGGCAACTTTATTTTTTCATTTGCAAATTGCTTTATGTTTTAAATCTAGATGTAAATATTTCATAATAGATAATACTTAATTTCTTTAAGGAAAAAATATAGATTTGTCTAAATTTATTTCATTCCATTATTTAGCATTTATTATTAATTGTTTAATCCAACCACATGCAACTAGAATTTGCATGCACAAACACATACTCTCCAATCTCTAACATATTACCATACATATAATTTTCTATGGGTGTAATACTTGAACCTTCTTTAGATACAAGTGCCAATATATTAGTATTATTGAATTTTTTTATATTTATTAAAATTGTAAAATTTCTAATCATTACTTTGTATATCTATATATACTCTATAATTTAAAATTAATTATTATTAAATAAAATAAATTTAATATAAGAAATAACCTAATAAAATAAAAAAATATTAAATTAATCTTGAAATAAAAATATATTTTTAAATAAAGAAAATAACTTCTATAAAAAAAATATAAAAAATAATTTTTAAATACATTAAATAAAATAAAACAATTCTTTACTAAATACACATAAGAAAAAAACATTATTAAAAATAAATTATTTTTAACATTAAAATTATATAAAATCAATCCTATCATTTTCACCAATCAAATTACTTTCAACCTTAAAATGATATAATAAAATAAATCCTACCATTTTCACCAATTATATAGAAGTAGAAGTAAACCCAATATGATAAAAAAATATATTTTGATTCACTTTAGTTAAGTTAAGAATTACAGTTACATATTTCTTTGTAAATCGCTGCTTTCGGTCTCTTAATTACGCCGAAGGCGTGTCCTATATGAGCTTTCGAAGCTCATTTTCCCCTTCGACAGTTAAGATGGAGTTACACGACATGGTTGATAGGAAAACGATTCTCAACCGTCCATCATTTTTTGCCACTTTTTGACTATTTTTTGCCATTTTCCCATGCATCATTTTTCGTCATTTTTTTGACTATTTTTCACCACTGTTTTCCCTGTCGCTATTGGTTACTGCTCCTCCAAACTCTTCCTCACTAAGTCGTCGATTTGATCCCCAACGAAAACACCCACGACATCGGCATCACCAGCACCGTAGGCCTCTCCTGTAGCCTCCTCCCCTGCACCTGCTTCACCGGTCGCCAAGTCCCCTTCACCTTCTTTAGAGGGCTCTGCCCTCCATCCTCAGCTGGAGCTCGCACACCAAATTCAAACCCTGCCCAATCCTCAGCTCCATCTTCAGATGGCACCACTACTTCTGCCTCTTCTACTACCATCGTACTACATATTTTGGAATCTCTATCGAGCGTACTATATATGTGTTATTAACATTTGTAAAGAAAATTTTGTTAATGGGATCCATGAAATTGATTAGGTATCTTAAATATCAAATAATCTCTCCAAAGCTTAGGATTCATTGTAATTGTTGCAATTGTGTGAACTGCTGCGTCTGAATTTGATATTTTGTTAACTAATGCAGATTATACTTTTGTTCGCAAGCAAGTCTCAAAACATTGTTTAGTTTTTCTCAATAATATCCATGACATACTCTACTTCTGGAAGACAAAATAACACACATTCCAGAAAAACAAAACAGTAAATACTTATATAAAGGCCCGCAAATACAAAACCCAGATCCATCGATTCAAAATGTATATGTGAAAGCTTGAAAATACAGACAACAATATTAATTAACAAAATACAGTTAGAAAAAAAATCCACCCAATTAGAAAGACCAGCCCCCAAATATGATCACTTAAACACTTACACCAAAAACTCCTAAATAAGGAGTCACAAAACACAAACAATAGGAACTGCCAGAATCAACATCTCCATGAATTCTTCTTCCTCGAAATCTCTCAATGTTTTGTCGCATTCTTTCTCCAAAAACATTTCCTACTCAGTAAAAGAATCTTGTAATGACTCCTCATTCTCTTCATCCTCTTTTGAAAACACCACATCACTGCTTATATTCTGCCCAAGCTCACTATCACTTGCAGAATTATGACCTTCTCTCTTCAGCCTTTCTCCGGGCTTTAGCTCCTTGAGTTTCCACACCAGTCTACTTGCAACTCCTGCTTCACTCTATTCATAATGAACACAAAACAAAACAAAAGATTTATGTAGGCTTCTGCACAAAATATTGCATGTCAATAGCCAACGTGGAGTATCTGTTGAACGAAACATGGGATTCATGCACCTAAAACATGTCTCACAATAGGTACGCATAGTTCCATAAACTTTTCTACACATACCTTTACATTTTCTTATTTTTCATACAAAGTGATTTTGCTTACATGTACCTTTTTTTTTTTAAAATTATTTCGCATTTATCTGTGTTATTCATGCTCTTTCGAGCTTACTGAAGTGCAAGTTCCTTCATCATTGCTCCTCTTTGGAAATCTGTTGGAAATACTATTCGCTAGTTATGTCTTGTTTTACATTTTCAAAACATAAACGATATTTGAATCTCTCCTCTCTTGTTTAATGTTCTTGTACTATTGCATTCTAAATTGCTTCCTCCTACTTATTTGGAATTTATTATATTCAATGGGCCTCTTTATCATTTCTATTTTCTAAAAAAAATCATTTAATGTTATTTACCAAATCTCATTCTTAATTACTGCAAATACTGCAAATTGTTGTAATAAATATGGTGGGAAATGGTCTTATTTGGAGAATATGGTGTCTAAAGGGTGAGTTTGAGTGTTGTATTAAATTATTGTAAATAAATAATTAAGTCTTATAACATTGTATAAAATTATTTATAATTTTTTTTATAAATGTATATATAAAGTTTTTGCTATCTTGATATTTCTAAGTAAATAAATATTTAGATGGTTATATTGTGATTATTTATGTTTTCCTAGATTCGTGGTTTCTCAATTGTCGTGAATTTCATTCATTTATTTATTCAAAGATAAGGCTTGTGGAGAAAATAAAATCATTTTCTAAATGATCTATCAATTGATCTTATTTACTACACAAATGTGTGCAAACAATAAACCAATTTTTTCCTAATTGACCTTTCACACCTCTTCAGCGTACTCATTGCACAAGGTGGAATAGCTAGTGTATAATTATATGCCCTTTTCCCTTCGCTTTCTCTCCCGTAATGCATGTGGGATTAAAAACCTTTACATGCGATTAAAAACCTTTCCATCAAATCATTTTTTTTCAGTTTCGCACAGAGACCAACATTATGTGTTTGCTTCTGCACGACAGAGATTCTTCACAGCAGACCAACGACTCTTGCTTCTCTATATTCTACGAATCATGCTTGCTTCTACAATTGTCGATGAAGTTTTTTAGATTCAATGGCCGATTTTGCAGATCTCATAGCTCCCCGACAACATAATGGTGGAAACAGCAAGTGAAATCCATACAAACGGTAGATGGAAATGGAAATGGGAATGACAACAACAAACATAAAATTGGTCTACAGAAATGGGAAAAGTACAGCATAAAAGGGGCCCACATAGCCCGGCCACCTAAGTAGTCAAATGCTTAGAGTGGTTGGTGTAGGGCCCATTTAATCCATCCCTCTTCCGTTCGCTTTTCCATTTCTTCGTTAATCTTCAAAAATTTCACGTGCAATTTAAAACCGTTTAGCACCTAGTTTTCAACCGTGTCGCCTTCCCACCCGCGCAATGCTCAAACTCATTCTATTAATTGTATGTGATTTAGTGTTTTTCTATTTTTTGATTGGTAATTTAGTGTTTGCTATTAATGCTATTAATTGTATGTGATTTAGTGCATTAATCAATTTTAAATGTAGACTTATGCTGAAAACTCTACAGTGGTATTAGGTAATTTTAAATGTATATTTATGCGAGAAAACTCTACAGTGGCATTAAGTGTTAGATCCTATATAAAATCATTTGTATAAAAAAATTATGGTTGGGGTTTTAGCCCTTAACTACTTATGAATAAGACTCATTCACACCAATTGAAAATGAATTTGTCATTGGAGCTAGATGGATTTTAAAAAGGAGTCTCTTGTCCATATAACAATAGCACCTAAAGAATGCCACCCTTGTGGTAATGGTGTGAATGTGTAGGTTTTGGAAGTGTAAACAAGTGTGGTTGGGGGCTAGGTCATTGGAAACCACTAAGAGGTAGAGGTTTTAGTATAGGGCCCTTAATTGTTAGGCTTGAGGGTACTTATGACCTTATCACATTTAACAAATCATGTATTGATGTGGCACATAGGAGACTTGTTTGAAAAATACATAAAGTATAGCATGTTTCTACTCAATTCAAAATAGAAATTGGTAGCTGAAAAAAGCCTTGGTACATCAAATGCATCAAATAAAAATTTAGTCTCCTATACTAGGGAACATCCAATACTTTCTATGGGCCATGAAGTATTGTAAGAGGAAGATCAATTTGCATGCAAAGGGTTAATTTGTATATTTAATGCTTTATGATAGTTTAGTTTATCTTCAAGCATGGGCTAAAAATTATTTTAAAAAGATAAAAGGAACAATAGAAATATATCTAAATGCCCATGAATTTTTTGTTTTATTATGCCAATTTATAGAGTATAGACCATATATTTTAGTGAATGTGCCTTGGTTTTGCAATAAGAATTTTCTCTTGATTAAACCATGATTTCTAGAGTATGGGTTCAAGTTCCTTATTTTTTGCAATTGTTTTGGGTGGATGCTTGCTTCCAAGGGATATGAAATATGTTAGAGAGAATTTTGGCAATTGATCCAAAAGTAGATGATTTGATCCACTCAACTTTAGGTAGTATCCAAATGGAGTTGGGTATAACAAAAGGATTATTGTAGGAAATTTGGTTGAAAGTGGAAGATAAAATTTGGAAACAAGTTTTTGTTTGAAAATATTTTATTTTGGTGTTGTAGGTTCTTGTAGGTTTGTTGTATGTAATAGCAAAAAATAGAAAAGAGAAACCCAAAAATGCTAAGTAGACAACTTGATGTCTAGTGGATTGTTTATCTCATTTATCAATTAAAAGGGTAGCACTTAAATCTTTTCCAAAGTTAGAGGATATTGAATGAGATGGTAATATAACAAGGAGCAATAGGTTGATGTTTAGTAGGAAGCTCAAAATTAAATGATAAATTTGTAGTCACCTTTGCCTCTAAAATAATTTGAAATTACTCATTTTCCAATAGCTTAGTAAGAGAAATCCAACAATTCTTCAACATCAAAAGGAAAACATAAATTCTTTGTTAATTTGACTAATAATAAAGGATTTTTTGTGAAATCTAATTCCTTTATGGGGCAGCAATGTGCTACATATTTTTCTCCCTAGCTAATATATGGGTAGATATTTGGGGTCTAGTTGCCTCCTAAGTTATCCAATAAATAAGAATGGGGAACAACATTCATTTTAAGAATCATTGTTAGTTGTTAATCAGTCTTTGTTTGATTTTTCATATGCTTATTATGAAGTGGATGAGAATTTCTTCTTGATGGAAAGAGGTGAAAAGTGCAAAGAAAATAGTTAAGATTTAGCTGACTAATCATATAATGGTTAAATTCCATACTAAAAAAAAAAAAAAAATACTTAGCAAGTTCTTTTGTATAACTAAAATATATGATTATTATTATGTGTAGTTTTTTATATCTATTATTATTATAAGAGACCTCATATATAATTTTCCAATAATTTAATTAAAAAGAATCATTTACATCATTACATAACATTACATAACATATGAGTATAATTGAATATTAAATAATGATCAACCTTCAAAATCAAACTTACATATAAGTGAACTTACCTATGACTAAACTTTTAATGCAAATCTATATATATATATCTCACAAATACAATAGTCATTATAAAATATTAAATTTATTCCCATAAATATCATATGATCTTTATTAAATGTTAAATTTTTTAACACAAATATAATATGATCATTATAAATGAACCTTTAATTTATTTTATAACATATGAATGACGAAGTGATTATATTTTCATGGAAATAAGTACTTTATAAATGAAAACTTATTTGTTTCATGAAAAAAATCATGGTAAGCCCTACTTAACATTCCATCCCTAGTGTAAGCATTAAATCATTTACCAATGTATCTATTGTCTAATTTAGATACAAAAGTCATAAATAATCAAATTTAATTTAAATTTTAAAAATAATCATTTTTAACTGGTAAACTACATAATATGAAAAAAAAGGTGATCTTAGCAAATCCCTTTTAACATTACCATTAAATTTTTAGACTTAAATTGAAAAAAATGCCCCTACAATTCATTTTGATAGAAATAATTTCGATGCAGAGGACAAATATACAACACATAACAAGCTATGAAAGCCTACAAATTCAAGTTATTGAGAAACTATGTAGTCAATCCACTTAACCATACAAACAAAAGTAAAACAGAGGCCGGAACACTGAAGGAGATCAAAGCCACAGAACCAATAGCGGTACTGGATCTGGTGTTAAGTAGCATGTTCTACAGCTAAGTCAAAGAATAACATACATCTGAATCATATGTGGGATGCCATTTTTTCTCCCATTCCACCCAATGTTACATAGGACTTTCCTCCATTCTCAACTAACAGATCTGTTTACTCAACACAATCAATCTACCTCAACAAGGCTCTGACGTTCTATAGGGTACCAGATTTAACTTTTAACCCAATAACATGATAAATTATATATGCAGATTAAGAACTAGAAACATAAATTCAATCATAGCAGCCATTTTAAAGTTTTAAAATTGAAAAATTGTTTCCATAATACAAATTATACTTGATTCACCAAAACTGACAGCTTTAACAATGAAGCTTTTTTGTGGGTCTTCATCATGCAAGTATGTGGAGAAAGATGGCTATGCCCATTAAATTAAAAATACCTTCTCCATTTCACTTTCATGGATGGCTATACGCTAATTCAAAGATCCCTACATAGAGGCCACGAGAAAGAGTTGAAACTTAACCTGCATCACCGAAACCTTTGCAGTGCAGGAACTTTGACAATGAGTTTGAGCTTTGCACAGGTGGGAAGGAGAAATGGTTTAAATCTGGGCATGAAAAATTTAAGGTAGACGGTTTAAAACTGGGTGTGAGAAAATTAAGGTAGACAGTTTAAAACTGGGCGGAAAAAAAAATGAAGATTAATGGAGAACGAGAAAGTGAACAGAAGATAGACGGATTAAATGGACCCCACACCAACCACTCTAAGGGGCCAATGCTTAGAGTGTGTTGGTTAAGCCAGCCCCATCTGAGCATCCAACTTGATGACAATTTGCTCGACAAGAAGCCGGGAGCTGGCTATCCAGCCTACAAAAGCCATGTTCATGTGCATGTTGCATCTGATGCCAATGAGCCTGTGCAATCCGTTAGCGTCAGAGAAGTCGTATTTTCTGTATTTACGTGTATATAGTAATAACTGTCTACCACTTACCTTAAATTATTTAATCTAATATTTACCTTTAAGCATAGTATTTATAATTAAAATTGTAAATGTGGATATTATTAAGGGTAGATATAAAATAAATATTTATATTTTATAAAATTTATGTTTATCATTAAATATTATTAAATATTTGTATTTTATAAAATTTATGTTTATCATTAAATATTATTAAATATTTGTATTTTATAAAATTTATGTCTTATTTTAATAAAATAAAATTTTAAAAATAATTTTGATTAATTTGATTAGTAATGCATTTTACTTTTTATTATTTTTATATAAATGGAAAGAAACTTAGGTGAAATTAATTAAGATTCAAAGAATACTTTCAATTATGAATAGAGTAGAATGTTTGATAATAAAAATTTAAAAATTAAATATTCAATCATGGATAAATTGACAAGTCCATCTATAATCTCAAGTATTTAATCTTATTAAATATTAAATTTCTAACAAAAAATTGCATCTTATATCTTGCAATATATTTTTTTAATACAATGAACACAACACCACATAATGTATAAGATAAATTGTAAGGTATCAAGTTCCCATGTAGAAATTATCAAATTAATAAGATTAATAAGACTAACAAATATTTCTTATAATTTTCTAATAATTAACCATAAAAAAATTAAATTTGCAATCTAAAATTCTTCTTCAGTTAAGAGTTAAATAACACAATTTAAATTTAATTTAATTTATTTATTTTAAATATTTCTTATATTTTTTTAATAATTAAATATTAAATTTTAAAATTTTAATCTAGATTTCGTCAAATCTTTTTTTCATAGCATTCTATCTTTTTTATTTTTATAAAAATACACTTAAAGAAGGATAAAACAACTAACTATAGATGTTTTCTATGTTTTATGTGGTTAAAATATGTATTGCATTAATCTTATTGAACAATTTCAAGTGCATTGATTTTACTATATGTTAGTGGGGTTTGATGGCCTAGATATTTATCTTATAAATTATGTGGTGTTGTGTACATTGTATTATAAAAAAAATTGTAAGATATAAGATGCAATTTCTTGTTAGAAATTTAATATTTAATAAGATTAAATACTTGAGGTTATAGATGGAATTGTCAATTTATCTATGATAAAAATTTAATTCTTAAATTTTTATTATCGAACACTCTACTCTATTCATAATTTTTAGTTTATTTCCATTTACAATTTATCTTATACATTATGTGGTGTTGTGTTCATTGTATTAAAAAAATATATTGTAAGATATAAGATGCAATTTCTTGTTAGAAATTTAATATTTAATAAGATTAAATACTTGAGATTATAGATGGACTTGTCAATTTATCCATGATTGAAAATTTAATTTTTAATATCAAACATTCGACTCTATCATAATTAAAAGTATTCTTTGAATCTTAATTAGTTTCACCTAAGTTTCTTTCTATTTATATAAAAATAATAAAAAGTAAAATGCATTACTAATCAAATTAATCAAAATTATTTTTAAAATTTTATTTTATTAAAACAAGACATAAATTTTATAAAATACAAATATTTAATAATATTTAATGATAAACATAAATTTTATAAAATATAAATATTTATTTTATATCTACCCTTAATAATATCCACATTTACAATTTTAATTATAAATACTATGCTTAAAGGTAAACATTATATTAAACAATTTAAGGCAAGTGGTAGACAGTTATTAATATATGCACGTACATACAGAAAATACGGCTTCTCTCATGCTAACGGATTGCACGGGCTCATTGGCATCAGATGCAACATGCGCATGGGCATGGCTTTTGTAAGCTGTGAGGCGTGGGCACTGGCTATCCAGCCTACAAAAGCCATGGAGGAAGCCATGTGCATTCGATGGCTCATACCTGCCCGTGCAACCCTGTCTCTAATGGTCCCATAGTCCGTGCATTATTCATGTTGTACAGGTAGTCAGTTCGAGTCAGTTCGTCAGGCACCATTTACTTTTTCAGGAAACAATTTAATGTGCCAAAAGTGATTAGTACCTCTAACAAAATTTATTTTTTCATTCTTATGTGTTGTAAAAAAATTTATTCTTGTGTGCTTTAGGTAAAAAAGAATTGTTAATTTATGTATATATAATATTATTTTTATCTTATTATTATTTATAATATTCTGATAAATATAAATATATATATATATATATATATATATATTATGATTACTTAAAATATAAATCACTAATATATATTATGTTAATATACTAATATACTTTTAAAAAAAAAAAACTTTATTTTTAAATATAATACTAATATTTATTTTAATTTTTTTTATATATATAATAAATATATAATATAATATTAGTAAAAAATAAAATAAAATAATACTATTACATATATTATTATTATAATAATGTAAATAATTTTACAATAGTAATATATATTAGAATATTTTACTAATAATTTATTTTTATTTTATTTTTATACAAAATAATTCAATTAGAGTTAGTGTTCAATCAAGGTTAGGGTTTAATAAAGGTTAGGACTAGGGTAAGGTTCAATTGGGGTTAGGGTTTGATTAGGATTAGTGTTCACTTAGGGTTATCATTAGAGTTATGAATCTACAATTAGGCACCTCCAAAAGGATATCTCTTGGCATACATTACATATATTTTTTAAATATAGGTATGCTAGTATTTAGTATTATATATGTACTAATGTAAATCATAATAAATTATATATTATTATATTTACTATATATTATAAATTATTATACTTTACTAATAATATATATCCTAACAATATATTATATTATTATATATATACTAATAATTTAATACTAATATTTTGTTTATATATAATAATGATTTAAATTACTCAATATATTATATATTTTTACTTTATTTTTATACAGTAATGTAAATTATATATATATATATTAGAATATGATACTAATAATTTATTTTATGTTATTTTTATACTAATAATATATTATATATTATTATATTTACTCTATATAAAGTAAAAATATATATTAGTATTATATATATAAAAATAAAATAAAAATAAAATATTAGTATTATATATAAAAAATAAAGTAATTTTTTTTTTTAGTATATTAGTATATTAACATAATATTTATTATAATAATATATATTATTGATTTATATTTTAAGTAATCAATATATATATATATATATATATTATTTTGTATAAAAATAAAATAAAAAATAAATTATTAGTATCATATTCTAATATATAATATTATTGTAAAATTATTTATGATTATAATAAGAATATATATAATAGTATTATACATATAAATAATATAATATTATATATGATAATAATTTACATTATTATATAAAAATAAAGTAAAAAATAAATATTTTATATTATATGTATATTAATATAATAATATATAATATTTTTTTTTGTATTATATATAAGGTAATCACAATAATTACAGAGAGTATCAGTGAACGACCAGTTCAGCCAAAAAAAGGGGCAAAAACAGTCGCAACAGATTTACATTTTCGTTACAACAGCCAAAAAGAGGCACATCAAACCATCACCAAACAACAGGGCTAATAGAGGACGTCTTCCACTTTATCCATCCAGGCAGTCCAGCCTTTATCTCCTTCCATC
Source organism: Sequoia sempervirens (assembly GCA_007258455.2). NCBI lineage: Eukaryota > Viridiplantae > Streptophyta > Pinopsida > Cupressales > Cupressaceae > Sequoia > Sequoia sempervirens. The sequence continues at coordinate 332,602,765 of VDFB02193867.1, read as the reverse complement.
CAGACAATATACTTCATCTCTTGGATCTGCGCAAGCATGAGCGTCGTATCCTTGCCAAAGCCTTTGTTGTTCTTCACCTCTTGGGAAAGGATTTTGCAGGTATTATCAAAAAGCTGCCGGTTGTTGAGGGTGTCTCTCCAGGCATACCCACCCTTCATCTCGTAAATGAAAAAGGTGGCATAACCATCCTTGAGGAAGCGCTTGAGTTTCTTTCTTTCAATGATCATGGTGGTTCGAACCTGCAAAAAAATTTTGAAATAGATGAGTTTCCTAGAAGACTCAGTAAGATCACGGATATTATTCTGATATCTTTCTTCATTTCTGCATTTCCAGATGTGCCAAAGAATATTAGAGGAGAGGATCTTCCAGAAAAGATTAGAGTCATTTTTTAAACCATCAATGTGCCCAGTAACAATGTCCATCACAGTAAAAAGCATAGGATAAGTAATGCCAAACATGAGCCAAACTTCTTTAGCAAAGATACAGTCAAAGAGAATATGCCTAGCCGTCTCAGGCAGTCTACAGAAATTGCAAAAGTCATACTCGGCATTCCCTTTCCTGACAGGGAGTCTGTCAAGGAGAAGGAGCCAGTTAAAACATTTGATCTTAGGCTCGGTGGGGCCTTTCCACAGGCGGTCAAAGTGATTCTTCCAAGTTCGAGTGTCCAGCTTGGAATACCAAACAGTATTAACGTGGTCAATGATAGCTTCTGAATGCCCAATAACATTGTAAATGTGCTTGGCTTTAATCTTGGAGAACAAGGTGCCATCGGGCCATTTACACCCCAGAAATCTATGAGAGTCCACATGACAGGAGGAAGGGAGGTCTTTAGTCGCCTTGAAAATCAGATTATAAGTCTTCTTTTGGGACATGGGGAGGTCAAACTTATTTCTAAGAGCCTCCCAGCTGATTAAAACATCATTCTCAAAGAGATCGCAAATTGGGAAATGCCTTTGCTCGACCAGTGTCTAGCCGAGCAGCCTTGGGAGAGAGCTAGGGGCTTGCCAGAGGCAGATAAATTCCACCAAATGGATCTTTCACCATGAAGATGGCAGTCATCATGGAAGGCCCTGTTAGAAACATGTAATTTAACTTGGTCCCAAGCCTTCCAGATGGACCTAAAAACAGCCGAACCTTGAACAAGAACAGGAAAATTACCAATAACAAGGTCAATAATCAGAAGATTCTTCCAAGACTTCGCAGACTTAGGGAAGCCTCTTTCAATGTTGCTCCTAATCAGAACCTTCCAAGGATCATTGCCATCAAGGGAGTGAAAGATCCACTTGGCGGCAAGGGCAACCCCTTGGAGCTTGAGGTCTTTCAAACCAAGCCCCCCGAGCAGCTTATTGACATGACACCAGTCCCACTTAACAGCATGCATCTTTCTTTTTCCTTTGCCATCCGACCAAAGAAAACTTCTAACCGCCTTCTGAATCTCAAGGATTTGATAGTTACTGAACATCCAGGCTGAAGAATAGTAAATGTTATAGGATGAAAGGATTTTTTGACAGACCTGGATTCTGCCGGCCAAGGAAAGGGTTCTATTATGCCATTTATTCAGCTTTTTGAAGATCTTATCTTTAACCCACATCCACATGTCCTTAAGGGAGGGGTCAATGGAGAAGGGGATGCCAAGGTAGCGCACAATCTTGTGCGGACCACCCCACTGAAAGTCATAGTTTTTAAACCAGTCAGGGGGGACCACATCCCACCCAAGACAAATAGATTTGGAATGCGAAAGCCTCGCCCCGGAGATCTTAGAGAACAGGTTAAGCTTGGAGGACAGAGCTTCAAAATTCTCAGGTTTAGCATCAAAAAATATAGCAGTATCATCGGCAAACTGACAATTTAAGAGCTCCTCATTATTGGGAAGAGTAATACCTTTGACAGCAGGGGAGAGGGAGTTATCTCTCAGGAGGTAAAAGAGGGCTTCAGAAGCAATAACGAAAAGGGCCGGAGCCAAGGGGCAGCCTTGCCTGATCGATCTACCGAGGGGGAAGGAGGCAGAGAGCGAGCCATTAATATCAATCTGGGCTGAAGCATCTTGGAGCAGAGTCTTAACAGAGTTACAAAACATTCGAGGAAAGCCGAAGGCCTCCAGCATCATGGTGATGAAGTTCCATTCCACCCTGTCGTAGGCTTTTTCAAAGTCAAGAAGGAACATGGCAGAGTTTTGTTGAGAGTGCTTGGACCAGTTCATGGCTTCCCAACTAGTTATCAGGTTTTCGAGGATATACCTGCCTTTGATAAACCCGGTCTGGGTAGAGCAAATAAACTTGGGGAGGATGCTCTCAATTCTGAGCGCCAGAATCTTGGCAAGAATTTTGTAGGAGACATTGAGGAGGGTAATAGGTCTCCAGTTTTTGATGAGGGCCTTATCCCCATCTTTGGGGATCATCTTAATGATACCTTTATTAATGGAGCATCCTAAAGAACCCCTCTCAAGGGCCTCCGAATACAAGTCAAGAAGATCATGGCAGATCCAACCAATGTTGGCCTTATAAAACTCCGCCGGGAGACCATCTGGCCCGGGGGCCTTGTCATTGCTGAGAGAATTAATAGCTTTTTCAATTTCCTCTATAGAGAGGTTTTTGGACAGTTGAATGGCTTCATCAGCAGAGATCTTGCTAGGGATAAGGGAGCACACCCGTTGTCTGAGGGACGAGGCCTCTTCCGAATCTTCAGAGGCAAAAAGATTCTGATAAAAGTTAACAAAGGACTCCTTAATAATTTCTATGTCAGTTATCTCCTGGTTATCAACCACAATTCTCTCAATATTCTCATTCGTATGCTTATGCTTAAGGAGATTAAAAAAAAATTTGGAGCCCCTATCACCAAATTGTAACCAGTGCGCACGGGATCTAATCCTGGCTCCATTAATTTTAAGCTGTTGGTGCTGTCTAAGGGCATCCTTAGCTCTGATAAGATTAGAGGCGAGATCACAGTCAGAGGGATTAGTTTGAATGTTGGATTCGGCAAGGTGCAGATCAGAGGAAAGGCATTTTTCAGCATATCTATAATCTTTCGCTCTTTTTTGACCGATGGTCTTAAGCAGCTTTTGCCAAGCAAGGATGTTCTTATTCCATCTATCAAGATGGGAGTAGGAGGGAAGAGTATTTCTATTAATAAGTTTAATGATGTGAATGGTAGCAAGAATGTCTTCGTCTTTCAGGAGGCTAGTGTTAAGAGAGAACTTAGTATCAGAGGTTTTGCACCGGAGAGGAGAGTTGTTAAAAGTAATGTGGGTGGAAATGGGATGGTGGTCGGAGAGGGAGGTGGGGGAAACAAGAACAAGGTGCCCATAATTGTCAGGTAAAAAGGAAAAGAAATTTTTATTAGCGTAAAATCTGTCGAGTCTGGAATAAATTCTAGAGTGACCCTGCTGAAAGTTGCACCAGGTATGCCAAATTCCGGGGTTAGAATCCTTAGAACCAGCCAAGGGGTCAAAGAGGAGTTTGGTATTTATCATTCTGTTCCAGTGAGTTTTCTCCGAATCTTTCCAAGCAAAAGGAAGACCACCAAGTTTGTCCTCTTGGGCCTCTATCATGTTGAAATCTCCCCCGATAAACCAGGGAATATTAGGAAGATCAGCAATCCAGTCCCAGAGACTCGCCCGCTCCCTGAAGTCATTTGAGGCATAGATGGAGCATAAACCAAAGACATTATTCTTGTGGTTAATAGTTATCCAAACTGCTCTGTTACATGGGGAAATCCCATTATCAATAATATAATTCTCCCATCTGGGACTGATCAGGAGAGCCACCCCACCCCTACCCCTCTCATGGTTGGTATAGAACTTGGTGGCATCCTTCCAAAGGAAATTGAGGTTGGAGTCCAGAGAGTATCCAATGGCTTTAATCTCTTGAAGCATAAGGACATCCATAGACTTGCGGGTATCAAGAAATCTTTTAATGGTCCACCGTCTGTCAGGGGACTCCAAGCCCCTAATATTCCAAGAGATACAATTCATGGGGAAACGTTTGGTTTGGGGGCACCGTTTTCGGTAGGATTTTGATATTGTGCCGAGGCACTGTTATGACAGTCTCTAAGCACTTTCTTGGAGGGGTTCTTATTCTTGGAGCCAAGCTTCCTTCCTCTGCATTTGTACAGAGTGTTGGCATCTTTAAATTCTTCTTCATTATCTAACTCCTCAGGAGATAAGACGTTCAAATCCATGTTATTTTTGCCAGTGTGTCTACCAGTGTTAGAGGGGAATACGCTGGCGGGGATGATCTCAAGCAGGCAGTCATCACCAAGTTCACGAAAGATTTTGGGGGGGACACTGGGATGAGGGGGAGGGTTAGGGAAACAAGCAGCTTTTTCCATTATAGCTAAGCACGAGGTGCGGGGTACATTCAGGGTTTCATTTCTAGAGAGATCGCGGGGGAAGACTGAGCCAGGGGAGGGTTGAGAGATGAGGGGAGAAGGGTTCTCTGAGGAAGCCACTGATTGCTTCGAAGACTTGCGTCTTCTTTTATTGGAAGCCTTAGTCACAGTAAGGGGCCCTAAAGAAATATCACAGCTTGCCAGGGATAAAGGGGTAACCAGGAGAGACGCGGGGGAGGGGATTGGAGGAGGGGGCGGGGAGAGGGAGGTCAGCAAGGGAGAGGATTGAGGGGCGATATATATATATATATAATAAAACATTAATATTTATCAAAATATTATAAATAATAATAAGATAAAAATAATATTATATATAAATAAATTAACATTACTTTTTACTTAAAGCACACAAAGCATACAAGAATAAAAAAATTTACAAAACATAAAAATGAAAAAATAAATTTTGTTAAAGGTACTAATCACTTTTGGCACATTAAATTGTTTGCGGGAAAAAGTAAATGGTGCCTGACGAACTGACTCAAACTGACTACCTGTACAGCATGACTAATGCATGGACTACGGAACCGTTAGAGACAGTGTTGCACGGGCTGGTATGAGACATCGAATGCACATGGCTTCCTCCATGGCTTTTGTAGGCTGGATAGCCAGTGCCGGTCACGGAACCATTGTACAAAGTCTCTTCCAAAAAAAATGAACTTCATATGCCGGTTTACCAGGTCTCGCGTAACAGCCTATCTATTGTCGTACAGGCTGTTCAAAATAGTAGGCCCGGGATTGGACCGTCTGACCTTCTCGTAGGGTCCATCGACTTATCTGAAGTGAGTTAAATATGTCAAACAACTGGTGGATTTTCTTTCCAGTATTAATCCATTTGAGAAGGTGCCAGCTGCATACAATGGAAAAGCATATTTGATTGTAGGGGCGAGGGATGCGTTCAACCCGTTTACAGCTATACTTGAGTTTGTGTAGTAATACTAGTTCTCACCGTCTTCAAACTCCTTTTGGGCAAGTTGAGAAAGGCAGAAGCGACTTTGGATAACGAGATATTGGACGGATCGATTCGATCAAATTTCGATAGGATATTTTCTCTTTACTCCATGGTCAACCAAAACATTTTCTACTGTAGAAAATATATACTTATTCTTTTCATAGAGACCAAATAGTAGTAATTGGGTCCATAGGCTCAATGAGCAGAGAGTGTTTTAATTCAATCAAATTTTGTTTGATAAGTTCAATTTTTAATTATATGGAAAATGATAGAAAATGTATGTAGTTTATTAAATATGTTGTTTAGAAGATAGAAATTGGTATTAATAATTTTTATTATAAAGTAATAGAAAAATAATTAGAATTTAAAAATTATATATTATAGTTGAAATTATATTTATTTGAGATTTATTAGAATTAAATTATATCATGTTTAAAGTTTTGAATTTGGTATCATTGTTGATCTTAATATGAAGGTATTTTAGAGGGTGTGTTTGAATTGCAATACACCTCTTGATAGAATTTGAAAGTTTCCATTTTGAAATGGAAAATGACTAAGTGGTAGAAAATATCATTAGCTACAAGTAGGTTTTGTTGGATGCATTATTGAGAGCTTAAATTCTTGAAGAATTTTGTGTTCTAAAGTCCTCAATTAGGGATAGGTGCTTGTCTTGAGTATTTTAACTTTGAACTATATGTTCCTTTGCAACCCCTAGAACCTTGGTTACTTAATTGAGTCTGAGGAGTCGAAATTTCAAATACTGCATTGTCATGCACTTAGATTTCATCATGTAAGCCTTATTATTGTGTGAGTGCACAAAGCCTCTAGTTCGTACCCCTTATGACCCTTTAGTTTGTACTTGACCATTCCAATTATGAACCCTAGTCACTTCCCTTTAGTAGCATATGTCACTATTTGATCCAATTTTCTTGATCAAGATATGGTTGCAATGATTAACTTGGTAACCAACTTCATTAGGGTGCACTAAGTGTTTGTCCATTGTAACCAATTTCCCCACTGCTTCACAGTGATGGTTTTTTATTTACTTAGGCACAAGTTTATGGGTCCCACCTTGTTAGAGGAGCCAAAAATGACGACAAAAATTGACACATCACATGTGGTCAACCTAAGGGTTGAGTTTTCCACCCAAAATGAAATTTAGCCACACATTCTTAACATGCATTATTTTCTCACTATCATGTGTGTTTCTTTTCATTGCACTCTAAATTAGGTGGGCTGTCCTTTTTCAATTATGTTGACATGTGAACAAATAAGAATGATATGTGTGAATTCCTAGTAGAAAGATAAATGTTCTATGAGATATAGGTGGAATCTAACACCATGGAAAAATTCTTGTGAGCTTGAAGACTACATATAAGAAAGATGGATGGCAATTAAGTCACCTTGGCGAACCAATGAAAGGCTTGCACTCAAACCATCACTTGCACAATAGCCCAAGGCTTGTTAAAGAATGAATCACCATGGATGCATAACACCATGGGTTGAAGGGGTCCACATAGAATCTACAAGTAGTTTTAGGGGGTATTTTAAAAAATCTGACCCACCCACATATTTAATGAATATCTATGAGGCCAACAACTTTAGATGTTCAATTATGATGACAATGATTCATATTCAAAAAATGCAAGTGTTGGTTCTTATGCATGATAATAGTTGAACTAGGGCCTAAATTGCTACTATTACCATTTCCCAAAGATGAATCCAAGTATCTTTGAAGTCCTTGTGACCAAATTAGAATTTAGAGGTCTATACAAGTTGCTAGTAATTATTCATTTGGAGTGCATTTTCATTGGTATGTGTAAATTCATACTCTCTTAGATGTTTGATAAAAAAAAATTAAATTCTATTGCAGAATCCCCAATTCTTAAATACACTTTGCTCAATTTCTCAAAATGTGTGGCCTTTAATTGCCAATTATTTCCTTTGAGTTGAACACCTAATAAAATCATTATTATTTAAAATCTCAAGCCATGTAAAATAAGAGGAAACAATCCCTAGAGTTATAAAAAATCTCTAAGAATTCAAGTCTTTTAAATAAGCCACTAGTTGGGCTCCCTTATAAACTTGTTGGATGAAAATAAGGTACAAATTAGGGACCCCATTACCCACACGAAAAGAGGTAGTTTGTTCATAAATTTCCACACTAAGGCCAATGAGTGGATTCATATTTGTAGCTTCTAGAGATTTAATTTGGGGAAGCTCATTGTGCCTAATTACTTCATTGACTTTCATATTGTCGATTGTACACTATTAAGAGATATAACTCTTAGTATTTTTTTGTAATCAATTTCAAGGATAATATAATTTTCATTGTTGAAGGAATTTTGTTCACTAAATTATTTTTCCCCAAATATAATTCCCACACCTTGTTGGATTTTAAACCCCTAGTTATAAATTATGAGAAACACAAGTTCAATTATAGGGAAAAATAGTTGTCAAATTTTAGACATAGAGGACATGAACAAAAACTTTTAAAGAATTATGAAATAGAAGTGGAACCACCTAAGTTCATATCAAATGTTTCTCCATATTTCAAAGACACCTATGATGGTATGTGCTAAGTTATTGTAATTGATGTTGGGCTGACTACATGTCCAAAGGTGCCCTAGGTTTTGCCTCTCATGTTTGAGGTGTGTATCAAAATAAAATATTCAACTGTATGCAATCTATTTGACAAGGAACTTTAGTGATGGATTGGCTAATGGTAAGAAGCAAGATGATGTCAAATATTTTAAATGGTACTCACTACTATGCCACATATATTTATATATATATATATATATATATATATATATATATATATATATATATATATATTAGTGCTTGGAGTTTGTGGTTGCCAATACAACCTTATAAGGAAATTCATAAAAATGGAGCCTTTCAACTTGTGCAACTATGTACACCTCACTTACATAAGTATGGCCAAAGGGATCATTTATGTATCTTTGAGGATTTCTTCATAGTTATTGTATTGAATCAACTAGGTTTTCAAAGGTAGGCTTCCCCTTGATTTTTAGAAGTTCTTCAAATCCATGGACAACTAAGCCTTTGTTAAGAGATTATATGATTGGGGAGATTGGTTATTTATGATGGATTCACTATAATATTTGTTCATATATAATGACATTCCATAGAAAATTCCTTTTAGATTCCCATATAGAACTACTTACCTAGAAGCTCTTGGCAAATAAATGAAGGAAAACATTTGACACTTCAAGTTGCATATAAGGAATTGTATCATTCCTTCCCATGCTAGGATTAGCGACTTCATAATTTTTTTGTTAAAAAGTATATGAGAGAGTGGAAGATATTATAAACTAGTTCCAGGAATATATTTTTCCACACAAAGAAGATATGACATTGTAGGTTTTATTTACAAGGTGATACAAGATGTAGGCCTTGCTAGATTTGAAATTCACTGTGATGAGTTGGAATAAGTTTCATTAGAAATTGTAAAGAGATGGATTAAAAAGGGAAATAAAAACCAAATGGTTGTAGAATAAGAATGTTGAAAAGAAACATATGTAGGCCAATCCTCATAGTTTTAAGGGATTTCTTCTAGAGATTGAGAATTCTCTTCATTGAATGGTCCATCCATATTCAGTAATTGGATTAATCAATGTAAATATCTAATAACTCAAATTCTTGACTCTCCCACAATAACTTTAGGAAGTGAAAATCATCACATGTGGGATGATCAAAGACTAGATAACAAGAGTTGGGTTTGAAAACCATCCAAGCACAAGGAAAAATAGTAATGGGTGAAGGACCCTCAATTCTATAACATACAATGGAAGGTTCTTAGTTTTCTTAATGGCCAATTAAACTTAGTAAGAATCATTCCACTAATGTAGAGATCATTGAAGCAATAAAATATGCAAAGCATGCATGGGAAATTCAAGTCATTGCTTCATATGCCAAGACATTGCTAGGAAAAAATTGGGAAGAGATGTAACAACCCTGGTGTTCTTCTTGGTAAAATTTTCTAAGTTTTCACCTCAAGTGAATAAACCATGAAGCCATGCCATAGAAATAAAAAAAATTATTTCCATAATGCAAATCACATGCATAATTGAAATGACACTAATTCCAAATTGTTAATGCATTCCATAACATCATTTTCATATTGAATGAACTCAAGTGTATCATTCACAATTACATCCTTCCATATAAATGGGTACATGGTACATACATTGCTCCTCTAAGCTTCATCTAGAAATAGATATAAAAACTGGTCTTGATGTCACTGCATTGACGCATACATTCTAAATGTCATTGTTTGTTGGTACAAACACTATAGTTGTCCCCGATACTGGTGCAAACATCCACAAACCTCGACTGCCAACTAATGAGGATAAGCATCACTCAAGTGCTTTTCCACCAACCACAGACTTAAATGTAGTCCCTTGCAAATTTGTCACACATGACAAGATGGCCCTACCCTTTGATGAAGAGATTGTTTGGTAAACCTCATAACAAATGCCTATGTGAGCTTAGTGTTGTGTCCTAGAAACCAAAACACAATTACACTTTTTTCTTCCCTACGAGTATGAAAACCATGAACTAGAATGCATATAAGGAATACAGTGAACTAACAATGTAAATAGTGGCTACTTACACTACTTTTGCCGAAGTATTCTCACCCAGTACTTCGAGTGACATCCATCCCATTCACATACACTAGTACCCTAGCTTAGTTTGGATTATGACCATTCATATACTATGCTTAGGTAATTTACTCCAATGGGTAAACTTTAACCCCAAAAATAACCTACACCCCTTTTCCAAAATACAATAGTATCTCTACCAATTAATCCTAAACATAAGTTACCCCTTCAATGGACATTCCTATCCTAGGTGTAACATATGAGCTTATCTTTTCATAAGCAATCTATTCACTTCAAAAGACAATCTAGTCCCCAATATCCCTTTATAAACTAGAGTATGGCTACAACCACCTCATCATAATCATAGATTAAATACTCATATATAATTGACTCCCTTCAGTAATATATCCCATCGATAAGTGATTCCCATCAAGAGTTTAATCACATGAATGAATAACCTCAATCGAAGAATAATCATGTCAATAGATGATTCCATTCGAGAGTGTATCATCCTTGATTAAAAGGGTTTAAACAAAGAGTTTACTCTTTTCAATATTATAACTTCATATTAAGAGTTTAATGCAACTAATCAAGAAGCAACTCTAACTCAAAAGGTAATTCCCACCTACATTTCCAAACTCATAGAATTCCATAAACTCAAGTGATTTCGCTCAATCACAAAGGTGAGTTTTAACCTCAGTATACTCTAATTTTAGTATAAAGTCATCAACCAATGACTAGTTCGAATATATAGGTCAATCTAATCCTATATTTTCCAAACAAGACTGGTGAATTGAACAACTCAACAAAGTAGGCTATTCCCCACCATAGGTTTTATTGAGTAGTCAAGTATAAATCCCAACCTAGTAGGTAACACTCTAGCCAAGATCTTGATGTGAGTATTCATATCAAGTGATCATGCAAGTACAATTTAGCAATGACTCGTCCTATCATTTCCACCAAACTCTTGATGTATGACTAACATCATAAGCCAATAGTATCAAGTCACTTCATGAAATTTACATGTTTCACACTATGAATAGCCCTTAAGCCATTCTTGTTTAATCATATCTAGTATAATCAATACCTAGGACAAACAAACCCTCCTATTATGGAGTAATTACAAGAACTTCACAAAACAACATAATTAGCTTCTATTTTCCTTTCAAAGCCAATGTTATAATTCCCTAATGAAAGTAATCTCAATAGACCAAATAAAGCACTCAAGAATTAATCTTTGATATACAAAGACAAATAAAAGAAGATTTATCCACATGCTTGTAATAGGCTTATCCAATTAGCTGAATTGATGCATAGCTTTCCAATAATAGCTTACTAGCTTCACTTTGACCTCACAAGCAATACCTCAATAAGACCTCTCTCACAAGTTGATAATATGCTCTTTCAAGTATAACTCAAACAATATAGCTCATTACAAAACACTTCAAGGCTCTCAGAAAATACAACAGAATGTAATTGCAAAATAATGTAAATTAGAACTGCATAATAGAATGCATCCAAATGAGAGAACATGCCTCTCTATTTATACAACAAAAAGAAGACTTCACAACCTATAGAAATGGCATATAAATTAATAGTAATCTACATGCTAGTCGACTCACTTCACTTAGCAAAAATTTGGAATCAATCAAAGAGTTTACTTAGCACAATAAGCTATAGGTCAACCTCTATGTTTTGACAACATCTTAAGACTATTTCAATATTCACATGATCAAATGGTGATAATAAAATTGTTTCCAAAACATACTTCTACAACATTTAGAACTTCATATCCAAGCATCAAGTATTAGTAACTTCCCTATTCTTCAACTTCTTGTTCAAAAGACTAAGCCTCTATTCCATTTATGTGTTGTAGATAGATTGACTTGGTCATGGTTAAATAGGAATTGACACTCAGTAATGGATTGGCATCCTTTTAAAGCATCGCTTTACTCATAATTCAACATGTTTTCCACTGTAGCACTTTATTTACTTTGCATATTAGTTATATGCTAAGTGTTGCATAATGTTGTTGATATCTTAAATGATTTATATATTGTACTCTCTATACAGTGCATATCTTACATTAAATAAAGTTTACAAAGCTTAATGCACTTAGTACTAATCCTGCACTATAAGTTTTATGCCATATCATTTAAATCAGCCATAAAAATATATATTAGCACTTGATTCTCATTTCAGTGCTTAACATCTTGGTCATAAGTGTTCCAAGCTAGGACCAATTTTCTGCTAAGGAAATAGTAATTCTTTTCAGTAGTAACTACCATAGTCTACTTCCCTTATCAGCCTTAAATACTTTGCATATCTCATATACAAAATTGGCCTTAATAAATACCATATATATAACACATTAACTTGTCAATCTCATATACGTGTCAATTAACAACATTAATGCTATACCACATTTATATATATGTACATGTGTATATATATATTCCATGTCAATAAAGTATCTATATATTTGATATACAAATGAATATGATCAAGTTAGCACTCCTATATACACATATATATATGTACATATATTTTTGTACAATTATATATATAAGGTCATTCAAATATGTGTGTGTGTGTGTGTGTAAACACCAAACCTGCAATTTGTTAACACAAGAACATCAAACAATAGTTAATCATGTTAGAAACCCAAATCTAGCATTCCCTATGAAATTATTATCTAAATCAAGAAGAAAACATGAAAATGAGAGTATAACAAATCAAAGATAGCATATAATATGTTGGTTCTTTTTCTAGTAGAACCTTACAATCCTCTAAAGGGTAGCCAACCCTTATGCTTAAGAATATTCAAAGTTAGTGGCCAACACATGGGAGATTTTACGTGTAACCATTTCTCCCCTACACTTTGGGCTCTATGAAACTTGGGAGGGTGATCCCAACAATGTGTTTATAAATACCAATGTGTCTAGGCATCAAACACAAGGTACACACATGATTCTCCTTATATTGTTTAAAAGACCCAATACCATAAAGGTTTGGTTGACCTTCATGGAAATGTCTAAATCAAACAAGAGAAAATGTAATTCATTAAATTGCACACACACCCATAATAAGATTGATAAGTAAATTGATTTTAATTTTGTGATTAGTTGTAGAATTGGCGATTACAATTGTAGTATAATTACCTTAAACTAGTTGCATATTCTTGGAATGAAATCAATCCTAATACCCATGTGATTTGACAACAATTTTCATGCATGACAATACCTAAAGCCTTGAAAACACTACATTATAGTATTTTCACTTAACAAATCTCACATATTCAATTCTTACTAGCATCCTCATACATGATTTATTACTTGTTTATATATATTATCACTATTATTATCAGCAAACCATATACATATTGACTGACTTCATCCCTAAAACATACTACCAAAAAGTTCAATATTCTTTTATATTTGTGTATGACCCCTTTAAAGAAAACTACCCATTGACTTCCCTTGTAATCAACCTTGAAATCCCTTTTATAGAACAAGGGAGCAACAAGCACTGGGCTGAATTAAACATTACGTTTCATTTTCATTTCAAAACTAATTTCACTACAATGAGAAATATTCCCTAGACAATTATAAGCAATCATTTGTAGGATAGGGGAAACAAAAATTCCAAAAATCGTTAGTCAGAGAAGACCCACCAGCCTTCCAAAAGATGTCATTATGGCTGCATAAAAACTTGTATGTTCACACTAAACCCAAGAAATTCACCATCAACACCAAAAGCATATACCAACCAAAAGGAACTGAATCAATAGAAAGGACCAAAAACCAAGCACTAGCTTAGAAAGAAAATGAGGTGCTACCCTACTTTGTCAATAGTGGAGTAAGCATGTCTGCTTGGTGTCCTTATTGAAATTGGTGAAACCTCCACCACCTCATCATCTAAATCTACCAATTCAATCATGGCCATAAGATACTGGCAGTAACCTGAATCAATATTTGTATCACTATCTAAGGGATCATTTGAGACTTTAATGGGAGAATGATGCTTTCTTAGATAAGCTAAGTGGTATTTGTTCTTCCTCACTGCATCACTCTTAGGCCTATCATATTTCTTCCCCTTACCTTTGAACAATTCCTCCAAAATGATTCTTCTTCTCAGATGATAGGCACAATTGACAATATTCTATGTAGATTTCTTACTAGCTTTTTCTTTCTTCCTCAAAGTTATAGGAACCTTAGGGTTATCATGTTCATTCTTGGGAGTGCCACTTTGAGAATCAAGGGGATTGAGTCTCCTAAACCTTTGGACTGGGCTAACAGACACACTTAGTTTATCCATTTTTAGCAAAGTAACTACACAGGACAAAGATACTGCCAACAATGTATGAACTCTATCAACTCAAAAACAATTATCTCAAACTCTACAAATACTAAGAACAACTCCACATGCTCCTACTTGGGTTCTCAACTCACCAAGACATCAAATGGTGAGAATAACAAACGAGAATTCATCATTAAATAGAGAAATTGGAGAGTGCTTGCATTAATGTTCCAAGAAATCTTTTGTGAGAGAGTTGATAATCAACTACTTTGATTTTTGAACCTCAACCATTGATCACACATTGAGACAAATCAACAGATAATCAATCAGAATGATTAATTATGATGAAGTTAATTTGCATGTGCTTGATGGCTTTCCCTAATTAGAAAAAACCAAGTGGATAAACACCCACTCTACCTACATAATTAATCATATACTTAGCACTTGATAAAACCTGCCATGTCACATTTACCCACTCTCCCATGGGAATTAATTTACTTGAAGTTCATCACAACAAGACAACAGGGAGTGATCATGATTTAACCTTAGAATATCATCTCATACTCTGCCTTACTTCAATTTCACCTTCCCATATCTACTAGCATTTGACATAATTGATGGCCGCAATCAGAAAGCGTTTCCCAAATCTCAAACATGTGCCAAAAGAAACCAACTCTAATATGTCGTCTATTTTAATCTTAGTGTAGTCTTGGAAAATTTTAGTAGTATTTTATCTTCACTAAATTCCATCAGAGCCCTTAAAATATTGCATGTGGCAGTCACCTGCTCATTTTCTAAGAAACAAGAAATGCAAGTGGGCCCCTCACGGGATGGTACAAAGTGGTCAGGATTGACCCATGTCACCTGTCATAAACCATTGATCTATTTTCTTATAAACCTTTCACCATCTCCAAAGTTAGGTGGGTTCCTCCATGAACCAACAAGGGTCATCTCACCCACTAGCCTATGAAATTTTATAAGTATTAAATAAAATTAGATGGGGTGGAAAGGAGCGGTGGAGATTTGACCACGTCACCCATCAACCACTATAGAATTACCTTTGATACTGCTCACCAATCACCAAAAGATATTGATCCCACCTC
This sequence comes from Sequoia sempervirens, assembly GCA_007258455.2. Lineage (NCBI taxonomy): Eukaryota > Viridiplantae > Streptophyta > Pinopsida > Cupressales > Cupressaceae > Sequoia > Sequoia sempervirens. Next base: position 332,587,400 of record VDFB02193867.1, on the reverse strand, counting down.
ATAAAAGAAACATGTGTCCAATTCCCACTAGCCCATATGATTACTTTACCTCAATACATAGGATGGGCAAGCGCATGGGGAATGACCCAAATAAAGACACGTGTTGTGATACTGGTCATTGATCTTTCTCAAAGCTCCATCTATTGACCCTTTGGAAGAAACAGTCCCACCACCTGACACAACATGTGGCAACTTCCCACCAACATGTTCAAAAATTTAAATGAAGAATAAAATGAAGCGAGCGTGTGGGGAATAGTCAAGATTTTCCTACAATGATCAAATGTTGATTACGTAGCCAAAATCTACACATGCCACAAATGTTAGTTTTTTAAAAGAGGGCTATTACTAGGTCGACGATGGTCAAGGGCATGAAAAAGGGAATTAAGGTGCTAGGAAAATAGTAAATCCAATCATAGACTTAGGAAAATTTTAATAAAGAATTCCAACCCCAAAAATAATGACAACAATTTAGAATGACCACGGGCACCAACCAATATTATTAGGACATAGGGGCTAATAAAAGAATGATCTTGATGGCATAAGTAGTGATTTTAATGACCAAGAAACTAGATCAGAACTTCAACAACGAAATTAAATTCCAATTAGGGTTTCTAGACTCAAAGGTTGATTTGGAAGGGTTTTCACAACACAAACCCTAGAATAGTGATGAGGAACATAATCCTAAGCTTAAAACGAAGGTCAAAGCCAAATATTTCAAGATTTTAAAATAGAACCAAAGAAAATTTTGAGGGGTTCCATTAGTGGATCATGTTGGGGACAAATGCCTCTTGTAGACATGTTGAGATCCAAGAATCTCAAGTTGAAGCAGACCAAGTATAGAAAACAAAACTAGGACTTGCACAAACCAGGCAAGAAGACAGACCAAAACAACCAAAATATATATAGTATTTACATAAGCTACAAAACCTAAACCACAAGATTCTTGAATCTCCACCTTCTTGAAGCCTTCCTCTAAGGTGCAAGTTTCAATATGCACCCTACAATTTCAACCAGGATTCAACTTTACTTGGTGGCCCTAGGCCACTAAACTTAGGGCTGATACTTGCCCCTATCAAAAACCTTGCTTTCCATTGTTTGTATCATGTCAAGAATGCAAATATTCTTATAGATCACACACCTACTAATCATGTTGTAGTCTATGTAATCAATACCATGGAAGTATGTATAAACTTAGTACTATCATGATTAACCCTGTCCAATTGGAAACCATAATTAGATGCTAACTGAAATCCATAATCAATGTAGCATTTTGTCTTGTTCAATTCACAGGCATGCCCTAGCAAGTGCTCCTTTGATAGGATAGGAAATTGGAAATACTCATGATCCACTTGATCACTATCACCATAAGGGCTAATATCTAATTCAATTTGATCATCAAACTGAAAATTCTCATACATATTTCTTTTTGGGTAAGCATTCAAGGGTCCACACACCTTATCCCTTCAAAGTAGTGTTGCACTCCTATTCAATTATTTTAGGGTCCTTTCTATATAGCTTCTGCTCCATCTCATACATTCACTTTGTGGTATTAACAAGAAATGTTCATACACATGTTTCTTTTCAAATTCGTGTTCTCATTCATGAGAGTAGTATGAGCTAGTTATGCTACCAAACACTACACGTCCCTAGGAAAGTGATTCATCAATCTTTGTAGTATTATTACTTTTATTCATCTCATGGTCACTTCCAAAAAGAGCAGCATTCATACCATCCCAAGAATCAAAAAATATATGTCTCAGGTTCATTAACATAGTCCAATCATCTCTTCCAATTACTACTCAACTTGAAATAAAATGCTTCAAAGGATGGATAAACTAGTCCAAGATTGATATGATCAATAATAAGGTATTCAAATGCATTATCAATAGATATATATGGGTATGTGCAAGATCATCATGGAAAAAATCGACCCTTAAGTGGTAAAAAATTTAGAAAAATCAGAGTTAGGAAACTTGATAAAAAAATATGAATAAGCTATCTACATTATTTCAAAAATATGTAAGAATATAATATGTAGCAAATTGAATGTAGTTTCTAAACTACTAGGTTTAAAATAAATAAATAAAAATCTATTTGGTGAAATTTTGAAATTTCAATCGCATGGTACTTAAATTTAGGGGAAAAATAAGTAGGTGTTTATCGGACCACCCTAACCACAATAAAATGATTAAAAAAATTTACAATATTTTAGATATAAGTAGAGAACTCATGTCCTAATGTGATGCATATGTTTTTGTAATTTTTTTCCAAGTAAATAATTAATTATGAATTTTTATTACAACTTTTAAAAAATATAAAAAACTTGTCGTCGACCACCTTAACTTGGTCAAAACTTCATGAAATTCAATTTTATTTTTTAATCCTATAGTATGTGAATCATAGAATGTGACACATGTTTTGGATTTAAAAATGTGATACCGTTTGAAAGCTATAGATGTTTTTCAATCAACCTATCAATCAGGACTTTAGTCATAATTCAAATATAAAATGAATAATAATTACTTATTAAATTCAAAGTAAAACATAATTTATATTGGTGGAAAGCTGAGAATCTCCTCTAAAAACCCTTTTTGTTTCAACAATTTTGGGTAAAAAAAGTCATCAGCCACATACCCATCATATTACCACTTTTTGGCCCATCATGATCTTGCACATACCCATATGTTGACTCATATGTGCATGAATGGTTGTAATTTCAACATTCCTTAAGTTCAACTGAGCATATCTTTTCATTTCCCTCATCAATAGAATTTTTTTTGAAAACAATCATGTCCATCTCTACCATAAAACTTATACATCCCATTTATGGTTCATACAAGCATTCAAGAACATGACCCTAATGTCTAACATCATTAATCCCATAATTTTTAATACTGAATTTAGACTCAAGATGCTAGGCACAAACATTCTTATTTTCAAAATCATCACCAATCACATTGCTAGGATATTCCAATTTTGATGCCAATGAATTGCATTCCCAATATCCATCACATGGGATTTGCTTTTTGAAATGTATGGGAAAAACCTCATGAGCATCATTATTGTTGTCTCTTTTTGTCAAGAAAAAGCATTTAGGTCATCTTCACTAAGAGATTCATATTCCTAATAAGAATTAACATAATTCTCAACTTCATTGTCTTGGTTATCAACCTTCAAAGGTACATTAGTAGTACTTGTAAGCACAACAATTTCATCATCTATACTACTACACAAACATTCATATTATGAAACATACTTATACATTGCTTGGATAGAAATTTGATCCTCAATGGGGTAATCACCATTGTGAGCTTGAGACCTCATTTTTTCTTCATAATCATGCTTAGCCTCCTCAACAATTCTGATCCAACTAATTATTTGATCAAAATCCTAAAGTTTCAATTCTTTGGGTAAGGCACTAAGCCCTAGCTCATAAATTTCATAGAATATTTAAATGCATATTGAATCTTCAAGTTGTAACATTTTAGGTATTTATAGCAAGGCATCTAAGAACCTTGCTAACAATTCATATGGAAATTCCCCTTCATGTCTCTTCATACTAGAAAGTCTTTGAACTACCAACACCTAATCATTATTGCTTAAATTTTGTTGAAGTCCATCCTGAATCTTCCCATGATTATCATGTTGTGAGAGTGAACAAGATGAGGCTTTAAAAATATCATTACATTAATCATCCTTATTTATCTCATTTACATGATGTGTACCTAAACAACAAACATGTGTACCCATATATCCTCTCATTATTGAGTATTTCATAGTGTTTTCAATATCCATAGTAGTGTGATATGCCTGTTGTAATGTCTCGGGTTCCTTATCCCTTATCAAATAACTCATCCAATTATCAAATACACCTAGATACATAATCAAACATTTTGCATCATTAGGTCTCATGTTTTCAAGAATATCATTTACTACTTTCATACATTTGAAGTTAAATGGAGGAACCAAACTATCTTCATCCTTTTGGATTTCCATAAATCTTTTTCTTATCACATTTGGACTAATTCTTTTGCCAAATTGTTCCACAAATGCTATCATGAATTCATCCCATGAAGCTATAGAACACACTGGTAAATATGACAACTAGTATCTGGAATTTTCTTTTAAAGACTAAGCAAAAAAGCTTCATGACAACATCCTCATGATCTATCTCAAAATTGCCCATTAAATCCATGAATACATTTAGATGTTTGGAAGTTGACTCAGAATTTTTCCCTGTAAACCTAGGAAAAATTTTCCTAATATCATCAAGAATCTTGTTAGGGAAACCTTGAATACCACTAAAACTTAATGGCTTATATCTCTTGATAGACAATTTCCTTTGATGGAATGATAAAGGTTGTACACCCTGCATACTATTACTTGGTGTTCCACTAGGTGATGTAAGGGAATGATAAATCTCTCTTATATCCTTATTAAGTCCTTAAATATCAACTTCATATTTGATTATCCACTACCTTATTCCTTTATGTAATTATGATTTTTACAATGCATAGCTCAAACTCACTTATGCTTTAAAGCTTTCTAAAAAGGAAAATTTCAAAGATAAGCATAATTCTTCAACCCAACTTAGATATTACAAATTTTACCTTGGAAGTATGTAAAATGACTACCATTCCCTCTATTTGTGCTTAATTCAGATAATAGGGAAGAAAATTTTCTCACCAAATCATTTCAATATGGTTTTCACATGGATTTATTTTTTCTTGAAAACCAAAACATGGGAAAATTCCTGGATATATTGCAGTTGTTTTGAATTATGATTTTGACTAGAAAAACTTGTAGATCTACAACTTTCCTCATATCTTCATTTGGTTCTTTGCATAGAGTCGCCACCTTTGTAGAGGAAAAAATTCAACAATATGAAGTTTCTTTCACTAATTGATTTCACTTTAAGATTTCTTAATCAATAGAGTCACACACATATTCTCTATACTTTTCTTATTTTGTCTCTAGGAAATTTTCACTCCATTTCACTAGAGCCTCTCAAGAAATTCATATTGGTATAGATATTTTCAAAGTCGCCACCCACTTCTAGTGAGAAATTCTAAGATGAATCATGGACTTGTAGCAGATCATGACAACATTAGCAAGTCTTCAAAGGAGACATAACAAATCCCTTAACATGTCAGAGGATTGACTCATTAACACAAATCTAGGATTGACAATATAATTTTTTTTGTTACAAATATTTGGCATTTTAAGGAAGGATGATCTTCTATCAGAATTTTCTCGAGTTTGTTCCCAGTGGAGTTGCCATTTTTGTTGGTTCCTTTTCCAACAAAACCTTGAAATCCTCTAAAGGGTAGCCAACCCTTATGCTTAAGCATATTCAAAGTTAGTGGCCAACACATATGGGATATTTGATGTGTAACCGTTTCTCCCCTATACTTTGGGCTTTTCGAAACCTAGGAGGGTAATCCAAATAATGTGTTTATAAATACCATTGTGTCTAGGAATTAAACACAAGGTACACATATGATTTTCCTTAAATTGTTTAAAAGACCCAGTACCCTAAAGGTTTTCCTGACCTTCATGGAAATGTCTAACTCAAACAATATAAATGGTAACACATCAAATCTCCTATGTGTTGGCTACTAACTTTGAATATTCTTAAACGTAAGGGTTGGCTACCCTTTAGAGGATTTCAAGGTTCTGCTAGAAAAAGAACCAACATAATCAACTAAACATAGCTAAACCTCTATCCCATAGGGGGATTGGTGGTCCTTTGATGTGGAAAGAAGCCCTTTCCCAATCCCTTCAAATGATAAGCTTTGATGATGTTGATGATCCAAAGTACATGAGTTAACTCCAAATGATAATAAACTTAGCTAAAATGATGAAATTCCATGAGTGAAAATTCCTATAGTGAGAATGTTTGAAGTTGTGGATCCATATTGTGAAGAGGAGGCCTCTATTTATAAAACTCAAGGGTTGAAAAATGAGAGAAATTGGTGAATGTGGGATAAAAGGAGATTCAATGAGAATGTGACACTTGTCACAATTCTATTGAATGAGAGTGGAGCACATTTTGGGGAATGTGTTGAGTAGAGGAGGATGTAAGACGAATATATGAAAATGGTTGAGGATTTGAAAGGTTGTAAGAAGAATTGAATGAATGTGGTATAAATTTGAAAGGATGTAAGATGAGTTAATGAGGATCTAAGAGGAGTTAATGAAGATGTAAGAGGATTTTTGAAACCTTTGGAGGGAAATTAAATGAGGAGGTGGTTGGGAGGAATATTCCTTGGAATATGCCATTGTGAGGATAAATAGAGGAATTAGATAATTGATAGAAATTATTTTCATGTGCAACCTGGTTAGTTGACCATGGGTTGATTTTACTCTTGAGGAGTTAAAAGCTGGAGGATTTATTAATGATGATCAGAAAGTGATTTAGAGTTAATTAATTCAAAATAAATTAACTTGGATGGGTTAATGGATTGCCACATTTGAATTTATTTAATTTGATCAAATGAGAAGAGTTGGGGGGATTTAATTAAATGATTTTATTTAATTAAATATGATGAACATTAGTTAGAAGAAAGGTGAGTTAATCTAATAAATTTAATTATTTGATTAATAGTAGAAATTTTTGGTTTTAACTAAATAATGTTGATTATTTAATTTATTGGTTAGTTCAAAGTGATTTAGGAATAAATAATATTATTTTATCATAATCAAATGCATAGTATCAATTAGGATGTTTTAAGTGTCTACATTTTGCCCCTCTTTGAAGTGAGGTGCCTACTGCATTGGTTCAAAGAATAATATTGTCGATATCAAAATTCCATTTTTTTTTTACTTTTTCAGATGCCCCACTGCTACCCCAGTAGATGAAATTATGTTGCTACATTGCCCCTTAAAGAGAGTGGGTGAAAATTTAAATTTTGGGTCAAGCTCATGAAAAAGTTTCAACAAGGATTCAAGCATAGATAATGGCCCACATGATGCAAAAAAATGCTGAAGGTGACAAAAACAGGTCAAAATGAGCTTCGTACAACAAAAAATAGATTAATGGGCTCAAAAAACCCTAAAAATTTAGCATAAATAGGGATGAAGGGGTTATTTTCAAATCATTTGTGCACTTGACTTTTTAGAAACCTTACAAATGCTTTGAGGTGTTGATGGAATGGCAGCTCATGTGCTTCCCAAACATTGGATGGAGCGGATTTGAGAGTTCCAACAGCCTCAGGACATAGGACCCTTGGTATGCCTTTTGAAACTTTTTCATTTTTCATGTTTTTGGTGCATTTATTAGGGTCCAATTAGGTCAGCCAAAATTGGCTCTCTAGGGTGTCACAAATGTTATGGTTTGTGTCACTTTTTTCAATTCTGACCCACCTTTATAGGATAGCATTGCACAACACTAGAATGTCCTAGGGTCACTAAGAAAATGTCAACCTTCCTTTGTATGATAGCATCATGTGAAGTCAAAATATTAAGGCACCATGGGGAAATTCCAACCCACCTCTGCAAAGTAGTGTCGCCTTTGTTTATAGTGTCACTTTTGTGAAAACACACAGCGCTGCTTTTGCTTTTGAGGGATTTTTAATTTTCAAAAATGCACCAAGTTGATAAATTTAACATTGTGGGAATTTTGGATGCAGGAGGTCCTTCCATTGCTCCACTCAAAGGAGCACAGAGGTTAGATACTGCATTAAGCGAGGCACTTGAGTGATGAGGTACTATTCTTCCTAGGTTCAATCAAATTTGGCCATGTGGCACAGATGCCTATAGTTATGATCCATCTAGCAATGATGAATGCATTGGTTGAGAGATGGCAGAGTGAGACTTCATTGTTCCATCTACCAACTGGAGAGGCCACAATGACTTTGGAGGACATATGACAGATCCTATGGATCCCCATACATGATTATCATATTATTTATGATGTTGAGGCTAGTGGCGATGCAATATTCCAACCATTCAGTGTTGATCAGTACAAGGTAGACAATGGACAGCTCGACCTTGACCATTATGAGGGGATTGCCCCAGATTTGACCTTATTTGTCAATGCATTGATCTCAGGAGTCCTTGCTCTTGATAAATGAGCAAGAGGTTGTAGCGTTGGATGGGGTGTTATCTAGGAAAGGGTGATGGAGGAGATGATCATCTATGCTTGGGGCTAGTTTTCATGGCCTCACTGTATCATGGCATGCATTAGGTTGTCTATTGTGGAGTCCCCAGCATTGGAGCGAGGGTGACGTTACTTCATGTTTGGGACTACAAGCATATAGCTATTTTGAGGCCAACCATTGTAGATGTACAAATAGATCACACTGATCTAGTGGTCTACAAATATGGTGGTATGACCACCCTCCACTACATAGGCATTATAGGCATCCTGTGTTGGAGGTAGGTGATTGAGGAGATGATAGTTTTTCAATGGATTCCCTGGCTCCATTTTCAAAGATGGCATGATGATAAGGAGAATTTTTTCTATTGCTGTCAAACTAGGTACATGTAGGGATGTGAGCATCATATGATTGAGAGATATCTTCCTAATAGGGTTGCTCAATAGTTCAGGGAGGTGCATGATGCACTTGATCTAGCACACAGATCCATTTTTGCATGTTGAGCTGGAGAGATGTCCTGGGGATAGTACATCCAACCCCAGTAGGCTATTGATGATTTCAAATAGTTGGTGATGCAACCTTGGGTGTATTTCAATGGTCCTGTAGATGCAGGCACTACACAAGCATATGATGCATACAAGGTCATGTAGATTCAGGCACTACGCAAGCATATGATGCATACTAGTAGGCCCATGTGCTTATTAGATTGACTTTATCAATTGTGCCAGCAATAGGCAAGGGATGGTTCAGAGGACCCTAGATAGGATAGGTACCACAACAACCAACTTAGCATCCCTAGGATGGGAAGGATAGATAGGATGGGAATGTGGTGCATGACAACCGTGATGGATAGGAACCATTGTTGGTACAACCAGCTGCACAAATAGTACCATAGTAGCCATAGTAGCCACCTCCAAGTCTCAATCCTAGAGACAGATAGATAGTAGTGCTATAGGTGTAGGTTCAAGCTTTGATATGATAGTTTCAGTAGGAACAAGCATAGATTCAGACCCTAATCCAAGAGAGGGATCAAGTGAGATAGGAGGTAGCACAGGAGTATCAACAAAGATCGGATGCTGACCTTAGTTTAGCTCAGGAGATGAGACAGAGATAGTAGCTAGTTGTGACAACATAGCAGGTGTAGAGATAGGTGACAATCTAGCTGAGATGTACAGTCCGGTGATATAGGAGGCATCATATTATAGATCCTCCCCATAGGAGCATCGAAAGCCAAATTTCTCCCATATTAGCTAGGTTGTGCCTAGTAGATATTTCCTAGGGGCATTCAGCATACCATTAGGGTCTCACCATCAGATTCGGGGCTGCCACCATAGTGATAGACAAAGCGAAGGTAGCTCAGGGCACAAATAGTGCTTTAGACACTTTTTTTATGTACAACCCAATTTATGATGTGTATACATTCATTGGCTGAGTTTTGATTAGCCTCTTGTATATTTTGATGATGACATTATATATCTGATTTTGATTGTATCATGAATTCAAATTTTTGGATATATATACATGAGATGACTAATGTGATTTATATGATATGGTGTTATGTTATTTCATCTCATGTGTTATGGATGTATTTAATGTTCATGGTATGATGCTTTATGTTTTATGATGAATGTGATGTTATCAATGTGTGATATAAATGCATATGTAATGTATGATCGATTTCTATGGATTATTATGATGAATGATAATGATGTTATGAGATACTTAACAAATCTATGTTATGTTGATGATGATGCATGTGAGATGGATGTAATGTAATGATATGTTTCTTTTCAGTATCTTTTCTGTGTTATATGATCATGCAAGATGTGATGTATGCAAGATACAAAATGTGATGATTTTTAAGATGCTTATATGGGTATGCGATGGATGATAATGAAAATGTTTTGTTTATGATATGCTTATTATGAGATGCTTCGAATAATAAATCTATATTATGCTAAACACCTTAAATTATAATGCAATGTATGATGGATGATGTTTTCTATTATGATGATATGTATGATATGCAATATCTTAATGGTTTTTTGGATGTAGGATGGGTGAAAATAGGTTTTATTTGAATGTCATTATACCAAGTTAGTATGTGGAGAAGATAGAAGAAAGAGGGATCAACCCTTTATTCTAAAAAGATGTAGAAGTCCAAAAATTCTATTAGCCATTGAGACTTTATTAGATTGATGATGACGATGATTGGTTTCTAATTAGGGATTGGGGATGTAAAGAGCATTACTTTCCTTTTGTTTGATAACACGCATAGATATGATGCATCAAGGTATGGATAACTAGGATGGTGTTACCTAGTGAGATGGACATTGATTCAAAAATCAGATAGGAGTATCCTTGTTCACACTTGGTATATGAAACCTTGTTAGAGTGTACTCCAGATATTTCAAGCATATCAGACCAAAACACAAAGAGGTAAAACCTCTGAACGTAATAGTCAACAAGATATCCAAAACATAACAAGATTAGCATGACCAAGTTTATATTACAAGAATATCCAACAAGCACAACAAAAAAAAAGATAATGATCAATGACCCATTCCTTGAACTATCTAAATATTTTTTTTAGATTAGACATCATCAAGAGGTCATTGGAATGAGCACAATATGATAAATCATAAGAAAAGATCAAGAAAACAAACAAACTAATGTTCTTCGTACCTCTAGCCAAGACTAAACTATGGTGATCCCTAATGTTGATGTCCATTGTAGGAAAGATGCATCCTAGGATATGATGTTATGAGATTATTTTGAGACTAATGGGATCATAGGCTATTGATACCAAGAGTAGGCCAACTTTTTTACCTATTGACCTAGATTTAAGACCCTAACGTTTGAGTTTACACTTTTAAATTTGTTATACTTGTTTCTGATTGTTTTGCCAAAGGGTGAAGATGGCGATTGATTTATTATGAGTGGATGTTTATTGTCGGTGAAAGAAAAATGGGATGGAGGATTTTGGGTTTTTTTTAATGATTTTGGTATTTTTGAAATATTTTGAGGCTATTTTTTGGATTTTCAAGATGTTTTACAAATGTTTTATTTTCAAAATTTTCAATGTTTTTTTTTAATTTTTTGGGTTGATCAAATATTAGCCTTTCCTGCATTATACATGTGTGACCACCTAGTTCAACTGACACAGACTCATTTATTGATGAAGATTATGAACAATCGAATTGCCAGTTTATTATGATGGACACCTAAAAGACTAGCCTAATGTCTTGGGGGTTGATCAATTATTAGCCTTGCCTAAATTCAAGCTCAGAGACAATGTAGTTCAATGTGATGACTCTTTTTTTGAATTTTTCCATTTTCTACCTATTTTTGGATTTTTAACATGTTTTGGATGTTTGCGGATTTTCTTGATTTTATGACTGTTTTTGGATTTTTTGATAGTTTGAGGAAGATATCAAGAATATACATGAATTTGATCTAATGTAGGTATAGGTACTTTCCCCTAGTGTGATGTGATAGACTACCCCAATATAGGCAAGAGAAATTGACCTTAGGAAAGTGTCAAGTAGTATTAAGATGGAACATGATATCGACATAGGCACAAGCTATAACGTGGATGCAGATGGGTGATGAAAGAAATATGGAATGAGATGGTTGAATGCAATGGAAGGAAATGGAAGGTGATGCAAAACAAGCCAAAAAGGACATGGTGGATGGAAAATTCTTTATTTACACAAGGCACTTGATTGCCAGGTTTTCACCAAGGTACTTTCCCAAAGCACCACGAAGTGGTTTTCACTAGAGGATTATTTGTTTTCTTTTTTGTTTTCAATCCTTTTTCTAAAAATTTTCGATTTTTTCATTTTCTTATTTTTTTGTATTTTTGGACTTATACCCAACAAGCTTAGGCATAATTTTTTTTAAGGTGGGAGTTGTTAATGGGCTGCTACAAAGGCTCACCTTCAAGTGTGGACAACTTATATGCTCCTGATTTATAACTCGTCATGATGAAAAAGGGTCCCAACCAATTGGGTTCAAATTTTCCCTTGCCATCTAGATTTGGTACATTCTTCTAATTTTCATTCAACACAATCTCTCTGACTTGGAAGTACCGACTCTTGATCTTCTTATTATATATCCTTTTGAGACAATTCTAATAGACTTGCAAGTGGTACAAAGCATCCATGCACTGCTCATCCAGTAGTTCCAGTTCGTTCAACCATGACAATATTCCTCATCAGTAATGAGATTTTGTAATGATATTCTCAAGGATGGGAGCTTGATCTCAATAGGTAGGATGGATTTTGATCTATAGACCAAGGAGAATGGGGTTGCACCTATATGCATGCAAATACATTTTTGGTAGGCCCATAAGGTGGGATTTAGTTGTAAGTTCTAGTCACAACTAGCTTCATTGACTATTTTCTTGAGGATTTTTAGGATGGTTTTATTAGAAGCCTCATCTTGGCCATTACCCTAGGGGTAATATGGGGTGGAGAAGCAATGTTGGATATTGAATTTTTGAAATAGCTCATAGACATCCTAGTTTTTGAAAGGTGTTCCATTATCTAAGATAAGAGCTTGAGGAACACCATAACGATAAATGAGGTAGTTCAAGATGAAGTTTGACATCTGCTTCTCTATTATATAGGTCATGGGGATGGCTTCCACCCACTTTGTGAAGTATTTTTTGGTAGTGATAATGAACTTGAGTCCATTAGATGAGGTGGGTGTGATTTTTACAATGAGATCGAGCCCCCACTGTGAAAAGGGACAAGGTGTTATGACTAATTCGAGCTCCTGATTTAGTGCATGGATGAGGTCCCCATGCTGCTGGAATTACATACATTTTTGGACATAGTCATGAGCTTCCTTCTCCATGGTAGGCTAGTAGTACCTAGTTCTCAGCAGTTTACTAGCCAAGGTCATACCACTAGAGTGTGAAAAAAAAATCCTTCATGTATCTCAATTAAAGTAGTCAAAGCTTCATCAGGGTTAAGGCATTGTAATAGGGTTCCTTTGATACTTCTATGGCAAAGGGTGTCACCTAGGATAACGAAATGGGATGACTTCTTAATAAAAGTTCTTTTGAGGTTTGGGTTGTTTTCGATCGGGAGGAATCTTATTTTTAGGTAGGTGAACATGTCATGGTACCAAGGATCACTAGGACCAATGATTTCACACATGAACTCAGACTATGGTACCTCAAAAGTAGGTTTGAGAAGCTACTCTACAAGGAATTCATGTTTATGGACATTCTATAGAATATCTAACAATGATTCGATTCTAGCCATAGCATTAGTTGCATGTTGTTTACCCTTAGTATCTACTCAAATGTGTTGTTGATGAAGAATTCTTTGAAATCCTACACCAACTTCTTATATGGGATAAGGGCATGTGCAGGATCATCATGGAAAAAATAGGCTGTTGCGCTTTTACACGCCCACTTGGAGTAGGGACCCTCTTTTTGGATGTCTTTCGACCTTTGGTTTTATTGGACTTATCTTTTTAGGGTCTTGACATGTTGGTCTTTTTAGCTTTGACCTTGCCCTGAGGTTTGAATTGACTAAAATTGAGTTTAAAGCAAAATCCGGGTTTTCACCTAGGTCCGGATTTTCCAACTCCGGCGGATTTTCTTGGGCCCTGGTTCTTTGTCTGTTTCACTGGATTCTCCGAATCGGGTTTTTATCGACTCCTAGGATTTTCCGGTTGGATGGATTTCCCAAATTTTCTAAAATCCCAAACTTCATCGTTTTCCTGGTTTCTGCATTTCCGCGAAATTTCTATCCATTCGGATTTCCGCGTATCTTGAGATTTTCCGAAATTCCGTTTTGGGCTCGGGTTTCCGGATTTGTCAGAAGTGTCTTGTCGCTCATTAATGACTGAGGTGCCTTTGCTCAGACGAGTATATGGGCGGATTTGGGGCATTTTAAACATCATTCTGACTTCATCCATTCACTTGCTGATTGCTCTGGCGATTAAGAGTTTCATTTGAGCTTTTAGGATTGATTTCAAGCGGCTTGTGTGTGGATTGCTGGGTGTCGGTATCTGGATTTGCGTTGCCTGGGCGTGTTCGTTTTGCAGTTGTTTCCTCGAGTTCGAGTTTCGTCTGCAATAATTCATGGTAGGTCGCCGATAGCCTTCTCATTTGTTTATGCAATGATTAAGTTCTCTGGGTTGACTTATGGTTATTTTGGGTCGGCTTTTGCTTGCTGGTAGTTTTGTATTTATAGAGCTAAGGTTCGACTTTGCCCTTCATCAATTTTATCATCCTCTCTGCGTGCGTCTTGTTTATCAATGGAGAGTTGGATGAGTTTTTGTAGCCTTGTCTGAATAGGGCTAGTCCCTAAGTGTGCCGTTTGCCGTATCCTGGGATGATTAGGGTTTCGGTTCATTTGCCCGAGTTTGCCAAGGTTCAGTAGGGTGATCGTAGTTCCATGGTTCTTGTTCAGCCCAACTTGCTCTCACCTTGAGGAGATCCTTGTGTCCATTGGTTAATCGCCCAAATGATAGTGGTTTCCCTTGAAATTTTAAAACTTGTCCGGACTCTCATGGCGGGGGTCTGGTTATCGAAATTAGGGCATCATCGTTCTGCTATAGGAATTCATCATTTGAGGGCATAGGAAACTTTGAAACCATTTGCATTCTCAATCTTGTTGGTTGGTGTCAATTTCGGGACTATTCAAATCCAGGTAGAAAGGTTTGCATCATCGTTCGGTCGCCAGTTCGCGTGTCATTATTCGTCGGGTTCCCGTGGTGTCCGCGGAATTTCTGCACACCCGGATTTTCCCGGTTTGGGCTTATTCCGCGGACTGGAGTAATTTCTAAAACTTTTCTAGCTGTCCACGAAAATCCATCCCATCTGGATTTTTCCAGTTTTCCTGTTTGGCCTTATCCTTTTTGAATTTTTGAAGATAGGACTGATGGAGTGAATGCTAATTGCTTAATTCTTGTTGCTAACGAGTAAATTTCATGATTATCTAATGATTTTTGGGCTATACTGATGATTTATGTGACTTATGATGACTTGGCGATAGGAATCCGTCTGGGTCGGATTTCTCTGAAATTTCGCCCTGACCGGATTTTCCCGATTTACATGGTTTTCTCAGACTGCTTCATTTCTCCAGATTTTCAAAGATTAGCAGTTTGCGATGGATTTTAATTACTTTATATGATTTTATGCTGATCTTTTGGTTGGAATATGAACAATAATTGAATACTAATGACGGCTTTTGTGAATGCAGGCCAAATCAAGCAAGGTTGCTACTGGAAAGTCTAAGGGTGGCACGGAGGGGTCATCCATTTCTAAGGCAGAACGACTAAGGTTGGACATCAAGAGTCAGCTTCCTGAGAGCAGGATATCCTCTGTATGGTCTAAAGTGTCTGACACTAATGTGGGGGCTTGGAGGTATGAAGAGTTTAAGTAGAGGACAGCTGAGAAGGATTTGTCAGCCTTAAGGAATGGAATGATGAAGTCCAGGCTAGTACATGTGGCAGGGTTTCCTCCAGTGGTCCAGTGCTATGAGCTTATATTGGAATGTGCCAGGCAATATGATTTTGACACACAAAGGGTAGTTAGTACCGAGGGAAGGGTTTTGGCCAACTTCAGTCCGGTCTCCATTGCACAAGCCTTCGACATGCCCGATCTGCCTTCAATATGTGCTCTAAACATGGACTTGGCCAGGACATACTATGAGAATGAGCCAATCAAGGCTCAATAGATGATCAACGCTTGGCTGGAGAAACCAAAATCACACTATTCTAAACTGCCCAAGCAGTTGCATAGAGTTAAGTTCAGGTCGGACATCTATGATGCTATAACATTCCTAAGCAGGGTGGCAGGATTGAAAAGTGCATGAGTGTTGGAGAGTTGGATGGTGCACGTGATTAGCAAGATTGAACAAGGCACCAATTATCACTGGGCTGGGCTTATTAGCTCTGAAATTGACAAACAACTGAGGAATGTCCTAGAGACTAAAAGATTTACCATGTCCTCCTATGTCATGTACGTTGCTTGCTAGATTCTACCCATACAAGGGTTTGAATCCACAGGGGACATTCAGACAAGACATAATCTACGAGATTTATCCAGAGCTGCATCTAGGACACAAAGACTACCGAAGAGCTAATGATGCATTCACAATGCATATCACCAGGATGCTCCAGAATGCTGAGCATATGAGATTGTCCGATGGAGCCAAGGGGCTGATAAAGAATTATGGGGCCTGGTTTATCCAATTTCCCACTTTCACCTACATTCAGATTGATGGATGCCCGGTCGCTCCATATAGGTTGCCAAGATACCCCACTGATCACATTATTTTGTTGGAAATTGTGAGGAAAATTTGTGAATTTGATGCTGTTGTGAAGAGAGAGAAGCATAAGATAGGTTTTGGTGGAGATTTCCCTCTCGGAATTGGTGTGGCAGAGGTGTGTCCTTCCATCCAATCGACGCATACTACAGGAGAGGAATTGGCAACATATGGTTTCCCCTTCCACTCCAAAAGGATGAACTTTGATATTACTGAAGAAGCACAGAAGAAAGCCACTAAGGAGTACCGGCATAAAGATGACCTAGAAGACTATTGGGTCAATATCAAAGATGACCTTGAAGCCAGAAAGAAGAGGTACTCCAGGCTCCCTATGGAGGCGATAAGACAATACAATGTCAAGCTAATCCCAGATCAACTGGAGGACGATGGAAACCTGGTGCAGGACCACGCTTATGAAGCTGTAAAAGACAGGCCAGTTAGGGATATCAGTTGGAATGATGACGAGGTCACAGAGTTGGAGGACCTAATGGCCCCGGTCATGAAATTCACTTCTTCCTGGTTGAAACATAAGGTTTGGCAGCTGGAGAGTGAGAAGGTACCTTGTACCTTCAATTTGATGGGAGACCTCAACCCTATGTCTACTTCAAGAGGAATCTGGGGAAGATGACCCCAAAGGGAAAACTGCAAAAAGCTCTCCTTTCAAGATAAAGATTAGAGGCCCCAAGGAAAGTGAGCCCGAAACAAAAAGGAAGCCAAAAGGAAAGAGGAGATGGAAGACTTTGATGATTAGTAAGTCCTCTGATGAGGAAGAGTCAGAAAAAGCAGAAGAGGAAGATGTTCCTCCACCGCTGAAGAAGGCAAGAACAACAATCAAGACTTCAAAGAAGAAGAGTTAACATACATCAAAAGATGAGCCTCCTATTGTTGAGGTGGAGAGTTCAGGAGGGGAGAAAGCAAAAGTTTACACAAGGAGATCCAGGACTCCCTCTCCAAAGGATACTGTGCCAAAGGCAGATCCTCCACCAAAATCACCAATCACAGAACCATCCAAGGCTACTTCTCCTCCACCAAGTGCACTTGAACAGGAAATTCCGGAGAAGCATGAAACTAGCGGAGAGGCAGAGCCATTCGAGGAAGGGACACTCTTTGGCGAGGCAGCTAAGCTTGAAGCAGGAGAGGAGGAAAGGCATACTTCTCCTCTAGTGATGTATGAGGATTCTCCAGAGAATGGCAGAGGGAATGAATCGCCAAAGCAGTAGGAGGAGGGTATCCCTGCTAAAACCCCATCACTGGTGCCGCAGGAGGATGAGCCTGAAGAAAAGGATCAAAGTGAGCAACTCCCTAGGGAGGAGGAAGATAAAATAACCACAGAAGAAGAAGAGAAAATGACAGAACAGCTGGAGGAAACAAGAATAGAAGAAATCTGGGTAGAGTCTACAGCCCAGGACTGGCTTGAGAAAGAGATTGCAAGAAAGAAACAGGTGGTAGTCGAGGATACTCCCTTGGATTGGGATGAAATGCTGTCAAAGATTGGAAAAGGGAAGAAAAGGAAGGCAGCTAAGGTGGTGTCCAAGGTAGAGAGAGATGAGGCAAATAATAGTGTCATCCACATTGCCACTCCTGCCGCAGACAAGACAAGAGAAGAGGTCACTGGTTAGGACTATAATGTGCAAACCATCAACCTTGGGCCTACCTCCATGGAGCAGGACATAGAGGAGTATGAGGGGTCCAGTGTTTTTATCATTGGCAGGTTGAGGAAAGAGACCCAGACTAAGCATGAGCTGAGAAAGGAGAATGAGAAACTTAAGAAATATTTAGAAGAGGTAATGAAGCCTCTGCAATCTCTCCACCCTTCTTCTTCAACTACTCCTGGCTTCCTACCTAAAGAAACTATCTCTGGGATTGAGAAAATGAAGACTTCAGCTCAAACCGCAATAGATTGGCTGAAGGATGTACAGATAAAGGGAGATGATACAATCAAGGATGTCCTATTAGTTGGGAAGGATGTTGTCAGAGCCAAGGAGCTGTTGGAGCATGTGTTGTCTCAGGACAAGGAAGACACAGATCTCTTGCTGCAGAAATCAAGGGTTATCATGGGACATGGTAAAGAACAATTGGCTACGGATGGAATCCTTCTTTCCTCCAGATTGGATGAACCCTGGGAGTGGTTTAAGGCTCTGCAGATTAGACAGAAGGCTATAAAGAAGATTCAAAAATGAAAGAAATCAATTGATGGTGATCTTACTGCAGTGTATGATGGATGCATTGCCTTCTTTGAGGTGATGACTGGAAGGAGAAAGATTGCCCCAAAATATCTGAGTCTTGAGCAGCTGAGGGAATGGTGGCATGAAGTTTATGCCCTGGTTTTTGAAGGTGTTGTAACAGGCCACCAGTTAGATGATGCAGCCACATATCTGGCAGTGATGGACAAATATAGGGCCAACAAGGAGGATTGGGATAAAACTGTTGACCAATCAAAAGATGAGATTAATTCTATTAAATGTCGGCTTAAGGTTTTGCCTTTGCCACCTGTCACCGAGTTAGATTGAACATTCTTGAGGGTCCAAGGGTCATCAGTTCAGAGAAAGGATAAGGGAAGTGGCAGTTAATGCCCATTTCGAGATTTGTGCTTCCCTATTATCATAGGGCATGCATTGGACCGGACTGCATTGAGGATTGTGTCAAGGCCGACCTTGATGGTGAATGGTATTTAATGTGTGTCTTAGTTTGATTCTTCCTTGGCCGACTTGTTTTGGCAGTTTTTCTTATTTTGTAAAATGTTTGGTTGGGCTGACATGTTCTGGGATTTTCTATAAGAGGGAATTCTTGCCTCATTGTTTAGGGTTAGACATTAGAAATTAAAGAGAAAAGACAATAGAGTTAGAGCATGTTGTGAGTTTCTTGAAGCAAATACTGTATCAAAACAGTGGAATTGTTGCAGCATTTTGGTGATTTAATACAATTGAAGACATTGTGGTTTTCCTGGTGCAATCTCTTGTGTTATTCCATCTTGCATGGTTCCTATTGTTTTATTTTTGAAATTGCTTGAAGATTTAGGGTTTAGTGTTTAGTATTAGATTATTTTTAGTTTGATGAATGATGTTTATGATTTTATATTTGGAATGTTTGTAGCTATCTCTAGTCTATACTCCCAGTAACTATCTGATTGTAGTAGGCTGGTGAAGTCAACCTGGACCATATATTTAATGTTCTTAAGTTCGATTGTAGATGAATGTCTATGATTTGAAAATCTGTATACCTTAGAAGATTGCACCGTTCTTATAAGATTGCATTGTCGGTTGATCAGGAACTGGTTATTTGAGATAGGTCCATTCTAGATATCTGTCATTTACATTGTTCATTCTAGGAATAATTTAGATTTTATCATATCCTTGCACCCTTTTCTTTTGCTATTTCTTTATTATCTGGTTAGATTTAGGATTTGAGATCATCATATTGCAAGATCTGATAAGTGGAAAGATACAGTTTTCTTGTAGTAAGGTCCGATTGTGATTACCAGCATTTTCACATATTATCTGAGTTGTTTATGCATTGTTATGACCTAACAACCGAGAGACCTTGGGGTGATTTTTAGTAATTTATTATTGAGGATTACCTTTCAAGAGAGATAGAATATTGCATTCTGTCTGAGTTGTTGCTGTGCAGAAAACACCATCAACAAGGCCCTTAGTGGCAAAAATTAAGAAAATCGAAGTTAGGCAACTTGACATTAAAATTGAATGAGTTATTTATATTATTTAAAAAAATATGTAAGAATAGAATTTGTAGCAAATTTAATGTAGTTTCCAAACTACTAGGTTTTTTTTTTTTTTAAATCTATTTGGTGAAAGTTTGAAATTTCAATGCAAGAGTACTTAAATTTGAGGGAAAAATAAGAAATAGGTGTCTATTTGACCACCCTAACCACAATAAAATGATAATATTTTTTATAATATTTTAGATATAAGTAGAGGACTCATGTCCCAATGTGATGCATATTTTTTTGTAATTTTTTTCCAAGTAAATAATTAATTATGAATTTTTAGTACAACTTTTAAAAAATATAAAAACTTGTATGTCTAACCACCTTAACTTGATCAAAACTTCATGAAATTTAATTTTTATTTTTTTAATCCTATAGTATGTGAAGCATAGAAAGTGACACATGTTTTGGATTTAAAAAATGTGATACCATTTGAAAGCTATTGATGTTTTTCAATCAACCTAACAATCAAGACTTTAGTCGTAATTAAAATAGAAAATGAATAATAATTACTTATTAAATTCAAAGTAAAGCATAATTTATATTGGTGGAAATCTGAGAATATCCTTTAAAAACCCTTTTCATTTCATCAATTTTGGGTAAAAAGAAAGTCATCAGCTACATACCCATCATATTGCCACTTTTTGGCCCATCATGATCCTGCACATACCCATAAGTTTTTCATCCCTAGTTTGATATTCATCATTGACCTAGTTGATAATTAGTTGTGAGTCCCCATAAACTTTGAGTTCCATTATTTTCTACTATAATTCAATCTAGAGTCCTATGACAAGAGCTTGATACTCTACAATGTTTTTGGTGCAAGGAAAAGACAACTTGAATGATTTCGGGATACAATCTCCTTGTGGTGTGATGAAAATAACTCCTACTCTTGACCCATGTTGTGTGTATGATCTGTCAAAATATACCTTCTAATGATTCATTGCACTAAGGTTGAAGATTGATTCATCTAGAAATTATGATACCAATGGGTTTTCTAAATATATAGGTGCTTTGGTGAATTGATCTGCAATTACCTATCCCTTGATATCTTTTTGTTCCACATATGAATCTTCTAAGAGTTGCTTTAGAGAGAAAATATTTTAGGGGGTCTATCTTGGTGATGAGTCTAATATGATGTGCCAACATGTAGTTCCTAAATTTCTACGAGGAAAACACTATTTCTAGAAAATATTTCTCAATGAATGTGCAATTTAACTCGTGTCCCAACAAGGTCCTATTGATATAGTAAATGGATCTCTCTTTACCTGTTTCGTCATGTTGAGCTAGGATATCCCCAAGAGTTGCCACCATAGCTGATATGTAGAGTATCAATGGTTTGTTTTGGATTGGTGGCATGAGAATTGTTGGTGTTAGCAAGTATTTTTTTATTTGGTTAAATTCCTAATCACATTTCTCATCCCATTTGTATGCTACTCCCTTGTGAAGGACACGTGAGTATTTGATGGTTTTATCTACTAACAATGCTATGAATTTGTGGATTGATTAAATCCTTGCCTACAAACCCCTCAACTATTTTAGTGTTCATGGTGCTTCCATGTCGAGGATTTCTTTGAATTTTACAAGATATATCTAAATTCCCCTCATTGATATAATATATCTTAGGATCTTTCCTGTTGTGATGCCAAAGACACATTTCTTAGGATTGAGTCATACCTTATATTCTTCCAATTTTTCAAAGATTAAACCCAACATAGATATGTGGTCTTAACAATTTCTTGATTTGGCTAGTATGTCATCCACATAGTCCTCTACAGATTTGTGGATCATGTCCTGAAAAATTAGAGTCATAGCCCTTTGGTATGTGGCCCTAGCATTCTTTAGCCCGAATGTCGTCATATTCCAACAGTAAGTCCCCCATGGATAGGTGAAGGTCATATTATGTTGGTCATCTTTTGTGATCATAATCTAATTGTATCTTGAGAACCTATCCATTCATGATAGCATTTCATGCCCTATCGTCAGATCTACAATCATGTCTATGTTAGGAAGAGGGAAATCATTCTTAGGGCATGCTTTTTCTAGGTCCCTGAAGTCAATGTAGATTCATATGCCACAAGTGGGATTGGAAATAGGTACAAGGTTGGAAACCCATTGTAGATAATCAATGGCTCATATAAATCCAACATCAAGTAGTTTTTACAGCTCAAGCTTGACTAATAAGTTGATCTGTGGATGCATCTTTCTCAATTTCTAGCTTACTAGCTTCGCCTCTAGATAGACTACTAGATGATGGAATAGTACCTATGGATCAAGGCCTAGCATGTCAGCATATATCCATGCAAAGTTTAGTTTATTTTCTTTTAGAAATGCAACTAGATTTTCTTGTTCCTTGATTAGAAGTGACTCGGCATAGAAAGTGATATATGGTGTCTCCTCAATTCCCAAGTTCACTGGGTTGTATTTTTCTGCTAGTACTATTGATTTTTCCTAATGGATAGCACCAAGGGGAAGATTGAATCCCTTATCATTTGGCACCTCAAAGAGGTTTTCACCATTAGATATGTCCTTTACTTTTACTATTTTTTGATCAAAAAGTGCCACAGTGTGGTTTTCACTTAAAGATCTAGACGCTACTCTTAGATTTTATATTTTGTGACTAAGAGATTCAATCATTTCCCCATAGTATGAATGTGTGTCCAGCTTTATGTCAAAACCTGCTTTAAGATCTCCATATGGTATATTTTTCCTTAATCCCATGAATTTTGAGAGCCTCACCATTTTTTAATGTATCTAAGATCAGTGTTCCTCATTGGTCACAATCGATGAGTTTGGGGTAAATGAGTTT
Organism: Sequoia sempervirens; assembly: GCA_007258455.2. Taxonomy (NCBI): domain Eukaryota; kingdom Viridiplantae; phylum Streptophyta; class Pinopsida; order Cupressales; family Cupressaceae; genus Sequoia; species Sequoia sempervirens. The sequence continues at coordinate 332,564,477 of VDFB02193867.1, read as the reverse complement.
TGGTTCAGTGGCTTGGGTATTTGACTTGAAAGACATGGCAGTGATCATAAAGAGAGGGGAATCCTCATCATATAGGTCAATTATATGGAATGTATAGTTATCTAGGAGTAGGCCAGTGGATACTAGTAATTGAGGAGGAGCTTTGACTTCTTTATTTGGGGTATGCTTGCCAAGAATGGTTATCTTTGTAGGGGTACATCCAAGGCCAAGATTCTTTAGGAATAGATCTTTCAACTTGATACAATAGGCTTGATACATCCTTTTCATCTACCACTGCTTTGCTTACGTCTCCCCATTTTCTGAAGCTGGAAGTTTATGCTTTGAAGGTATGAGATGTTGTGTCAATTGCATGTGGTTTTCCATGAGATATAGGAGATTGAGGTAACTCTCCTACCACAACGACACTCTTTTTCATTTTATAGTCCCCACATGCATTATCTTGGATTAAAACCTTAACATCTAGGATGTTCTAAATGGAAGGTGTCTTTGTCTTTGAAGTGGAGGCTAAGGTGGATGGGTCAGCATAAGGAGATGTGGGTCCCTCATCATTTTTTGAGACTTGGGGGATCTTATAATACTTGGCCTCTAAACTTTTGCAATAATAAAAAGGCTCAAGGTCACCATGGATTGTGTATTGTTGATTCTAGTAAGAGAATTTGTCACATTGATGGAACATGGATGCGACAACCTACATTTCATAGATCCATGGATACCTTAAGAGAATGCTATAAGGGATTTTGAAGTCAAGGACCTGACAAGTGGTCTCTACGATTGCTAGCCCCACTTCAATGGGGAGTTGAATGGTGCCTTGGGACAGCTGTTCTTGATCATCATAAGCTTTGCTTGTGATACCTTTTCCCTTTTTAATGACATATTTTAAAAAGCCTACATTCTTAATCAATTGTAAAGTACAAATATTCAAACATGCACCCCCATCCACCAAGAATCTTTTGAATTTGATCTTGTGGACTAGGACTTCAAGATGGAGTGTGTGGTTATGAGATGGTTGGGTTGGGAGACCATGCATAGATAATGTGAGGATATTTGGTGTAGTGATAAATTGAAATAATCTGAGCCAATTTTTTTTCAATTTTTACCAAGAACATAACAATGCAAAGAGCACCCATTAGGGATTAGATAATTCAAACCAGCAGATTACAAATAACTCATTTCCAAGAATGCACACTCAATCTCCACAAGAGATTGGCTGTCATATGGCAACAGGATCTTCAGTGCCTTAAAAAAATGCAACTGAAGGTGACTCTAACTAAGAATGTGTCCGCAAAGGACGAACATATGGTTAGAGGATCTTCTACGCTACAAGTACTAAAAACCAACTCAACACCAAGCATGTGCTACCCAATCCAGTATGGAAAGGAAGCGACCATATGGTGGAGTGCTAAGAATTACAATGCTATTAAGGGAAATAAGCAAGAATGCTGAAGTACTCAACGTCAAGAATGTGCTTTCCAACCCGAGATGGAATGGGAGCTACCATATGACAGAGATATAAAGAAATACAATCGCGTACACAGAATGTAAAGTAAGACTGAGAGAAATGCTGACAGTACTACTGTTCAGCTTACAATGAATATTTAAATGCCTGCAAGATCAAGTATTAGAGCTCTTCAAATTGCTGCAACAACAAGGGATCTTTCACAAAACCTTTAATGATTTCCTAACACTAATCCAAGAAGGAAAATGCAGATTTTCTCAAATCTGTTATGACAGACCTGCACTTTAAAATATATAACCAGCATGCCTGTAACCCACTAAATTGCTCATATATCACTCAAAACTGACCCAAATGACTTCAAGTTTGATGCAATAGACCTTCAAAATGATGGCGCCTAACTTAGTAATAAGAAAAGGCATCTAAAAGTGGTTATTAATTACTGACACGAATCCCAAGGCACTCCAGAAAGTACGGCCTTCAAGGAATGACGAATTTGCATTATAAAATCATAAACTTCGTATTAAAATCTGCAAATATTCATGAAGGGGCGCCTCCAACAGGGAAACACAATGAGACAATACCCAGAATGAGAATGTTTAAGATTTGAGACTTGTGAGCAGAAATATACATTCAGCAGTCATGACCAGCAACTCTGGAATTGACAGGAAATGATAAAACTCAACTATGAAGGATAGGAAACCAACTATAACTGAAAAGACAAATCAATAACACTCAAACCTCTCAACTAGTTGTTGTCTTTCAAGCAAGAAGAAGAGCCAAGCTAGGAGGTATGCATTCCTCGAAGCAATTCCAACACCATTCCGGCAGCATAACTTTGCAAATTCATCAGATGAACAAAATGAGGACCCAGAGCTCCAATTTATAACTTCAGAAGAGCTTTCTAGAAACCTCCAAGAAGGGCGCCACCTCAAAGATTCTTTTAGGTCATTGACTTGTCTTTTGTCTTCACCCTCAGGATGGCGTACTTGCTTAAGAAGATAAATTTCACTTTTTAAATAAAATATTTGGCTCACCCAAAGTTGGCGTCCAAACTCCTTGAGCAATATTTGGCTTTAGAAATATTAAAATATTTCCTCCATGTGAAAATACCCTTCAATGTCCCCCTTTTAAAGACAATATTAATTCATGATGCTAGAACAAGGAATTATAATGTTAAATTATAACATTATAATATAAAATATCTTATATCACCATGGAAATGCATCAGAAGCCAAATTCAACCATACCGTCTGAACAGACTGCCAAAGTGAAGCCTACTGATTAGGAGTCAACAAGTCAACTGCTAAAAATAGAATTTACTAAAAATAGTAAATCCATGTAATTGCTCAGAATGTCGAACCGAAACCACCAACGCGAAGCTCTCAGAAAACCCAGAAGGAATCTGCAATTCAAGTTCAACATTTCCAAGTGCAAGCTCCGCAAAAAGATGAAAATGTCCTCCAAGAAGTTTGGAAACCCTGATTTGAGCTTCTGCTTAGCCTACGAGTTCCCAGAAATAGGCTAAAACCAAATGAAGAGCGTAGGGCTAAATTGGGGACATTATAGTCCGCCCTTCCCAAAATTGCTTGTCCTCAAGCAATGCCACCACAACTCTAGAAAACTCAAACTGCACCAAACCAAACCAAGCACAATCCCAAGGTCCCATAGCTATCTAAAGGAGGACCCACCATGCTGATGTTGCACTACTTTGATCACAATAGTGAAACCATAGTGGCCAAAATGCTCTGAGTCAGCAAAATCAACAATGCCACTGTCTATCACAAACCTAGGCATTGGAAAAGATAGTCTACTCAACTCAAAATTGTAATCCTCGGCATATCTCCCCAAGGTATCCAACACAGCCAAAACTGCAAATGTGACCTCTCCAAATCTTCTTGCAAAGAGGAAAGCAATCCTTTGCAAGAGCCCATCAAACTCAAACTCATGACTCCACATGAATCTACTATGCCTCCCTTGAATTTTTTTGATGCAACCATGAAGATTTCTGAAAACTCTTACAGTTCCCACTCCAAGAGCCTCAAAATGGTGAACCAAAGCATGTGAAAGATCATTGTCCGGAACCCACACTGAGAGTAAACTGTCAAAGTTTACATCACAAACCTTCAAAAGATGAATTTGGAGAGTAGGAAAGGTGTGAAGAAACAAACAATTGTTGTTGATCAAGGCTGGGACCAACGTAGTGCAATCTGATTCTAGAGTCCTACACAAGGAAAAAAAGCAACACCAATCAAATTCCCAAATGTGAGCTTGTGAGATGAGCATCAAGTTGCAAGTTGACACCTCCAAGGTGGCTGGAAAACAAAATGGAGCAATGTCCAACCAAAAATTACCACCTTTTTGGCAAGAAGTGAAGAACCAACTCTCCTGAATGAGAGTAACTCCCCATGTAAGGTGGCTGGTCTGTCTCCAACCAACAAACTCATATCTCAAAATCTGCCTTTGTCTAAGCCGATAATCACTCCTATGAGCAACCATCCATTTATCTCTCCAACCCATACTCAAAATTTCTCTCCAATCTATTGGTTGATGAACAAATGGGTCCATCAAGTGGTTGGTAAAGAAAAGGACATCACCCAAAGGTCTGAAAATTTGATCACTGTCCCACCAAAAATTATTCTTTCCACAATCCATAAACTCCATCAACCCAAATTGAGAATCCCAAGCATGGATACCCAACTGAAATTGATTTTCAACACAATGCAAATAAAGCTCAATGCGTACCCAAGTGCTAGTGAGAACCAAGTGCATTCTCACGAAACTGGTGTCCCCTCTAGTGAATCTTTGAAGCTTAAACATGAAAGCTTCAACAACATTGGAGTATGAAACATAGAATGACTTCAAATTCAACTCCCAAAGCTAACTAGTATGAGCCCAAACATCATTCCACCCAAGGGATGGATCGTCAATAGTGCAAACACCAAGCTCAGGTCCACCTTTCTCCCATTGCTCATGAGTAGTAGGTCTGAAATCTTCACTCCTTACTGCTATAATGAAGTTACCAGCAGCTATCACAACTTGGCTCTACTAGTATCTAGGGTTGGGGCCTTTACTCTACTCTACTCTAGATGGGGGAGACTCGTCCGATAGGACCAGGAGGGATCCCCGACTAAGGGTGAACTAAGGGATATCCACAGAGGGTGCCGACCCCCTATTTGAATTATGGGGCCTTTATGCTTGGGAGGTGGGACTCCCCTTATTATAGGCCTACTCTCCTCTCTATAGTCGAGCTGGGGAAGATATAGAGAAATGGGACTTGAGTACGCTTTGAGCCTGTCTATCTATATGGGGAGAACTAACTAGGCTAAAGAACTGGACATGATCAGTTCGTTGCATCTATATTATATATGTGATACAAATTGATCATAGATGGATAGACTATAGATCGATTTGCATGAGTTGGTTGGTTATAAAGGGAAGAGAAGAGACCTATATCTAGCCATCCCACCATACCCTAAGACGAATGGGATGGTGGGGTTGGACTGACCTAGCCCTGCTTCGGGACTGATCCATTCACCCAACTCTATAGCCTCCCACCCTCTCACCCCAACAATAATCTACCTCCGTGTAGGGCCCCCCCTTCCCCCCATATAGTTGTCGGTGGGCCCTTATAATATAGGGGGCTGGTCTTGCATGCACGAAGGGCCCTCCAAGAAGAACCCCCTACAGGCTCCCACTTCTATAATCTACCTCCCTGCAGGGGGGGCTCAGTGGGGTTTGTAGTCCAACCCCACCCCCCCCCCCATATAGTTGTTCCATATGGTCAGTGATGCTATCTTAGGCAGGTCGGTCCAACCCCACCATCCCATTCGCCCTACGGGGGGGCAAGGGCCATAGAATTTTAGGGGTAGAGTGAATAGGTGGGTTCCTACTATTCTAAGGAATCATCTTGCTAGCTCTCCTATGCTTGAACTATAATGGGGGCGGGGTAGATTAATTGATGGTAGGATAGGTCTTAGTTGAGCCCATAGAATTGTAGGGATCAGTTCATTAATGCGCTTGCTAGTTCTCGAGTAAGGAGATGAACAAATCAGCCGGGGGAATGGGTGGGATAAGTAGTGGGGGAGGGCAAAGCGTGCTCAAAGCATTCTAGTGGGGCTACAAAAGTTCAAATTTTTTTTGGCCAAATTGTTGCCCTTCTATCCCAATCCTACAAGTAAATCCAACTCGTTCCCTATCTATATCTCTGGTGGAAGGTGGTTCGGTTCAGGCATTATAGTCCACCAACTGCACAAAGTGGCAGGAAAGACCTACCTCTATCTGGTGGTTTGCCCCCCCCCCCACTATAGTGAGAAAGGGGTGGGGGGGTAGAAAGGGCCCCTACTATAGATAGCTAGGGGTGGGCTGTGGAGAGAATAGGGTGGTTCTCCCCAGTCTAGCTTCATTCACCCTACTATTCTAAAGGCAAGCAGGTGGTGCAGGTGGAAACTATCACTGTCCACTTCGTTCAGGGGGAGCACGCAACTAAAGGTCCAACAGTACAGGTGGGTGGTGCTCACTCACACCAACCAACATTTAGTTCAAATGGACCGTTCTATATCCCTCCTTGGTCGAGTGGGATACTAGGTGTTCGACCGAAACTAACCCACCTTGCCTCAGACATTGCCGGTGAAGGCTTCGCTTCAGACCTTCTTTCCCACATGGAACATGAGTTGGACCCGAGCTCAACTAGGCAAATCTCATCCACCTTATCTATATTCCCATCTGCATGAGGCCTCTTAAACAAGCTATAGGTTGGACTGGAGGAGCAAGCCGTGAAAAGTAAGAGGGGACAGGGAGAGATTGATCACTTATTCCTACTGGGTGGATGAGAACATTTCAACCAACCATGTTTTCTTGATGATGTGTGGCCTAAAGAAACTGAGAGGCGAGTGGCGAAACCATGTGATGCCTATCGATTGATGGAGAACTAGACAACTATCTCAATTCTTTCTGCAGGAGTTCCCCCCCCCATTATAGTTATTATAAGGTGATTGATGAAGAACCTATATACTTCTTCCATGGTGTCTCGAGCCCCTACTATTCTATGACAGCGGAGTCGAGTCGATGAAGAACCTAGGAGTCCAGTCAGTGAGGAAACACTCACCCCATAACCTTCCTTCGTTAGATGAGTGCCACTTTATCTTCTAGCCCCTACAGGGAATTGGGTTGGAGGGAATAGTATAGTTCCAGGAGAAGGGCCCAACGATGGCACTCGACTAGGAGGAGAGGGTGAATGAGGGATGAGACTCCCCCTCCCTGCCATTGAAGTCTAGTGGTTTTCATAGATGTTGAAAATACCTTGCTTTGACACTTCCCATATGGACTCTTCATCTTCAAACCCACTTATGCATTCATTACTAATCAACAAACTTGGCATATTCTCATGGAGTGATAACAAAGCACCATTAGACAGAGGTTTATACTTGACCTCTTGCTTGTTTTCTTCCCTACATGACTCTTTTTGCAAATCAAAGAGAGGATTGTCATAAACTTGGAAGCCCTCCTTTCCATCTTGCTGATCCAAATCTAAACTTGCAACTTCAGTCTTTCTTGTGAAACCTTCGAGGTCAAACTCCTCTCGAAGACTATCAAGCTCACCAATTACTTGCTTGATTTCTTTGGCTTTATGTGCATTCTCTTGCTCCTTGGAAAGTTTGAAATTAGCAAACTGGTCTTCAACCTCCGTTAGAGCCAACTGAGTTTCTTTCAACTTGCCCCTTGTTGATTCGAGCTCCAGTGTGAGCTCATCAACCATACTCTCCTTTTCTTGGAAAGCACAAATGGTCTTCTTTACAACTTCAAAGGCATGATCTCTATCTCCAATCAAGTGCATGTACTCAGACTTCAATGTCTCCAATGAGTCTCTGATAAGTTGCAAATTGGGAAGAGCAACTTCATCTTTCACTCCTCTTTGTCTCTCTTCAAGCTGAGCCTTCCAGTAAAGCTCTTCAACCAAGCTATGTGTGTGATCAAACAGGGATAGAGCTTGCACTTCCTTGTTAACGGACACCTTGAATTGATCTTCCCACTCATAAGAATGTGAAGATGGTGAATTGCTGATAGGCTGCAACTGAAAATCAGAACTTTGTTTCTTGCCTTTGCTGCCCTCAAAGTTGCTCCAACCTTCTTGTCTTTCATCCTCAACTAACGGAGAATGCTCAGTGTCATGGAGAGGAACATACTCCACATTTTCTTCGACTTTAAGCTTGCCATCAGCTTCTTGAATTGGTGAATCAGCCGTGTGTTCTAAAACCACTTTAAACCTTTCTTCTTCAAGAGCCATGAGGTCTTCTAGCTCTTCATCCACCTTACTGTCTTCTTGTTCAAAGGCTATGGCAGCCCCTAATTTGAACGAAGAATCATTGAATGTCGTTCTGAACATTTTAGAAGTAACAACATCCTCCTTGGTGGCTACAACCAACTTGAAGGGATCACCATGGAGCTTTTTAGAGTAAGCTTCTTCATCAAAAACAACTTCTCCTTCTGCCTCCTCATAGCTTGCAATGCAAACAATATTTTGGTCTTCATCAAGATCGAAGGGAAACTTATCCCACACAGGTTCTTGGTCATATCTTGAAGCCAACACACCTGGATCCCACATGCTAACAGTTTGATTGAAATGGTCAGGAGAAAGATTCTTATCATGCTCTTCTCGTAGTGATGACTCTTTGAACAAGTCAACTCCCAAATCACTTAAGCTGATATTTTCAAAAACATTTCTTTCTAAAGGTTCGGTTTGCTGGTCAAACCCAATGTCGCCATCATAATGAAATGAAGAATCTTCAATGCTTGATGTTTTGTAAACTTCGACATCTTTATCTCCATCAAGAGGAAGTGTGTCATTGATTTCTTCATGTGGAACTTCTTGGGAAGTTGGGACAGCAATAAGAGGAAAATCCTTCATTACCAAATCTTCAACATGATCTCGCATGAACTCTTTAGAATCATCATCAACATCATCACTATAGTAGTGGTCATAAGTTGGTTCTATGACACCACTAGTATTTTCTTCATCTTGCTCTTCTTCAACAAACTCATCCCTCAAAATAGTTCTACCAACATCTTTTGTGAAGCCCTTAGTCTCAAAACCTTCACGGGATGAATCCAAATTAGGATTCAAGACTGCTGCTATGTTCTTTTCACCGAACTGATTGTCATCACTTGCTATCACGTGCAAGTCTAGGGAAGTATTATGGGGTTCTCCCACACACTCCTCAACTGTCAAGGTTTCTTTATCAAACTTATGATCATTTTGAGGTGACATGTGCACCTTGCTTGTGCCATCTTCAATATTAGTTGACTACTTTTTCTCTTCGACTTGTTCATTTATGGGCTGCAATTCACAAATAGGCACTTCATCTTCTTCCTTCTTGGATTTTTCAACCAAATCTTGATTTGCTTCCCTTTTTAACATTTTCCTAATGTGGTCCACCATCTCTGACTTTTTTGGCTTTAGAAACGCCACACAAATCAAATGGGCATCAAATGAAACTTTGTACCTATAATCATCTAGCATGTTTTGATATTGCTCACGGAGTTTGGCAGCCTCATGTTCACATTGTCTTTTATACTTTTTAGCATATTCAATGAAATCCCTTATGGAATCACTAACCTTTTCTTCCTCAGATACCATAGTTGAATCTGACTTCTCACGATCCCTGGACCTTAGAAAACGCAACATCTTTGAAACTTCTGAAAGCTAAACTGAACTCTGTTCGGACCTCAGGTGTAGAAACTGGTTTCTCTATCGTTCAACTGTCAACTGAACCTTGATGGGCATAGGATGGAAGGATGCATGGCTCTGATACTACTGAAATAATCTGAGCCAATTTTTTTTTCAATTTTTACCAAGTACATAACAATGCAAAGAGCACCTGTTAGGGATTCGATAATTCAAACCAGCAGATTACAAATAACTCGTTGCCAAGAATGTGCACTCAATCTCCACAAGAGAGAGGCTGTCATATGGCAAGAGGATCTTCAGTTCCTTAAACAAAATGCAACTGAAGGTGATTCTAACCAAGAATGTATCCATGAAGGATGAACATATGGTTAGAGGATCTTCTACGCTACAAGTACTAAAAACCAACTCAACACCAAGCATGTGCTACCCAATCCAGTATGGAAAGGAAGCGACCATATGGTGGAGTGCTAAGAATTACAATGCTATTAAGGGAGATAAGCAAGAATACTGAAGTACTTGACATCAAGAATGTGCTTTCCAACCCGAGATAGAATAGGAGCTACCATATGATGGAGATATAAAGAAATACAATCGCGTACACAGAATGTAAAGTAAGACTGAAAGAAATGCTGACAGTACTACTGTTTAGATTACAATGAATATTTAAATGCCTGCAAGATCAAGTATTAGAGCTCTTCAAATTGTTACAACAACAAGGGATCTTTCACAAAACCTTTAATGATTTCCTAACACTAATCCAAGAAGGAAAATGCAGATTTTCTCAAATCTGTTATGACAGACCCGCACTTTAAAATATAGAACCAGCATGCCTATAACCCACTAAATTGCTCATATATCACTCAAAACTAACCCAAATGACTTCAAGTTTGATGCAATAGACCTTCAAAATGATGGCACCTAACTTAGTAATAAGAAAAGGCATCTAAAAGTGGTTATATTACTGACACCAACCCCAAGGCACTCTAAAAAGTATGACCTTCAAGGAATGACGAATTTGCATTATAAAATCATAAACTTTGTACTAAAATCTGCAAATATTCATGAAGGGGCACCTCCAACAGGGAAACACAATGAGACAATACCTAGAATGAGAATGTTTAAGATTTGAGAATTGTGAGCAGAAATATACATTCAGCAGTCATGACCAGCAACTCTAGAATTGACAAAAAATGATAAAACTCAACTACAAAGGATAGGAAACCAACTATAACTGAAAAGATAAATTAATAACATTCAAACCTCTCAACTAGTTGTTATCTTTCAAGCAAGAAGAAGAGCCAAGCTAGGAGGTATGCATTCCTCGAAGCAATTCCAACACCATTCTGGCAGCATAACTTTGCAAATTCATCAAATCATCAAAATGAGGACCCAAAGCTCCAATTTATAACTTCATAAGAGCTTTCTAGAAACCTCCAAGAAGGGTGCCACCTCAAAGATTCTTTTAGGTCATTGACTTGTCTTTTTTCTTCACCCTCTGGATGGCGTACTTGCTTAAGAAGATAAATTTCACTTTTTAAATAAAATATTTGGCTCACCCAAAGTTGGCATCCAAACTCCTTGAGCAATATTTGGCTTTAGAAATATTAAAATATTTCCTCCATGTGAAAATACCCTTCAATGTCCCCCTTTTAAAGACAATATTAATTCATGATGCTAAAACAAGGAATTATAATGTTAAATTATAACATTATAATATAAAATATTTTATATCACCATGGAAATGCATCATAAGCCAAATTCAACCATACCGTCTGAACAGACTACCATAGTGAAGCCTACTGATTAGGAGTCAACAAGTCAACTGCTAAAAATAGAATTTACTAAAAATAGTAAATCCATGTAATTGCTCAGAATGTCGAACCGAAACCACCAACATGAAACTCTCAGCAAACCTAAAAGGAATCCGTAATCCAAGTTCAACATTTCCAAGTGCAAGCTCCGCAAAAAGACAAAAACATCCTCCAAGAAGTTTGGAAACCCTGATTCAATTTTCTACTTAGCCTACGAGTTCCCATAAATAGGCTAAATCCAAATGAAGAGCGTAGGGCTAAATTGGGGACATTACATAAATTGGTCAACATCAAGATCTATGGGGATGGAGGATGTAGCCAATTCCTTCTCTAGGATGTCACTATGTGTAGGAAATATTTTGAGCAACTCCATGATCGAGATTTAGGCAGGGGTCTTTTTCAGCTACTCTAAGACATTGTAACCATTAGGGATTGATTTTGGATTGGTGGTTGGTACCTTGGGTGATGGTGAAGTTCTTGAGATGGAAATTCTGCCACTACATGTGGTGACTTGGCACACAACTCTAGGTCCTTTGATATTGGCAACTATTACCCATTCATCCAAAGAGGTGACAACATGGTCACAGATATGGTTCACATTGTTGTAACTCTTTCCTTTACCATTGTTGTTTCCTTTATTATATCTTGCCATCGAATTCATGTACATTTTAAGATCTTGATTCCCAAATAGTTGTTTAATGGTTATGGTCTTATCATCAATGAGATATTGGATCAGACTTTCAAGTCACATACAACTAGTTGTTGTGTATCCCTTTATTTTTTGAAAGTCACAAAGGTGCTTCTCGTTATACCATGTTGGTTTAAATTGAGGCTCTTGGTAATTTTCATAAACAAGGAGATTGATAAGATTTGCTTGTACCAACTATTGCATGGAAAATTCAATTAGTTCCCCATGTAGTGTATATTTTTGTTTTGGAAAATATTTGTTCTTTTTTGGTGGTCCCCCTTGAGCATTTATGTTGTTGACAGTTTGATTCTTGGGTTGTTGTTGTGATGTGTTGGTTTCTGGGGTGTTTTGTGTGTTGTTTTGTGGTTGTATGTATGTTTTCTCTTGCAAATTTGGCCTTGGTGCACTGATAACAACTTTGGAATCAACAACACCATCATTGGTGGCATTCTTTTTCTTAGCCCATGTGTGAGGTTTGTCATTATAACTTGTTGATGGTCAATTGTCTTAGTACATAGATGTGCCCCCTTGTTCTATGAGGGCTCTTTCGATGTTGAGCACTTTGGGAGTGAGTTGGTCATAGGTTGTGATGCATTGCATTTTGAGATGGAAGGACAAGCTTCCTTCAAGGTTAGAGATAATGGTTCCAATTTTTTGTTATTCAGGAATGGACCATTTGCTCTTGCTAGCTCTAGTCTCCATCATTGTAGGAAAGTTGCAACTATCTCTCCTTTAGCTTGTTTAAGGCCAAATAGTTCTTCAAGGATTACCTCCATTTTTAGGTTCAAAGAGTATTTTTGGATGAATAAATCTATGAAATTTCTCAAAAAAATTTGATTTTGGAAGGTAAGTGAGAGAACCATTCCATTGCGGAACCAACCAAGCTTCACAGGAAAAGTTGCATCAGATAAGAATCATCATATGCCACTTCCATACAATGTATGTGGAATTCCCTAATGTGATCTTCAGGATTTCCTTTCCCTCGGTATTTATCAAATTTTGGTATTTTGAAGTCTAGTGGAAATGGAGCCATTACAATGCTTCTATCAAATGGACAGGGGCACAAATTTTCTTGTGCTTGTTATTTTTCAACCTTCTCAGATTGGATGTCCTATATCTGTTGTGAAAGAAATTTAACCTACATGGAGAGTTCATTTTGCAAATAGATGGTGGTGTGATGTAAGTGTTTTGGGATTGTCTCGCTAGTTGGGATTTAAGGCATTTTTTTGTGTGTTTGTGAGAGGTTGCTGGAAGCTTTGTTGCACAAGCATTTCTTGTTGGTATGTCTATTATTTTTGTATCAACAATTCTTGTTGTTGCACTATCAATGCTCATTTTTTCACATGCTATTGTGAGGCTTTTCGATAGACTTCTTGTTGCAATAGGGCTTGTGTTCATGTGTGATGTGCTTGGTATTGAGTGTGTGATTGTGCGTGAGCTTGGGCTTGAGCTTTGGCTTGTGCTTGTGCTTGTTGTGTAGCTTCTTGTTGTTGTAGAAAAGCTTGTGTTTGTTCTGGTGCTTTTCCTTGTGATTGTGCTTGTGCTTGTGCTTATGCTTGTGCTTGTGCTTGTGCTTGTGCTTGTGCTTGAACTTGTGTTTGTGCTTGTGCTTGAACTTGTGCTTGTGCTTGTGCTTGTGCTTGTGCTTGTGCTTGTGCTTGTGCTTGAACTTGTGCTTGTGCTTGTGCTTGCACTTGTGCTTTTTGGAATTGGAATTGCTACAAATCCTTTTAATAAACTTGTTGTGTTTCTTGTAATGCGATGTATTGATTTTCTACATTTGGATTTGAAGGTGGAGGTGGGGGATTTTGTGGGATGGTGTGAGATGATGTGACAGGTAGTCATTGATATGTTTGTTGAGTGATGATGAGGGGTTGAGTGGTAGATGGTGGGTTCAGATTAATAGTTGTTATACCTAGTGCTTGTGAGACTATATTTTGAGATGTTTGGGGTGTTGTAGATGATGTGACATTATCCCACAAAGCTGGTTTAGAATTTTTGGGAGATTCTATTTTTTGTTAAAATCACATATTTTTATAAAATATAATAATTTAAGCCTTTAAAAGCTCCATTTAAATCATTCCAATTGAAGAGGGTTTGATCAAACTACCTTAGATCAAACCCCCTTGGATATAACCCCGCTAGTTTTAAACCATACTTATAACAATCTCCTTTACACCTATCAAAATGTTGATAAAAAACCACTTTTGATTTACTTTTGGGGGATCAAATTAATTCATTTAATTTTTATTTTTGTAAGAATGTAGTCCTTATTATAAGCTTCCCAAAAGTATAATTTTAAATAAATTTAATTTTATTATTATATTTATTTTGTATTTCTTGTGAATGTAGGTTTTTCACTAAAAATCAAGCTCTGTATTTTGCACATGTGCAAAAATAGGAGATTATCAAAAAAAATTGAAAAATATGATTGCACTAGATATTGAAGTCCTTCCTCCAACAAAAAAAAATGAATTTTGATACATACAAAAAAAGTTGTGTTATACAGTTCACCTATTTCCAAATTGTAATTAGTTTGACTTTGAAAATTGATTAAGGAAAAAATATTCAATAAAACACTATGAAACCAATTGGAAGCACTAGATATCGTACTTAAAAATCTAAATTTAAAAAAATAGAATTTTATCCTTCATGGAAAAAAATTTATGTGATATGGTGAGCATCACTCCTTAAAAATGGTGTTTACTGAAAAAAACTAGTTTTTGAAGGAGATGGAAAAATAAGTGCAATATAATTCCAAAATTTTTGAAAAAAATATGTTTAGAATCTACAAACAAAATGGCACAAATCACTAGTTTGCATCATCTTCATAGTTTAACCATTATAGGCTCTCGAAAGTGAAGATTTAGTTAGAAAAAATTAGTTCAATGTCCAATTTGGCCAAAAATTGTAAACCAGTATTGTGGGAGATTTGGACATCTTGGTGCCACGAAGTGTTGTGATATCGGTGCCACATTTGGAGGATTTTGTATGATAGATGTGCTAATTTGATTTGTGCTTGGGGGATTGATTTTATTTGCTTGGTTTTGGATTGTTTAGTGAAGGGAGTTTCCCTACACCTTGATTGGGCATGGATGATAATGTCAAGGTAGGGAATTGTGGGAATATTTGAGATGGATTCCCTTGTGAAAGTGAGGATGAATCATTGAAACTCACCACCTATCTAAATAAATCCACGTGTCCTTGTGATACATTGGGTAGGGAGCTTTTTGTATCAAGAGGGTATGTCAGTATTGCAAAAAAGGTGGAGGGATTGTTTATATCATGGAAAATGAGTGGTACATATGGATTTTTAGGGTCTTGTGGGATGGTGATAGGAATACCTAAGATCGTGTTTGATTCTAAATTTTGGTTGTTGACAAGTGGATTCCCTTGAAGGGCTTGGACTAATGAACTTCCCTTCATAATCATGGGTTGACTTGGGGCATGTGATGATGATGGTTATATGATGGGTTGGATGATGTTTGGAAATAAAGACATGAATGATGTTTGAGGTGTATTCCCAAAAGGTTTTTAAAAATTGTGCTCACACTAAAATTGGAAGGGAGTTTATCCCCTTCCTTTGCTAATGCCAACATGTATTGTGTGGTATTGAGCCTCATAATTGTGTTGACAATCTTGTGTGTTTCAGGATTTTAAACTATTTACAATATTTCATCTTGGGTCATTCCTTGGAAGTTGTAGGTGACATCCTCCACTTGGAAACCTCCCTCTTGAGGATCTTGAGTCATTTTAAGGGGATTAAGTGGAAGGTTTATAGATTCCCTAAGGTTGAATTATGATGCAATTTGACTTAAGTCACTTGAGGTTGATGTTTCTTTGTTTTTCTCCATGATCTTCTTGTGTTGTGACCTTGTTTTGGACCATAAAATAATGATCAACTCTTAGGAATATGGGAGGTAAACCTCTAACTCCTTTGGTTGATCTAAAATTTACATACAAAAATTAAATCTAGGGTGCTTAAGGATTAAATGATGGTGATGCAATAAATGAAGGGTAAATGATATGGATGCTTGAACTTTTGATAACTTTGGAGGAATACAAAACCTAAGGATTTTAGATTGTTGATTTGGTTTGATTTGGATAATGGACTTGTGGATCCCAAGATCTTAGATGTTATCTTGAGGTAAACTTTTCCAAAGGGGGTGATAATTTAACTAAATGTGTGAGGAAGGATTCATCCACACACACTTAACCAAACAATATGATTTTGATTTTGATTTAAGGATTTACCAAAAATTATAGCATAGATGATTTTTCCAAATTTTTAAAAGTTGATGATGAGATGGGTTTGACAAATGTTGGTGATAAATGGAGGTGTCGATTTTGATCCTAGATGAACCTAGAAAGAATTTGTTTACAAGACTAAGGTGTTGAAGAACATTCTATACCTCTAAATCTCTAACTCCTAGGGACTTAATGATTATGTGAGAAATTCAAAAAGTTAAAAAAGACCAGGATTATGAAAGTAATAGAAGGAATACAATTTTGGATTGTTCTTTGAAGCACATTTGTAGAAGTTGTATACTAGCCTATCTCTAGTTTCGTGAAGTTCCAAAAGGTGTTTCTTGAGAGCTTTTGGACTAAGATACCTAAGTTTGGAGTGAAGATAAGTGGACCTTGGTTTCAAAATTTTGACGTTGCAAGAAATCATAAGGACAAACACATATGCGGGGTTCAATTGTCTTTTATCTTGATTAAATGGATTCTCTTTTACCACAACAATACATCTTTTTTAAATCTCAAACTAAATGTCTATGTCTTAACTCTTTTTCATTCCACAAGGTCCATTATGTGAAAATCAAAGAATCAAGGCCATAGTTTTCTTAGGTTGACTTTGGAGAGAATAAGTTGAGATGTGAGCCAAAATATTTAGAATCCTCTAAGGATAAAATCCCTAGGGACAAGCAATAATAATCGGATCCTTCAAAGATATTCACTCTTTCCAAAGGGTTTGAAATTTTGATCATTTGTTTAATGTTTGTTTCAAAGTTTGATATCTAAGCAATGTATTTGACTGACTCACAAATTACACAATCCTAGGTTATAAATGGAAACACTTTGTTTAATATCCACTCGGATTTCTCCAAACACTAAGACAAAGTGAACAGTTAGAGATTTGGAGACACTAGCTCCCCTCCACAACACACACTTCTCAGGACCACCAAATCCCAAAATCTTGAGGACCCAAAGATCCTAAGGATTTTTTTCTATCTACTTTGAATAGTACAAATGTGGGGCAGCTTCACAATGACCATTCTTGCACCAACAAGTATTAAGGATTTTGGATTCTAAACGATGGTTCTTAATAGGGGCTACCAACTTATGGGTGTAGACACATAAAATAATCCCCTTTTCCTTTCTTTATTTGGGAATAATTGATGAAAATTTGGACTTAATGAGGCCTTGATTTAGTGTTGTGAGGTGTTTCACACATCCACATTAGGTCTTGGACCCTTGCAAATTGAATAAAATGTATCTAACGATGTCTTGTAAAGGTGTTGTAAAGTGTTGTAAAATAATCTCACACATTTCTAGACTAATGGACCTATCTTTCCCTAATTTGATATTATAAAATGTATGTAATTGCATTATCACATTAATCTAGAAGGCTTGTGAATTAAACTTGATTCTAATCTAGTGTTGTAATGTGTCTTATACATTCATATTAGGTGTTGTACCTTTCTAGGCTATGTGGACCTCATTTTAGTTTTGTAAAGTGCATTTAATCACACTTTCACATTAAACTTTGTGTCCCTATCCCTAATTAAACTTTAGATCATCATTAATAGGCCCCTATGGCCCCATATTGTGCATGCCAAGGCTTAATTTGATCAAAGACTTGATAAAATCAACATATAAACATGTTTTATTCACTCCCCGACAATCCAATGGGAAAAAGAGCTCCTATGGGACCAAATTGCCCATCTGGGAGAATTAGTCCCATCCAGGTGGGACTAGGTTTCCCAACCTAGTGACTTAGTCCTATTTGGGCTATTTTCAAAGTTTGGGTCAGAAAAATTGGATTTTAAGTTTATTTTTCCTTCATGTCAGCCTTGGGGATCAAATTAATGGGAAAATTAGGTGGATTTCCTATAATTACAAGCTTATCAACCCTAATTCATCATTAACTCATTCCATTCATCATTCATCATGTTCTCAAGTCAAGCAAGCTAGGGTTTTAGTATTCAAGGGAAGATTTTTCATCTGTTGCTGCAAAAAATCAAGATCTATCATCATGGAAAGTCGCTAACTCTATTATCTCATGCTTCATTACATTGTTTCTTCATTTGGGTTTAATTACCTAAAATGAGGTTTGACCAAGGAAAACCGTCATGCCCTAACATCCAACATTTCTCTCTCTTTTCTTGTGTGTTTGCAGATTTAGGTATCTTGAAGACTTGGAGATCATTAAGGATTAATTTGAAAAAATTTTGAAGACATATTCTTGTTTGCAAAGCCAAAGTATCCATAAAAAGTCAATTACAAAGCTTGAAATCAAAGTTTCAAAGGCAGACACCTGTCGAGAATTGAAGTGTAGACTAAGGGCTTCCATTTTGACTTTCCTATTTTCAAAAATTCAAAATTGTACTAAGACACCAACAATGGTGACTTCGTCCAACTGTACCTATTTTTTAAAGTTTTTTGTAGATCTGGATACCCATTTGGTTGAAACATGATTTGGTGCAATTTTCTAGATCTAGGACTAAGCCACCCAGAATGGCGTAAATGTCCTAGTAGGCCAAATTTTCAAGATCAACAACATTTCCAGTCTCCAACTCATTTCTAGGTGCATTCTTTCTATTTTACTCCCTTTTTCTATTCTATTTTCATTTCTATTGATCTTTCTTAGGTCATTTTGCATACATCACTATGTTTTCAAACAACTTGCATTCCTTAATTTTTACATTAATGATTCATTTCTTTTATCAATTCATAGTATTTAAACATTACATTTAGACATACTTCATCCATCCTTGTATTAGTTTTGAGTGTAGACATTTCCCATTTTGGCCCATCTTTCTCGTTTTAGGTGAAAAACCCTAGAAGTGCAAGAAAGCCTTAGGGTGCCAAAATCTTTGTACACATTTTGGTGAATCCACCTTTTGAATACTTTCCTTTATGATTTTAGAGTCCTTCATCATCCTAGAATTATCTTGCATTGCATATTGTATTAGTTAAGTTGCATTCTAGGGTTTCAAAATTTTCATTCCTAAAAGTGCATATAGGTTACATTTTTGCATCTTAAATCATTGAAAATTTCTAAAATTTTGCATTTGCATCTTAGTTTCGCATCATACAGTACAAATACCATCAAAATCAATCAAAAATTCTGAAAATTCTATAAAAAAATCCCTACTAGGACTAATTTTCCACCTTGGGCGACTTAGTCCATTTTCACCCTTGAAACTACCTTTTATAGAACTAAAAACCATGTTTTTAAATATTTGTTTGCTGCCCTTACCTATTTGTATTATTTGGATGAGTTTCTATAACATGCATTTCATTAGATCTAGCTTAAATTAGCTCATTTCATGCATGGCTTAAATTTCAAGTTGGCATTCTCATATTGTTACATAGCATAATCAATCAATTGTCATCCTTAAAATTTGAAACATTGCATTCCTCTTTTGCATGTTTGCTTTAGCATGGTTACATTTCAAGTTTGTAGAATAATCATTACATCATGTTTTATTGCAAAAATCTATATTTATCATATTTAATGTTCTATTTTTAGATCTTATTGCATGTTGTAAGAAATTTTTGTT
Organism: Sequoia sempervirens; assembly: GCA_007258455.2. Lineage (NCBI taxonomy): Eukaryota > Viridiplantae > Streptophyta > Pinopsida > Cupressales > Cupressaceae > Sequoia > Sequoia sempervirens. The sequence goes on along the minus strand of VDFB02193867.1, from coordinate 332,545,048 downwards.
AGTTGCATATCAATATGAGGTCCTTTCTCCTCTCTTTTTGTTTGGAATTGATCCCTCTCATAGTTTCCCTTCTGTGGGTGAGGTTAGTCTATTGAAATAAACCTTGGATAATCATAACAATCACAATTTTTATTCTCCTATTATCTATCCCACTTGTGAAGGAGAGATTATAGTGCTAGAAGAACCAATTTATGATAGTTCAAAACTCTAAGTTATTTATCTCCTCTTACCTCTCCTATTAGACAAAACATTACTAAACAAGAGGACATAATGATAAGTAATCATGACGATGACACAACCCAACAAGAGACCATTGTAACCTATCCATGTTTATCTCCTAACATCTTCTCCTCTTGTGATAGTGATGAGGATATGTTTGTATTAGATAAGAAAACCTTCAAGAACCATGACAACCCTCTTTATGATCCTTCCCCTACCTCTCCTATTTTGGAGGACATTAGGGAACAAAGGAATGAAGTCGTAAATGATCATGATGAACTTGTTCTTCTCCTAGTATCTCCCCTAGTTGTAAGGGTGACTCTTTGATGTTAGAAAACACAACCAATGAGAGTCATGAGAATCCTAGTTGTCCCCTTTCACTTAAGAAAACTATGTATCATTCCCCTACTTGTGATGAAGTCATTTTAGAACCAATCCATGAATTTCAAGAACATTTGATTTGTAGTTCTCTTCAAAACTATCCTCCTTGGGAGAATATCATGGTGTTAGAAAATTGCAACAATAGTAATGTGTCTTAGCTAACAATAAAAGGTGGTTTTGTATTTCCCTTTATTAGAGATACATCAAAACAAGACCGTTGAGGTTATGAATGTGTAAGTGTCCATTAGATCTCCCTCAATCAATGGACCTCATAAATACCTCGAGGGACATCCTAAGAACCCTCTAATTCTCTACCCACCTTCACGCAAACAACAATCTCAAAACCCACCTAAACTCATCCTTTCTCCACCATCACACAAACCTCACACTCACAAAACACCTAAACTTATCCTTTACCCACCTCAAAATAATGTGTCGCAGCAACCAAGTCATAATATCATTGCTCATACATAGAACACTAGAAATAATCTGCAACCACAGGAAGCAACCCCAACCTCTTTACCTTTGCCCAATTTTATACTACCTAGTGCTCCTCGATTAAGGGAATATAATCTTGTTGAACAACTTAAGAGAACTCCCACAAAGATATCCCTATGGGATTTACTTTAGAATTCACCTAACTATCACACTATACTTCAAATGGCCTTGCAAAAAATTCATATCCCTTCTAATGTGTAACCGAATGAGATAGCAACCCTAATTCAATGATTGAATATTGATATTGTTTTACACCAAAGCGAACTCCCCTCTTTGAAAGTGAAAAAGAAAAATGGTACTTTCATAATAATATCTAAATATAAATAAATAGGGATAAAGCAAACCCTTGTTGATAGTGGCACATCCCTTAATGTTTGTAGTGTAAATATTTTGGATAGGCTTTGTGTGGATCAATTAGAAATTCAACCTGATTCCTTATCTATCCATGGCTTTGACAATGTAGGAAAAAAATCCCTTGGTGTGATCACTTTGCCTCTTATAGTTGGGGAGATTACATTGGTAACAAAAATTCATGTTATGCCTAACTATTTTTCATATAATCCCATTTTAGGCTGACCATGGATTTATGCAATGAATGGCATGCCTTCCACTCTTCATTGTAATATGAAATACATCTACAAAAACAAAGTGCACATACTTGAAGATGACCCCAATCCAAAGAGTTGTTTGAACAATGAGAAAAACAAAGTGAATCATTCAAACACAGTGTCACCAACTATGTAAGTGGGACCCATCCAACAAAAAGACAAATAACAACATATTAAACAAGTCACAAAGCTATTCGACAATGATTGGGGTTCCTTAGACTTCACACCAACACTCATGTTCGAGTACAAGATCATAAACAAAGATTCAGCTGAGGGAAACAAAAATGCAATCATTACCACACAAAATTTTGACGACCCTTTGAAAGCATCCACATCAACCACTTTAGAAGAAGAAGCAAATTACATGTAACAAACTTTGAAGAAACTAACAATGAACAACCACCTAATTCAAAAGAGATGAAAAAGCTTTATGGAAGAGGTTATGAGCTTATGAAACAACTTGGATATAGTGGAAAATGATGTGGTGCTAGAGAACAAGGTATCTATGTCCCCATTGACCCTACTACACAAGAAACAACTCATGGTCTTGGTTATTGTCCTTTGATAGAAATCACCAAGCCTTCACTCAACATCAACACTATCACACAAAATCCTTCTAAGAAGACTTTAACAATGGTGCATCCTAAACTGATAGACACTAGAGGTCTTGATTGTTCTCCTTTGCCTAAAACAACACAAACAAAGACATCTTTGCTTAATGTCAATGTCATCTCGCAACTTAATGTCAATGTCATCTCGCAAAACACTAATGATTTGAGTTCATTATATTTTACACCCTCCTACGAAGGAGGGAAAAAAATCTCAACATCTAAGGATTCTTGTGTAGGTATGAAATCTTGTACTAAGCAAGAAGTATCTTTGTCACAAATTATAGGAACACCTTCTACCATTGATCAAGAGGGTATCTTGTCAAGACTTCTCCAAGATCACTTGATCACCCTTCCTCCAATAACTCAAAATAAATTATATTACAAGACTTCATTTTCCACCTATCATAGAGTTCATGGTCATTCTAATAATAAATGTAACGCTTTGAGTAGTAAAATCCAACATCTTAAGGATTTTGGTGTTCTTCCTTATGAGGGGGCACTCCATTCCTCTAATTGATACTAATTTTCACTCTAGCATGCATCTTATAAATCATTTTTGGCTCACCCTTGTCCTACACTAAGTGGGGGCAAGGGGTTATGTATCCTTTTCCTCATATGTCACTTGTTGTTGTCTCTTTTGGCAATCTATTAACCTTTCATGAACATATAAGAGAAAGCTTGGGATGTGGACGACATGTCTTAAGTTGACTTGCAGGTAACATTTTCATGAAGTAGCTTATCTAAAACATATGACTTGGCATAGGGCTTCTGAGTAAGCTCTCATGTCTTCTCCTTCTACTTTAAAGCAATAATGGTGTTAGCAACCTCTTTAAAGTGGGGGCATACACTAACACTCATATTTCATTACATGATTTTTTTCTTCTTATGATGCATCCTTTTTCTTAGTGATGTCATTGGGCTTGATTCCCACCAAGATCATGATACTTCTTTGATACATCCTATCTTGGAAAAATTAGGTACAATTTTCCCTAAGATGAGACCTTGCACAAACTAAGTGAAATCCCTTTGAACATTCCTTGCACCATTTTGCATTGGAAATGTCTATGAGTGTCAAGCATACGAAATTTTGCTTACCTCATAGAGCTTGAAGATCATTTTTGTGGAACCTTGTTAAAGTTATCAAGAGGTATAACTTTGGTATGGTTGAGTGGGAATCCCATTCCAAGGCATGACTTTTCCCATATCCACCTGTGTGTGTGAGCACATATCGGTTGTATGTGTCTCACCTTTTATGAATTCTCACTGGGAAAATAGCCAAGAGTTTCCTCACCTCAGAGTATGTATTTGTGGAAAAACAACCTAGATCTAATCTACAACGTGTTGGAAAAATGGTTGAAGCTTGATCCACCTTTTCATTTTCAATTTTTTATTCCTTCTAGTTCTTTCCATCACACGATCATGTATCTTGTATTACTACAAATCATTCACCTTGTGTGTGTCCTTTTTGGTATCAGGACATAATAACCTGGCCACAATAACCCTGGACACAATATCCCTATCATACTAACCCAAGGAAAAAATAACCCACGGAAAAAATAACCCGTGGTCAAAATAACCCATGGATAGAATAACCCATGTAATTTATAAATTTTGTTTTCCTTTCTCTATATTCTTATGGGGATATTTTTTCCATGGGTTATTTTGACCACGAGTTATTTTGGCTTGCGTTATGTGATCCTGGGTTATTTTTTCCTCAGGTTATTGTGACCAAGTTATTATGTTCAAGATTATTTTGGTTGGGTTATTATGTCATGTAACCATCCTTTTGCACTTATGTTGGTTTGACATAGGATCTTGCATTATAGGGACTTGCTTGCATCCTTCATCTTTGTTATCCTAGACCATCTGCATTGGTACAATTAAACTCCTTGAACGTCTACTTTAGTGTGATTTTGAAGCAAGTCCATCCTCTCACTAAAGTCTGAGCTAACTATAGACACGGAAAAAGTATCCCCTTTTCATTGCTTGATTTGGGAATAATTGATGACAAATTGGACTTGATGAGGCCTTGATTTAGTTTTGTTAGGTGTTTTACACATCCACATAAGATATTGTACCCTTGCAAACTAAATAAAATGCATCTAACAATGTTTTTTAAAGGTGTTGTACCATAAAGAGTTGTAAAAGACATTCAAAATTTCTAGACTAATAGACCTACCTTTCCCTAATTTCATATTATAAAATGTATTTAATTGCATTATCACATTAATCTAGAAGGCTTGTGAACAAACATGATTCTAATCTAGTGTTGTAATGTGTCTTACACATTCATATTAGATTTTGTGCCTTTCTAGGCTATGTAGACCTCATTTTAGTGAACTATAAAGTGTATTTAATCACACTTTCACATTGAACTTTGTGTCCCTAGCCCTAATCAACCTTTATGTATGTCATCATTAATAGGCCCCTATGGGCCCATACTATGATCCCAAGGCATAATTTTATCAAAGACCTAATAAAATTAGCATACAAACCTATTTTATTCACTCCTCGATAATCCAACGAGCAAAAGAGCCCCTATGGGACCAAGTCTCCCATTTGGGTGAATTGGTCCCACCTAGCGACTTAGTCCCATTTAGGATATTTTTGAGGTTTGGGTAAGAAAAAATGGATTTTAAGTTTATTTCTCCTTCATGTCAACCTTGGGGATCAAATTAATGGGAAAATTAGGTGGATTTCCTATAAGTACAATCTTCTAAACCCTAATCGATCATTAACTCATTTCATTCATCATTCATCATGTTCTCAACTCAAGAAAGCTAGGTTTTTAGCATTCTAAGTCATCAAAATAGCTTTCTAAGGCATTCAAGGGAAAATTCTTCATATTTTTCTCTAGAAAATCAAGATCTATCATCATGCAAAGTCTTTAACTCCATTATTTCATTCTTCATTACATTGTTTCTTTATTTTGGTGTAATTGCCTAAAAAGAGGTTTGACCAAGGAAAACCCCCATGCCCTAACATCCAACATTTCTCTCTCTTTTCTTGTGTGTTTGTACATTAGGTATCTTGAAGACTTGGAGATCATTAAATATTAAGTTGAAAATTTGTTGAAGACATATCCTTGTTTTCAAATCCAAAATATCAATAAAAAGTCAATTACAGAGCCAAAAATAAGAGTTTTGAAGGTGGACATTTGTCAAGAATTGAAGTGCAGACTGAGGGATTTTGTTTCTACTTTCAGATTTTTAGAAATATAGAAGTGGAATAAGTCACCAATAGTGGTGACTATTGGTGACTTATTCCCACTGTACCTATTTTTGAAATTTTTATGTAGCTCTAGATACCCATTTGGCTGAAACAGGCTTCACTGCAATTTTCCAGATTTGGGACTAAGTCACAAAGAATGTCGTAAGTGTCCTAGTAGGCTAAATTTTTAGGATCAGCAATGGTATTTTCAGTCTCCATTCCAGTCTGCAACTCATTTCTAAGTGCATTCTTTCTATTTTCCATGTCCTATTCTATTTATATTTCTATTCATCTTTCTTAGGTCATTTTGCTTACATCGTTGTGTTTTCAAACAAATTGCATTCCTTAGGTTTTACATTAATAAATCATTTATTTTATTAGTTCATAGTATTTAAACATTTTATTTATACATAATTCATCCATCCTTGCATTAGTTTTGAATGTATACATTGCCCATTTTGGCCCATCTTTCTCCTTTTAGGTGAAAAACCCTAGAAGTGCAAGAAAGCCTTAGGGTGCCAAAATATTTGTACATGAGGTGATACTATGATAAACTCCCTCAAGAGGTCTCTCCACCCTTAGAACAAGGGCTTTTTACATCATAAAGATACTAGGGAAAATCTATCATGTACGACTTATTGTTGATCACAATTTTCATCACAACCACACATTTATATAGCGGTTCGAAAGAGCTTGGCTTTATCCTGTTACCACTTGGGTCGTTCCCTCCTTTCGAATTGAGGAGGAAATCCCTTCTGAAGGTTAAAAAATGCAAGGGAGTACAATTTTAATTCTACCACCTAGTTCACGTAAAGTGCAATGAGGGAACACACACATAATTTATTTTCCTCACACTAGCATGGGGGTTCAACTTGAGATCCAAATTGAAATGTGTGGGTGATTTTTTAGACAACCAATTTCAATGGAATTCTTTTCATTCTCAAGATCACCAATTGGTGCAAGAGAAATGCATATGCATTTCAACTGACAAGGATTGCAAAAAGAATCACAAAGCAAGGAAAGCACAAGTTCTTTTTAATCCCCAAAGTAAAATGAGTTCGTTTTAAGCACCAAAAGCTAATGTGAGTTTTTTTTTGTTTAATTTTACCCCAAAAGTAAAGTCTAGTAAGTTCCTAATGTTCAATTTTAGTCCATCTTTGACAAAGCTTGAGTTGATTGTTAATTTTAAGCCCAAAGTAAATACTAGTTGGTCCTAAAACAAAAAAGGAAAAACAAAATTGGAAAACCTAAGCTATTACAATGAGCAATAAAAAATGATTTTTAGGTCTCCAAGTCAATTTTCCTCCTCTTCCTACAAAGGACACATTGGGAAACAAAGGTGACGCTATGTAAATGACAAATGTGGTGCTAAAAACAAAGGCAAAACTTTGGTGGAATGCAAAGGCGACACTCTGAAAAATAGAGAGCACAAATGTGATGCAACAAAAATAAAAGCGACGCAGTATCAAAAGCAATGGTCTATCAAAAATTAGAGAGAGAAGAGAAAATTTGGGAGGAAAAAGGCTACGTGGTGTGATAGAAGTAGCTCTTGAAACAATGGAAATGCTCTACACGCAAGCAAACGAGACTATCTATGCAAAGGAAGTGTTGTATCAAACAAAAGTGGTGTCGCTCTCTTGTAGCTTCAAAAAATGGTATTTTCAAACAAAATTAGAAAAATAAAATTGGTTAGCCCTCCTAGCACAAAAATGTGAACACCAAACCTACAATTTTCTAACACAAGAACATCAAACAATAGTTAATCATGTTAGAAACCCAAATCTAGCATTCCCTATGAAATTCTTAGCTAATCAAGAAGAAAACATGAAAATGAGAATATAACAAATCAAAGATATTATATAATCAACTAAACATAGCTAAACCTTCATCCCATAGGGGGATTGGTGATCATTTGATGTGGAAAGAATCCCTTTCCCAATCCCTTTGATAAACTTTGATGATATGTATATAGGCATGTAACTAAAATACTCATTCAACCACACAATCAAGCATAGTAACATAAGGTAAAACTCATAAGTGGAAAACACATAAACATCATCCAAGAATGTATTCAATAGTAATCAATACCCTAACTATTGAAAACACATCATGCTAAAGATGACTTACCAATTCACAAGACTATGACTTGACTCAACCATTCTACTGTGAGTGTGTGTGTAATCTCAGATAGGTTTCCTTCAGGGTTATCTATCCAATCACTTTTCTTGAGAGATACTTCCCCTCCACCTGGAGGAATGAACTTGTCCCTACAACTAGCTCAGCACATTTGAAATGGTATCTAGACATTCACAATAAATCAATATACATCATAAGCCTTAGAATATTTATATAGCAATCAATGTAAAAATATTTACTCTTTCAAATCCATATTAAGCATTTATCAAATACTTTCATATATAATACCTATTTTAGTATTACATTCCTTTAGCAAGCATATCAAACTCGTGATTGCAATTACCATCCTATTTACCGATGAAGGTAAAAGTAAATAAGTAACAAAAAGATGGGGTGTGACATACTTCCACCCTTGTGACTCATCGTCCCCAATGATTTATAGCACATTAACATATAGTAAAGTCAAATAAAATATTTACTTGCCATTCTGAAAATATGTAAGAATCATAAAACATTCTTCCTATGTAGCATCACTCCTTGCAATATTGTCCTCCCTAGACCTTGCATTGAGTGTCTTCATTAACATAGATGGAAACTTGTTTGACTCACACATACTTACTCTCTCAAAGAGCCTATGTGTTGTATTCACAATATCTCACATGTACATTCCAAGTACAATGATATCTAAGTAACACATAACACCTATACCACAATGACTAGAAGATATTCTTGGATTGGCTAGTGAACTTATCCTTAGTATAATCCAAATAGAAAAGGAATGTCAATCCATTGTGCACTACACCATTGGTCCCATCCTTCTCCTTGGTATTTACACCTTCAAATAACTTAGTAGCTAAGTTTGTTCATCACTTACACATCCCTTTTCTTTAACCATAAAAGTAATTCTCTTGACCATTTTGTCAATCTTGAGCATAACTTTTCTCTTTGACACCTATAATTTCTAAACATAACGATAATGTTTCATATTTCAAAATTTGTATCAACAAAGTTTCTTCAATCATTTCGATCATCTATTCCATTTGACAATATTTCTAATCTAAGTTTAACCCTATTTCTTATCCTATTTCAGCTTAATAGATTATTCAACCTTCCTTTCCATATAATAGATCAAACCTCAATAGTAGAAGTTTATGAATATTCTACAATTTATTCAAGATTTGGTTTATCACCTTTTCCTATTTGGATACAATAATATATTTGAGCATTCATTCATCTGAATTTCCCACAAGATGATCATGGTTGTCACAACCTCATCATTATTTTCTCATTCACAACTAAGACAACCTTCTCAAGAATACTAAGCAACTTCTCACAATATATTACTTATGATCTAAATCCTATAAATCAAGTTTCCAACTAGCATTGGTTACTTTAGTGAGTCTATCCACCATAACATTATGCCAATTCCACCAACATAGACAAATTGAACTATCTTTTATTCTACCACTCCCTCTCTAGAATCTCAAGAGAGTATACATGTCCTACCAATGATGACATCTAGTCTTCATTTTCTAGCACATTGGACAATATCTTGCTACATGCCCAGTAACATATTACTCCATCTTTTCTAGATTATAGTGGTTCCTTACCTAACAAATAACTTTTTGCATTCCAATGTCCTAACTCCGATATCAATTTTCTCATTTTACTCCCTAATCTCCCAAAATTTTGGGTGCATCTAGCTTTTCTTACATTCCTTATTAGTCTATTCTTTGACTAAATGAAAACCCATTTTGTGGACTTATGCCACATAATCATAATGCTTACACATTTTTTAGAGATAAATATCCATCTAAGGACATCCATACCTTGGATTTCTTCCATCCTTGGATCATTTTCAAAATTGTAAACCAATTTTCAACTCAATCCATCTTTCCTAATGAGCATCAGTACCAATTTCAAGTAATAATCCTCATTCAATCATTTTGGTTCCTAAAAGATATCAAATTTAATTGCATACCCAATTACCCAACATGAAATTTTCTCATTAACTCCAAATCATGAGTAATTTAGATCTTTCCTTACCTATTCCTTAAGAAATGATCTTCCCATTCATGACTGAGTAATCTTCCTATCCTTTCCTAAGGAATCAATGATAATTTCATTTGATCTTCCAATCAAATAAATATAAGGTATGGTGTGATAATAGGTCATAATCCTTGATCTTTCCATTTATCTTTCTCAAAAAATTCCAATACCTTATACTTGTGGTCATGAAATATGTCTTAATTGACAACATGACTTATGAAGAAGCCAAAAGTTCTTCCAAATTGAAAATATATTCATGATTTTCATTGGATGGGGTACCTCATTTGAGTCAATCCACTATCTTCCTTTCCCCCTTAGTGTTTCCATGACATTCGTTTAACTCAAAGTTGAACTCATAGAAAAATTTTGCTTTCTCGAATGATTTAATATTCCTTGTTGTTTTTCTATCTCCTTTTCCTTGACTTCATGGCATTCCTTGAATATATTTATTCCCCAAAATTGGATTCATTTATGGTCTCTAATCTCATAGATTCAACATTTTGGATCATCGATAAAGAGATTAAACCCTCAACCCTAATCCCTTGACCCTATACCTTAAGCCCTTATTCCCTCAACCCTCAACACTTAAACCATTAATCCCTCAACCCTAAACCCTCAATTTTAAACCCTCTACCCTATAGATTAGACCCTCAAAACTCCACCCTCTACCCTATATATTATACCCTCAACCCTTAAACCCTCACCCTCAAACCTCAACCCTCTACCCTATACATTAAATCATCAACCCTAATCTCTCAACCCTATACCATTAACCCTATAACCTTAAATCCTAAACCCTCAACCCTCAACCCTAATCCCTTGACAATATACCTTAAACCCATAATTCCTCAATAATAAACCCTTAAACCCTCAACCCTAATCCCTTGATAATATACCTTAAACCCATAATTCCTCAATCATCAACCCTTAAACCCTCAACCCTCAAATCCTCAAACCTCAACCCTCAAACCTCAATTGTAAACCCTCTACCTTATCCACTAGACCCTCAAACCTCAACCCTCTACCCTATACATTAATCTCTCAACCCTAATCCCTCAACCCTATACCCTCAACCTTATACCCTTAAACCCTAAACCCTTAAACCCTTAAACTCTCAACCCTCTACCCTCTACAATATACATTAAACCCTCAATCCTATACCTTAAACCCTTAATCCCTCAACCCTCAACCCTTAAACCCTTAATCCCTCTTGACCTTGAGCATTCAACTGTAAACACTCTACCCTAGATACATTACACCCTCAACCCTAATCCCTCAACCCTAAACCATCAACCCTAGTCCCTCAAGATTTAATCCTTAAACCATCTACCATATACATTAAACCCTCGGCCCTAATCCCTCAACCCTATACCTTAAATCCTTAATCCCTCAACCCTCAACACTTAAAACCTTAATCCCTCAACCATGAACCCTCAATTGCAAACCCTCTACCTTATATTTATTATAGCCTCAACCCTCAACCCTAAACCCTCAACCCTTGACCCTAATCCCTCAACATTAAACCATTAAACCCTTAACCATTAAATACTAATCCCTTATCCCTCAACCCTCAAACCTTAAACCCTTAATCCCTTAACCCTAAACTCTCAAGTGTAAACTCTCTACCCTATACATTAGACCCTTAACCCTCAACTCACTACCCTATACTTAAACCATTAACCCTAATCCCTCAACCCTATAACCTCAACCCTTAAACCCTCTACCCTCTACCCTAATCCCTCAACCCTATACCCTTAGCCATATACTATTAAACTCTAAACACTTACCTCCATCAACCATAAACCCTCTACCTTATACATTAAACCCTCAACCCTAATCCCTCGACCCTATACCTTAAACCCTTACTCCCTCAACCCTCAATCCTTAAACCCTTAATCCCTCAATCCTAAACCCTTAACTAGAAACCCTCTACCCTATACATTAGATACTCAACCCTAATCCCCCAAACTTATACCCTTAAAACCTAAACCCTTAAAACCTTAAACCCTCAACCATATACCTTAAAACCTTAATCCCTCGACCCTTAACCCTTAAACCCTCAACCCTTAAATTTTTCAACCTATAATCCCTCAACCTTGAACCCTCAACTATAAAACTCTCTACCCTAGACATATTATACCCTCAACCCTAATCCCTCAACCCTAAACCCTCAACCCTTGATATTAATCCCTCAACATTCAACCCTTAATCCATCAACCTTTAAACCCTAATCCCTCAATCTTCAAACCTCAACCCTAATCCCTTGACCCTATACCTTAATCCCTTAATCCGTCAATCCTCAACCCTTAAACCCTTAATCCCTCAACCCTAAACACTCAAATATAAATCCTCTACCCTATACATTAGAACATCAACTCTCAACCCACTACCCTATACATTAAACCCTCAATTCTAATCCCTCAACCCTATAAACTCAACCCTTAGACCTTTAACCCTCAACCCTCTACCCTACATTAAACCCTTAACCCTAATTCCTAGATTGTATACCTTAAACCCTTAATCTCTCAACCCTCAACCCTAATCCCTCAACTCTATACCCTCAACCCTAATCCCTTGACCCTTTAACCTAAAACCTCAACCCTAATACTTAAACCCTAAACCCTCAACCCTCTACCCTATACTTTAAAACCTCAAGCTTAATCCCTCAACCATATACCTTAAACCCTAATCTCTTAACCTTCAACCCTTAAACCTTCAACCCTTAAACCATAAACTCTTAAACCCTAATCCCTTAAACCTTAAACCCTTAACCCTTAAAACCCAAACCCTTAAACCCTCAACCATTAAACCCTCAACCCTCAACCCTCAACCCCAATCCCTCAACCTTAAACCCTTAAACCCTAAAACCTAAAACCTAAAACCCCCAACCCCTAAATCCTAAAACCTCAAGCCTCAAACCTTAAACCATCAAACATTAACCCTCAACCCTAATCCATATCCCCAAACCCTCAACTCTCAACCATCAACCCTCAATCCTCAAACCTCAACCCTTAAACCATCAACCCTCAACCTTCTACCCTATACATTAACCCCTCAACCTTAATCACTCAACCCTATACCTACAACCCTTAAACCCTAATTCCTCTACCCTTAAACCCTCAACCCTCTAACCTATGCATTAAACCCTCAACCCTATACCTTAAACCCTAATTTCTTAACCCTCAACCCTTAAACCCTTAACCATTAAACCCTAATACCCTAAACCACTAGCCCATAAACCCTAAACCCTTAACCCTTGACCCTAAACCCTTTAACCCACAACCCTTAAACCCTAATCCCTCAATCCTCAACCCTAAACCACATCCCTAAACCCTAAACCCTCAACCCTAAACCATGTACCTTAAACCCTAATCCCTTAGCCTCTTAACCCTAATTAGCTCAACCATAAACATTAACCCCTTAAACACTAAACCCTCAACCCTTAAACCCTCAACCCTCAACCCTCTACCCTTAAACCCTCAACCCTCCACCCTTAAACACTCAACCCTTAAATAATTATCCCTTAAACCATCAACCCTAAACCCTTAACCCTCAATCCTTAAACCCTCAACCCTCAACCCTCCACCCTTAAACACTCAACCCTTAAATAATTATCCCTTAAATCATCAACCCTAAACCCTTAACCCTCAATACTTAAACCTCAATCCTCAACCCTAATCCCTCAACCCTTAAACCCTAAAACCTCAACTCTTAAACCCTCAACCCTTAAACCCTCAACCCTTGAACCCTAAACCCTAAATCCTCAACCTTCGACCATTAAACCCTAAACCCTACACCCTACAACCTCAACCCTCAACCCTATACTTAAGCCCTAATCCATCAACCCAATATGTTAAACCCTAATGGACCTATACCCTATACAATTAAATGTGGACAACCAACCCTGAACATTATCCCTCAACTCTCTACCCTATATCATATGCCCTTAACCCTATACTTATACCCTAATCCCTCAACCCTCATCCTTATGCCTTTTACCCTCAACCTTAAGACTTCAAATCTATACCTTAGACACTCAACCTTCAATGTTATCCCTCAGTTCTAAACCCTCAACCTCTCACCCCTATACTTAAGCCCTAATCCTCAACCCTCATCCTATAAGTTAAACCCTGAACCCTACAACCTCAACCCTCATCCCTATGTCCTATAACCTCACCCTTATGCCCTAAACCTTGAATATTGTCCCTCAACCCTATACTCAAACCCTAAACCATACACTCTCAACCCTTCACCCTATGCCTTATACCCTCAATCCATATTGTAAACCCTAAACCTAACATCCTAAACCCTAATCCCTATAACTTATGCACTTAATCTTATACACTCAATGAGATGAATATTATTCCTCAGCTGTAAACCCTCTACCCTTAACCCTATACCTTAAATGTTAAACCCTACAACCTCAACCCTCATCCCTATACCCTATACCTTCACCCTTATATACCCTAAATCCAAAACGCTTACATACATACATACAAGAATACAAACATGCATACATAGATACATGCATACATACATACATGCATGCATACATGCATGTACATACATACATACAAGCACACATATATACATACATACATATATATACAATCAAATATGCATACATACAAGCATACATACAAACATACACACATACAAATATATATACAAACATACATACATAAAACATACAATTAACAAATTCACACAAAAAAAAATTCAAGTGAGCTAATTAAGACTTTCATCTTTAATTTATTTTGTTTGGGTATTCTTTTTTTTGTCAAAAATTGATCTATTTGGTATTTTTCTACTTTATTTTTTACCGTTCATTGAAATTTTAAATAAATTACATTTTTATAAACTAGAATCCATTCTACACATACTTTTTTGAAAAAAAAAAAAAAAAATTGATTACTTTTCAAAAATTATAGGGGTAGCACAACCAAATTTATATTTTTAAGGATGTGTCCACTTTCAAAATTAGTAAAAATTCATATATTCATTAAAAAATTATCAAAAAAACTGGACATAAACTACATGTTGTTAGCTAATTTCTCACCAAAGTAATTTTAAAGATACTGAATAAAAATTAACCTTTTGAGGGAGCCAGAATAAATTCTATGATATGTTTTTTGACAAAAATGACACCAATTTCTATGGCTCCATTTTTTAAACACCTTAATCTCTACCATTTTTAAAAAAAATAAGTAGTTTAGAAAGTAGACTCGAAGCACTATAACCCTTGTTTTTGTTGCATCTAAATTTTTTAAGTGTAACTATCCTCAATTTCTCATCCAAGGTTAGTATTTCTTGATTTCAAAAAGAAAAGTGGCAACATAAGACTCCTTTTTGGCCCCTCATCTTTGTGCACTTACCTGCATTATAGATGGCAGTGTCTAGTTTTCAAATATATAATGTTTTTATGACTTATTTATTTATTAATTATTTTTTGATGAAATGGGTTCATAAAATTAAATGTTAGGTATTAGTATTTTTTAATAACTTCTAATTTTCATTTTTTAAATTATATTTCATCAATCTACACATCATTCTTTACAAAATAAAAAGAAAATTTTCATGATTATTTTAGCTTAAATTTAGTTTGTTGTACATGAGGGGCCAATAAAAACTATTTTTTAAAACTAGACTCAAAATCCTACATTTCATATTACTAGACTTTCTAAAGATTATATTTGTAATTACTTCAATTTTTTACTCCAAGTATGGTGAGCTTTGATTTTTAGGAAAAACACTTCCACTTTTTGGCCAAAAGGTAGACCCAACTTTTTGCACCTAAACATTATATTATCAATAATGTAATAAAAATTTGTTTGTATTTTTGTAAATCCTACATAAGCTTCATTACATAATAATATTGATAAAAAATCCAAAAGGGGACTACAAAGACCACTAAAATAAGGCCTATATGTGTCACCCATTTTTCTAGCAAGCATATCCCTTTTTAATATAAATTTTATCACCTCCTCTACTTTGAAAAAAATAAAATGCTCCCAAAGAGAGGATGATTCTTTTTGGTGATGTAACTTCAAGATATATCTAAAGAAAGTTGTTAAATAGATTTTCCTTTTTCCATCAAGATAAACCTTTATAATGTTTCTACCTCTTTAATGAGGTGTTCAAACCTATCCTCCATGTTCCTAACTATATTGAGTGACACCAATCCATGGAATTGAAACCAATGAGCAAGAGAGGAGAGCTTTTTCACTACAATGTTATTGACAATGTCATCCAAACTAGAGCTATTTTTTTCCAAATGAATTATCTCCCTAAAGCTTTGGTGACCTTATCTCTAGTTTTTTAAAGAACATTACCTAGGAATATTGATAAAATAATGAATTTAGCATGGTTCCTTGAAACCATTTAGTATTTACTCATTCTAAGGACAACCTCACCTCCTTGTTGTTACATCAATCATGGATAATCATATAATTCTTTATCATTATAGTTATTGCATTTGATTATGATGCAAAGCAAGGGTACAAACTAGACTATTGATACCATATTTCACAACAATGGGTTAATTCCTTTCTCAAAGTTCAAAGGTAATCATGACAGGGAAAAAGTCCATGGTGGTGACAGTCCCTTCAATATTCAAGGATGGAAAACCTTTCAAGGTTGTGGAACAGCATAAAAACACCATAGAAAGCATGGGAAGATGATATAAATGACATCACAGACCTCTCAGGGCTTTGGTAATCTTCAAATGCATGGGCAGACTTAAATGTGGCAACATTCAATGGGACAGTCTATGTTTCAATCCATTAATAAAGTATGAAGCCAATGGTTTTTCTAGAGTGTCAACATCAATCTCAGATCTGTCATAACCTTCACCAAAATCTAAACAATGTTACAATTCCAAAACTTTGGCAAGCAACCATAACACAAGGTCTCTTGACTATAAACACAACAAAATGTAATGACTATCCACCAATTTCTTTCCACATACGAAAAATCCAAGTCTCTAAACTTGAATAAATTTACAATACCCCAGTACATACCTAACTATCAAATCCCATGGTCCGATCATGGAGGAAACATGAGAAAGAACATTTTTATGGTTTCTTGGAACCCTCGATAGGGTTTAACCTAGTCTTCCCCAAAACATGAATATCTTGATCAAATATTAATGGGTTTCCACCAAACCAAAAGAAAAGGAAAGGTAAGATATTCTTCTACAACATTCAAACCATCTTCAATCCATATAATGTAGAATAAACCCATACAACATGACTGAAACCAAGAAATGTAGGGAAAAACACAGGAAAATCAATGTGCAAAGAGAGTTTTCAAATCACAAATCTTCATTCAACCTTCTCCTTCAATATTACAAGAATTATTTAAAAAATTTCAACCTTATTATAACTACCTCTAAACATATTTTGGTTATTGACTTAACAAATCATCAGTTTACCCTTTTTTTGCAAAAAGTTACAAAAGTTGCTTGACAACTTTTGAGCAACTTTGACAACATTTGCATATTTGCATACCCTTGCACCTAGAGACTCAATAAGGCCTCCAACAAACTCAAAATGGCCTAAGAAGACCTTATTACATGAAATTAATTCTCACATGACCAAAATCCAAAAATATACTACATGACACCAAGGGTGCACCTGAACCAAGGGTGCCCCTAAACAAGATTATAATATGATGAAATTGATATTGTTGTTACTTTCCATAGCTAGATTCTTATATTATTATATTTACATTAAATTTAATTCCATATATTATTTTTCCTATCTTGCAATTATGTGCATTCTACAAATACAAGCAATTGTAAGGGCATATATTGTCATTAAAATTAATATGTTGATCTTTCAAGTAAAGGAAAGAACTATGCAGAGAATCATCACTATGACCAAACATAACATTAAGACAACCACACAAAAACCCATCCATATTATCTTCCTATGGCCACTAAACTAAATAGACAATTACCACTAACCAAATAGGTGGAATTCCCTAACTTCACTTGTTTCTTATTCTTCCTATCTCCTACACAATTAAGTAAGCTTGAATTTTTTTTCATTGATGAGAGAAAATCATCTTGAAAGGAATAGTTTTCCTCTATTTTGTAGGTTTCCATGTAGAGTGTATTCCAAAGGATGAACTTACACAATTATATCTAACAAGGTCCATTAATTTAAATGTAACTTTAGGATATCTTTTATGTTTGAATATTTTCTTTGCTTGCATGTTGGCACGTGTTACATACTTTTAGATACATGGCCATTCTAGGATTCACATACATCTAAAAGTGGTATAAAATGTGATGGCTAAATTTGCATACCCATGTCATTTTTATATAGTTTTGCTCCCATTTTGAGATAATACAATTTCATATATACAAATGATACGATATTATACAAATTTGTGCTCAAAACCATATCATATTACCTATCCTCTTATATATAAATTTGTAATATTTTTATAAGGGAAAAAAACCAAGATGAAGATAGTAAAGTTAAATATAATGGTTAAGAAGATCAATAGGTTGCAATATATTATTTCAATGTATAAAAAATATGTTCAATGAAAAGATACAAATGGGTATATGTAGGATAGACCAATAGGATGTATGAATATAAAATCACTATGAGATATAATAAGAAGTGTAGGCACATGTGTCTATAACATATCCAACAAACAAGAAAATTATAAGTCACATAATGGAATCA
Organism: Sequoia sempervirens; assembly: GCA_007258455.2. NCBI lineage: Eukaryota > Viridiplantae > Streptophyta > Pinopsida > Cupressales > Cupressaceae > Sequoia > Sequoia sempervirens. Next base: position 332,526,637 of record VDFB02193867.1, on the reverse strand, counting down.
TAACTCGCCAAGTGGGTGCCCACTTGAGTAATTTTTTCCTATCCTACTTGCGTAATATGCAATAAAGTAATAAGCTAAATTAAAAAATAAAATAATGTATTAATAAAATTCTCATAAATATACTTGAACCTTATTGATTCATGCGCATATTCTAATACATTTAGCCAAACCATGCATTAATTATTCTCATTTTTACACCTATCCCAATGTAATTTTTACCTATCCTAATTTGACCATTTTCATGTCTCAAGTCATTTTTACAAATGCAAAATTGATATTTTGGTATGTACTTGGTTTCTAAATTATTTAATTTTAGTTGACCCCTACCCATTCTACTAGCCATCCCACATTCATGAACTTGATCCCTAAAATTAAAAAAAAATTAATTAATTCAAATTTAGACAACTCCAACCTAGTATATTGGTTGTTGTAAGCCAACAAAACATACATGTTTGAGCAATTTGATGTTATATTCTTGCATTTAAAGGCATTAATTTACATTGATTTTTAATCATATCTTATCTTTCATATCTAGTCATCCTGGAAGAATTACAAGGAGTGGAAGCATTAGAAGAAAACTAAATAGTTAATTTCTTTAAAGAAAATATAAGGCTACATAGTCATTCTAACATGATTTCTCATTTCTTTTTTGATCTTTTATGTATATTTCTATGGGTTGACCTAGTAAGACATGCCCCCTTATGATATACTAATAATATTCTAAAGGTATTTTAAATACATCTACTTAATGTAGCCAAGTAGAGAAGGGTGAACACAATAAAGTAGAAATAAGAAATGCAAATAGAAAATAGATGAGATCCACATAGTAAAAGGATGAATCTATGTATATGTGAAAGAATCTAAGGGGCGAACTGAAGCCTATATAGTGCAAGCATTCAATGTAGAATCTAAGGCATTACATAGATGAAGAGATAACAATTATAGGTCTAAGATGGTTTAAAATTTATTGCATTAGAAGAATTATAAATCTCCTTCAATTGTTGTGATAAGTACCAATATCTTACATATTTAGTTTATTATATTAACATTTAATTTAGAATTATATATCCCATAGGTGAAGAATTAAATATTTTAAAAAATTGAAGGTTGCAAAATCATTCTAGAATCCTTGCTTGCTATTTTCCTATCTCTTAAAAACATTTTTTTGGGATTGACCTAGTTCAACATGACTACTTGTGATATAAAAAAAATCATTCAAAGGTATTTTCATATGCTACTATGAGATGAGGATTATCAAGGTGGGTCAATTACATTTGATCCATGATGAATCGAAGCACAATTTATCCATTAAACCTCAATCTACCAAACAAGATCATTCAAAATTAAAAAGTTTAGAATAAGCATTTATATAAACTAAAAGTTACAAACTATGAAAATAGTTAAATTCCTACTCTAACCCTTTTGAAACTTATCCTGTTTTGGAATTGGCATCATGTTGATGTGGAACAACGACCCTTTCACAATCCTGTGATCAGTGAGCTTGTTTCAATCGATTCTATGAAAGAGAATCGATGAAACCATTGTGATAAATAGATGAAAACCTAGTTTAAGCTAAATTAAACATGATGCAAGCTAAATTAACATGATTTTATGCTATAAATGAACTAATTATGCAATTGCTAAGCTAATATAAGATAATTCTAAGCTAAAATATGGAAAACCTAATTCATATACAAACTAAGATGGATGCATGGAATCCATTAATGGATTCTTTAAGCTATTATGCAACTAAAATAAACTAAAAAAAGCTAAAAGTGAGTCAAGTATGAGTGTGGATGCAAGTGAGTTCAAAAACATAAGTTTGCAATTGAAAGATGGATGGATGAGTTTCAATAGCATAAGTTTGCTTTGAAATATGGATCCGTTTGTCTCCAAATAGTGCTTTATTTATAGGAGAGAAAATGAGAAATCAAGGGTTGAGATAAAAAAGATCAATCAACGGTCAAATATGAAAGGGAGAAGAGGCATGGATCATGGGTTCTCATCAAATGCATGATGGGATTTAATCAAGGGCTCACATTTGCTTCAAACAAACACACTTTTGACCTACTCACACAAGTCAAAGGTGATTTTTTCAAAAGGTTAAAGGTTAAAACTTGCATTAGAAGCTAAGTGAAAATATCCCTTTTTCAAATAGAGGAATAAGAATATTCCTTGGAATATTCATTTGGGTGAGGATAAAAGGAATTTTGCAAATTAAAAGTTCTTAATTGTAGGAGGATAAGGAATATTCCCCCTATTAGATTAAAATTAGTTTAATTGCTAATTAAACAAGGTTTAATCATGCAATTAGGGGATTTGGAGTAATTAAAGTGTTATTTCATTAAATTAAATGATTTAATGAATGGGGGAGAGATGAAAGGATATTTAATTAAATAACTTAGGGTTATTTTATGTAATTAAATAAGCTGACTTAGGGAATTAAATTAAATATTTTTTTATTTATTTAATTTAATGAGATGAAGTGTTAGTGTGAAGGGGCAGTGAACTAACTTGAATTTATGAGTTAGGTTAACATACAAAAATGATGCAATTAATTAAATTAGCTAGGTTAATTTAATTAAGTAAGTAAAAAGAGGATGGGTTTAAAGACGAAATGATGTTAATAAACCTACTTTCGAGTGTATGATATCATTCAAGACATTTTTTAGTGTCTACAACTACTAGTCTAGACAATAGAATAGAGAGATGAACTCAATGAAGCATAAAGAAAGAATTCAAAAACACAAAGAATAGATCCAAGTGACATAAGGACATTTTTTTAGATTTAAAATTTAGTGTAAAATTGAAAATATTACATAGACATAGAAATTGTTTATAATTGAATGTATTAATAAATTATTTATGTCCTTCAATTATAAAGCTAAATACCAATATCCTTTATGTTTATTTCTTAAATTAACATTTAATTTAAAATTATCATTTAATTTAAAATTATCATTTAATTTAAAATTATATTACGTAACATGCATCACATAATTAATCTAAATTAACCTAAAAACTTTTTTTTGTAAAAACAATGAGTTCATAGAACATAAAAATATAATTATTAGTATTATTTATAATTAACTAAAAGTTTAAGCTAATAGAATATAAAGATATAAGTACATACTAAAATTTTAAATATTATTTATGAATTGCAAAGATAGAATATAAAGTTACCAAATTTTTAAAAAAATTATGACTACTTAAAAATAGGTTTAATGATCTAAGTACGGTTTTAAAAAATTCATTATTATTTCAATATACTAAGTACGGTTTAGTTGAACATGAAGTATGCTTAATTATAATAATAAAAGAATTAGGGATGAGGACTAAGTTCAATAGTTGTGATAGTAGTTGTTTATACAATGCCTAATGTTTTAATCAATATTGGATCAATAGTTGTGACTTTAAAAAAGTTAGTGTTGATGATGACCACCCATAATTAAACAAAATGTATTCCTTTGATCTAAAAAGCAACCAGTCATGTGATTCCACATCAACACTCAATAAAATATGTTGTGAATGCACAAGTATTGGTCTCACTTTTTTTTTGGGCCTTTTTGGACACCTTGACAAAAAGCATGTTGATCTGGCCCTAAAACCTTAGTTATAAGAGGGGACTTGCCAAGTAAGCTGCTGTAAAAAATTGGGAGTGATTTGAAAATTTCACATAAGATAATTAGAAGTGCGAAGTTAGAATGCACAACTAACAAGTCCTCTCCCCTATTAAGATGCTAGAGGGGACTCTGAAAATAACTGACAAATTTTAGAGTCTAAGAAAGAAACCAACAAAGAATATAACTTGGAATAAATGATAGTTATACTATTTAATGTGCAAAAAGCATGTACACCTGAACTCTTGAAATCGGATTGGATAAAATACAATGCGGCAATTAATTAATGAAGCACTAAACTGAATTTGGGAATTTAGAACATAGAACCAAGTATTTGTGTACTTGAGACATATAATATATATAAACGTCAGATTAAATACTTGTGACTTCAAATTCGCAGAGAAAAAAGTTAACATACAACCATGGCAATGAATTGAATTCCCTTGAATCCTGCAAAATTTCAAGCCAATTTCCTCAACTGTTCAAAAAGTTTGTTAGATGACAGTTCCTAGCACAGATGCAGAAATGAAGTTAGTTACCACTCACCACCAGAGCTAAAGGGAGGTCGAATTTCTGCTCGATTCAGACTTGCTTTCAAACAAAGACGACGATAATACATCTCTTGGCCGAATGGCGTCGCTCGATAAATACACAGTAACAGGCATCTTAAGTGGAATACAGGGGGCCGATATTTCCAATCTGAGAGCCTTGAGCGCTTGTCGCATGGAAGGCCTGGCAGTGGGGTCCGGATGAGAGCACCATAGTCCCACTATCATCAATCGCTCTATTTCTTCACCATTAAATTCACCGCCCAGGTTCTCTGCCGCCGCATCCAAAACTCTGCCCTGTGAGAACAGATCCCACACCCATTCAACCAGCCTCAAGTTATAATTTTCTCTCAGACTCTGGTCCAAAGCTCGCCTTCCGCAGGCTATTTCCAAAGCAACCGCCCCAAAGCTGAACACATCGGATTCGGGACTCGCCTTCCCCGTTAGGACACACTCCGGCGCCATATAACCCAGAGTCCCTGCAACCACAGTCATGTGGGAAGAAGCCTCCAAATCGCGTTCCACAAGCTTCGCCAGTCCAAAATCCCCAAGCTTAGCATTAAAATTGGAATCCAGCATCACATTGCTCGACTTCACGTCCCTGTGAAGCACACATTGGTCCCAATCCTCGTGAAGATAGACCAAAGCCGAAGCTATACCACACGCAATACTGTACCTTCGATCCCAATCCAAAGCACTTGAATCCCTGAAAATGTGCTTGTCCAGGCTCCCGTTCGACATGTACTCATAAACCAGAAGCAATTCCCCCTTTTCATGACACCATCCCAAAAGCTGAACCAGATTCCGGTGCCCCAGCCGAGTAATTATGCTCACCTCTGCAACATACTCCTTCTTGCCCTGTTTTGACGCCTCAGATATCCGCTTCACTGCAACAACCTCCTCTGTCTCCTGCAAAACCCCTCTGTAAACCGATCCGAAGCCTCCCTGCCCGAGCTTTTCGTGCTCGCTGAAGCTTTTCGTTGCGGCGCTGAGCTCTGAAAAGGTGAACCTCCGCGGGCCTTGAGAAACCTGCTCGTCCAGAGCCGTATCACTGTCTTCCTCGGTCGTCGATAATGGTCTGCGCTTGTTCTTCATATAACGCCGCCACAACCACCCGCTGCCTGCGCAGCCGGCCACGGCCAGACAGCCTAACACAACAGACACAGAAATAAACTTAGATTTAGATACCTTCTCGTCCTTTTTCTTCTTCTTTTCGTCATTGAAGGGGTTAAACCTCTGGATCTTTCTACTGGAAGCGTTCCAGGAAGTTCTGCAAATGAAGTCCCAAGAAAGCAGCGTATGAGTCCCGGTGCCCATCCCTGTTGCCGCAGAGAAACCAATCTTGACATCCTCCGGGACAATCTTCGACAGATCCATGCCATAACTCAAGATTGGAAGCGCCGGTTTCGTTTGATTACCATGCGAAAGAAATACTTCAAGCTTCTTCTGCCGCCCGTCATAACCCACCCAAGCCCCCCACTTTCGCCCGTCTTTGAGACTCCCATTAACCACAGAATAATTCGCCACAGATACGATGTTATTGACATCGATTCCCACATGGTTGTCATCGGGATCGTGAGAATTTTTTTGTGTGTCGAACTCCACGGCAACTACTCCGTTCGAAGATTTGCCTACAGTCGTTGCGTTGAACAAACCGAGCCATTTGCCAGCGCATGACTCTGGCGCTTGGAAATCCAGCGGCGCTATGAAGAAAGTGAGTCCTTCGCCTGAACCAAAGCTATTGGCAATGTCTGGCTTGATGAGGAATTCGAAGTGCGTTCTAAAATCTGCTAGACGCCTGGAAGATGTGTCCCACACTGGAATTGATTTCTTGTAAGTAGCCCACCCTTTGCTGTAGGTGAATCCACTTTCATTTCTGGTGAGTTGGAGGAGATTAAAGCTCCCTTTGCGCTCAACATGGGAATCATACAGAAGCTCAATATCTTGGCTGAAGCTTTCGTTGAAAGAGGGAAAACTAAAAGTAATTAAGGTTCCTGGTTCTGACAGCACAACCACAGCAGAAGCCCACAACAAAACTGAAAAACTAAGGCCAACCCAGAAGCTCATTTTTTATCGTGCTTTTAATCCGCTCGCCTCTGATTAGTGTGTGTTTTAGTGCAGCTATTTAAAAGCTTTAATAACTCTGTTACAGAGTTCCCACAAAGCTACCACTAAATGCACGATTAAAACCACTAATATTATAGAATAAACCAAATTCACAATAAATTTGTTTTAAATACTTTATTTCAAGTGTTACTACTCTCCTAAAATATTCCTTTTTATTTTTAATAAAAATTTAATTACATTTTAAATGTATTTTATTATAAAACATAGAAATTATGAATAGTTTATTATTTTTATCTAGAATATTGTTTTTTAAATGTAATAATTTTATTTACTTAATATTTTTTAAGTAAAATGTTGTATATATTTATTTTTTACAAAATTTAAATATATATTTTAACAATGACTTTGTTAATGTGTATGTCACAATCATTTATATTGAACAAACACAATGTTCTTTCCAACTTATTCAAAAAGAAAATTTTATTTTCAATTTATACAAAAAAAGAAAACGGCATATGATTCATGAGAAAGAGAATATGAAGGCCCCTACTAAAACACAACCTAACTTACTTCAAATTATTTTAGTTTAATTCACATAACTACACCTAACCCACATCTTACATCTGCTTTCTTTAAGTTAATTTTAAATATTTGACCATTTTCCTACATTCAACATTCTCACTTAGCCAAATATTCTTAAGCCTAAAAACTATTAGACATTAATTTATTTTGTTAAAAAATCTTGAGCATTGTTTTTAACAATACCTTGACTAATATATTTTCTACCATTATTTATTTTTACACAATATTCTATATACACAATGTTCTCAACTTGTTAATGAAGAAAACAATGTTATGATTCAAAATGCTTAGTTCTCCTTTAGACCCCTAAGATATTTGTGACTACTATACATCATTGACCATCACATTTCAACACTATCTATTAACTTTGAATAATTTCAATCTCTTGCAATAACATTCTTAACCATCTTAATTCCTTCATTCATTAACAAGCCACTTTATAATCTAAATTTGTAATTGAAGGATAAAGTATTGATTATTTATTATTTACCCATGAAACTACACTTTAAATTAAAAGTATCTTGACATTGATCTTCAATCATCAATATCAACCCTTCCCAATCTACATCACAATATACAATCACTTGATTTTTTTCTAAAATATCACTAGATGTAATCTCATACCTAATAGTTCCTTGAAGATATCAAACAAAAAATTACTTCTTCTCAAGGTTGAGTTTCAAAGATTATTTCAAAATTGACTCGCTATGCTTACAAATAATATAATTTGAAGATTACTAATGACCATTTCATACATCAAAATTTTAAGTATATCTTTATAGGGAACATGTTATCTTCTTCTTCTTACCTCTTGAAACACATTTCCTATGCCATTTTATTACCAACTTCCATAAGACTACCTATTAGCTATAATGATCCACCTTAAAAAAAATTGGAAATGTTCTTAACGTACCTTACTAATTTAGATAAATTTGTTTCATTTGACCATCACTCAAATTTTAAAATATAAGAAATAATAATAGATTTTATCATTGTTATTCATATCAAATTCAACTTCTAATCTCAACTTAAAAAAGTCTTAACATTTCTAAATAATCACTTATAATATTAAGTGAAAAATAATAGTGTTGTTTTATTTTTATTTTTGTATTATTTAGTCATCAAAATTGATTTTTTTTTCCTTTAGCATATTTCATCAATTATAATGTAAACTAATGATAAGTAATATTTGGTTATGGGACATAATAACCCGGTCAAATAACCTTGGACAGAATAACCCGGTCACAATAACCCAAGGTCATAATAATCCAAGCCAAAATAACCTGTTGTAAGAATAACACATTGACATAATATCCCCATAAGAATATAGAGAAAGGAAAACAAAATTTATAAATTGCATGCAGGTTATTCTATCCATGGGTTATTTTGAACACAGGTTATTATATCCATGGGTTATTATGACCCTAGGTTATTTTGTCCTTAGGTTATTATGATGGGGTTATTGTGTTTAGGGTTATTGTGGTCGAGTTATTATGTCTTGATACCGTAATGTTTTACAAGTAAATTCAATTCATAATTTTTTATTTAAAAAATAATAAATTTCTTTTTTTTTTGGATTCTTTTTCATTATATTTCTAGAAATTTCTATTGATTGAAATTTTTCTCTCATGCATAAATTAATATACCAATAAATATTTTCATTATTTCTTGAAAAAACATATTAACTTAAATATCTAACATGTATTTGTTTTATAATTTTGTTAAATATTTTATTTTTAATAATGTTGAATTGGTGATAATAGAAATCTAGACCTATATCTATTGTAACATAGAATTGAAAAAAAAATTGAAATAAACAATATTTCTTTTTAATGATATAGTTTGTTGGTTTTCTCAATATTATTAATAGAGGTCATTATTTTTTGTAATGGACAAATGTTCCGTATAAAATTTTAAAAAATAATTTAAAAAATAGATAATACTTTTTAAAAAGCTAACTATAATGACCATATACTTGTAAAATATCATCTGTAGGTAATTTATTTTGAGCCATGTGTGCATGATTTGAAATTGTCTATTATCTTCTCTAAATTCATAGCATGTGGATAGGAGGGGAAGACAATACCACAAAGTGTGACATAAATAGGTTCAATCTAAAGGGACAAATCAAATCCTCTTAGATCGAACCTCTTAAGATAATACAAGCATTGCACCATGACCCTATATATGGTTGTTTAAAGAGATTAGATATAAGGGGGTTTGATCAAACCCCTTTAGATAAAATCCTCCAACCATGAAGTTTCATATAGCATCACATGGCTACTAAAACCTTCAATAAATCCCTTAGATCAAACCTTATTGCATTTTATTAGTTTTTCATCTATATTTTTCCTAGTTAATACACTAGTAAGAATACATTTTATTAGATTTTCATCTGTATTTTTGCTAGTCAATTGGCTAGTATGACACACTATTATAGTTTTACCCACTAGCATCAATAAAATATAATGATAATTATAAGTAACTCACTAATAATACTTTAAGTATTTTGATAAATATTATAATAAGTCCTTTATTTTATAAGAAACCACCAAACCATTTATATCAAGATCTTGGGGACTAGTTTCATGCATCCAATGTCTTTTAATATTTATAAATTGGAAAGTAAATACTCAAGTTACCTTCTAATTGTATGAAAACTTCAATTTTGGTGAATTAAATTGATCAAATACTAATAGAATTGAACCAACAAGATAAACAATCAACTAAATTCCACACTCAATGAAATTAGTCTAACATGTTTAAAATAATTCAATTAAGATCAAAACAATCTAAATTTTAGATTATTGAAACAATTAACGAGCAAACCTATAATTTTATTGGGGGATTTGTCTCAAAATGGATGTGGATTGCTCAATTTGGGCCTAATCCATATTGATGCAAAATATTTGGGTTGATTGATGATGAGGATGATTCACATATTTCTCAAAATGTGAGTAATGAATTCAAGAGAGTAAGTCTACATTAAGGTTGTGAATAAATTTCATGTTAAAAGGCCCAATATTTATGCATTTTAGGAATTATGATCAATGGTGACAATTTAAAATGCTAATCAATAGATGAAATTGAATTGAGGGTGTGAGTGTGGATCAAGAATTGAATCAATGATCAATAATCCTTAACATTATGGAACAAATATTTAATCAAAGGTCCATAATCCATGTGGATTCAACATCCCTAAATTTGAGGAAATATGTTGGAGATATTATTTATGTGGAGGGGAGCATTTAATTTTGAAAAGGGAATATTTTATGAGAATATTATTTATGCAAGTTGCAAGATAGGAGGAATTACTAGCTAATTAATCAATAAATAGGAAAATCATTTAATTGTGCAAGTTGGAAGAATTAGGATCTTTAATTAAATGATTATTAATTATTTAATCAAAAGGGAAGAAATTAATATGAAGGTGATGAAGCAATAAAATAAAATTAATTATTCAATTAATAGAGAATATGATGAATTTAACTAAATAATTGGGCATTATTTAATTAAATGGATGAAATAGGTGAATTATGAGAGAAATGGTGTTAGTAAGTGAAATCAATATGTGCAATATACTCAAGACTTTTGCAGGTGTCTACAATTCCATATAAACTTAGTCATTTAACATCATATTTTATAATTATATTTTAATATCTAGTTGATGCATATGGAAATTTAAGGTTGGTGCAATTGCCAAAAGAACTTAGATTGCGTTATTTTACAGATAAGTGATTAAGTTCTATGGTAATTAAAATTTATTATTTTAGAACTTATTTTTTCCACCAAATAATATTTGTATTTAATCTATTGATCCATCTAACTTGTAATATTAGCTTGCATCCAATAAATTTTCTTCTTGGTGGAAAACTTATAATTTATGATGTCTATTTTTAGCAACATTTTATATTCAACTTTTATTATATAACCCTTTATTATATTGCATGATCACTCATAAGTTCTTCTATTAAACTAAATGGTTTGAATGCTAACTTATATAGAGAGAAAATATGAGACCATTGTTTCTTTTATGTTGGTATTTAGATATGTAGCTATTCTTGTGAAAGCTCTATATGTTGTATGATTGGTAGTTGTAATGCACTTATTGACCTTTTCAAACTAACTTATTCCTATTTTATTTCATCATCTAATCCATAATTAAAAGTAAAAATATTGTATTGATATTCTCCTTGTTGGGTGATATGGTTGAAAAATAGGATCCGCCCTAATGTGAGAGCAAAAGAGATAGTTCACTTGTTTTTCCCACCCAAATCACTTCAAATATGAAAAAGAAGATGCTAATAACAACCAAAAATCAGTCCTAACTATTATAGAAACTATGAGGAATGATTTTAGAGCATAAAAAGGAGTGCACCTAGCCAAAAACTTACTATTTTTGAGCTATGGAAGACTCATTCGCCTTCAGGGGCGAATTAGTCCTTTAAGGGTTTTAGAAAGCTAATTTTAGGATCTTGTACTTTGATGGATACACTCTTGAAATACTTGTTGTCAAGTTCTGGAAGGCAGTATTCAATTATTTAGATCTCTTTCCATGATCTTGCACCTTAGATGACAACTTTGCAACTTTGGAAATTTTGACAACTTTGATAATCTTGCTCTTCAACCTATAAATCTACAATCACACACTCAAGGAAAGAAAAATTTGTTGATTTGTTAGTGAATGGTGGTTTACCTCATTCAAATCCCTTGTAGGTAATTAAACCAAATGATGAAATAAGATAATGAAGAATGAACATGAAATGATGCAATTAGAACCTTGTTGTGATGATATGATCTTTGAATTGTTGCAATAAAACTCTTGACTTCTACCTTGAAAATTCTCTTAAAGTTATCTATAATGCTCTTGTAAAGTATTAGGATGATCTCTTGAAAATATTAGAACATGCTTCATAAACTTGCTAGGAGAAACAATGTGAATTAACCCCTTATTTATACCAAATTAGTAAATTAACCCTAAAATTTAAAGAACTAATGTCGAAACTAGATCTGGAAAGAAAGATAATTAAATCCTTGCTAGAATGAAATTCAAAAATTAGGGTCTCATTAAGGGAGGACCCATTCGTCACCAAAGGTGAATGGGTCCTAGGTAAGTTTCCAAGACCGAGCTTCGGGGAGTTTAAAGAGGGTGAATGGCTCCTAGCTCAACTTACCAAGACCAAATTTTTCCAATGAAATAATTTGATATTTAATTTATGATTGTCAAGAGAGATCCTCGAGAGGTGTCAAAATTAAGGCCTAAAAGGTGGGGTTAATAACTCCACTTAACCACAATGAATTAGGACCACCTAGATAAATGTGAAAGTGCTTTAAAATAAATTGCAACACTTAAATAAGGTATACATTATGCATATTTTATTTAGGAAGGGTCCCATAAGGTTTAATTAAGCAAATAACTCCTAGAAAAGTGTGAAAGTGTGTTACAACACTTCACAACACCCTTGTAAAGGACCAATTAAAGCATGATTTAGTCAAATAAAGATCCTAAAATGATTTGAATGTGTACAAGACATTACAACACCACTCCAAGACACCATTAGTCCAATTTTAATGTCAAATATACAAGCAAGAAAAAGGCAACTTTTTCTTTTACTACATTTGGTTTATGAAATCCTTAATAGTCATCTTGAAATTGACATCATGCCTTATTACAACCTCAATTGTTATGAGATCACATAGTTTGAGAGAACTAATAAACTTCAAGAGTGAAAAGCAAACACAATGAAAACATTGTTGCACAAAGCCAACTTTATATTTAGACAACCAGAGGTCAACATATATAGGATAAATATCCCAGCATAGGAGAAATATCCCAACATGAGGTGTATAGACACCTCTCCAGTCTAGCTCATGAGGAAAATATCAGCCTGCACAATAAATGCCTAAGTAGTCTTAGGTCATCTTCTAGATATGCAAGCATTAAGTATACACTGGCATAGTTATATGCCTTAAAATTCAAATTTTAACCAATCATCACGCACTTGGTTAAATTCCTATCATCTAATCCTTTATCTATGTAAAGAAACTAGAAATTCTCAAAACCCACACTTAGTTTACTTCTAATCCATTATTTATACTATGTCATTTAATGGAATATTAAAATAAGTAAACTATATTTTAAACATATGCACTTGTATAAATTTATTTATCCCAAAAATAATTAGACATGCCACTACTCTTCAGTGTGCATCTTAAAGTTTCAAGAATAATTTTACTCTTTCTTAAAGTATATTATTTTTTTAATATGGTGAATAAGTAGACGTGTACTCTAACTTGATCCCCTTGTTTGTAACAACTTATTTTAAATTAGTAAAAGGTTTACTCAACCTCAATATTATACCTTAAACATTTTTAATGTATCTAATTTATTTTTGTGTAAAATAAATAATAATGATGATGGATAAATCATTGATAAAAATGGATGGTTGCAAAAATATGAGGGTAGAATTGAAGGAAATTATTAGGCATAATATTTTTGATAAAACCAAATACATAATCAATATATACCAAATATTTAGCCAATATTAGATACACTATCCTTATGATATATCTAATAGCACTAGATATACATGATTGAAACCAAATATTAGGCTTGATCAAACATATAATCCTTAATGGATTGGATATTTAAGCTTAACTGATTAAAATAAATTATTAATGAAATAGATATCCAATCCCAATAGACTAGATATCATCTAGATATACTTTTAAAATTTGAAAAATTTCCTCTTGTTGGCATTGGTTTTAGCCTTGGGATTGAAAACCAAATTCTTATAATTGAAAATAAAATCATATACAACTTTGGGGTAGGGGGTGTGGCTTGATTGGCTAAAGCATCCTATTGTAGGCAAGAGGTCACAAGGTCTAGTCCCTTCCCCTTCCTCATGTATGTATGTATGTCATGTTAGTGTCGATCACATGAAAAAAGTTTACTAGACACACTACAATTTATAGATGGGGCTACTCAATTCTTGCAGTCTATATATATGATTAACAACTTTATATTTTTAATTTTTTAATAAAATTTATAGATTCTAAAGAGGAAGACGCCTAATTTAAATATATATAATTTTTTGAAATGTTAAATGAAGTTAATAAATTGCTTTTCATTTTTCCAACACAATATCTCATAAAATTCAAAAGTTACATCTTCTTTATCTTTTTAATTTTTTATTTGAAAGTATATTTTAAAAATATATGCAAGATACTTATACACAACATGGTCTAAATATTTTTAAAAATTATAATTCTTCAATTAACTTTAGTCAAGGAATATATACATGAGGGGTTCAATTTTGTTTACCTTATTCACATTAAATAGTTAATTAAATCTATTAAATTAAAAATATATATAAAACATCTAAACCATACCTCAATATTAATTATATTTTTTATAATAGCATTTTTAAAAAATCTTAAATTTAGTAGCCTTTAGGACATCATTAATCAAATTGGAAGAAATATTATTTTTGTACACTCTTTTCCTAACCAACTTTTATCATCTAGGTATTAAAATGCATTATATATGTTTGAAAAATAGAAAAAAATTACATTTTAAATTTTTACACCATGTTCATATTATCTCTATAGGTGATTCGTATTTTTACTCCTAATATAGATAATTCTATTTTATTTATGACCATCATTATCTTGCATTGATCTAGTTAATGACATTATATCTCATGCATTTGTGTGTTTTTATTTCACTTTGTCCATATATGTTTGAATGTATGAGCTCTATTCTATCATTATTTATTCTCTTTTATTTGAGAGATAAATTATATTTTGATTTCATAAATTATAGCATCCACACATTCCCAAGTAGAATGGTGAATATAGATTTCAATCCTCTACAATCTCTTCCCCATTTAATTCTTCAAGTAAACACTCTTTAATATGTAAATATGTAATGTCAACTTGGAAAAAAAAATCATTCACCAAAATATTCTACAACTTTTTGTACATATCTTGTATAGGTTTCCCTCCCTAAGATATTTATAAATATTCCTTTCTTTCACATACTTATAATCCATCCACCAATTCATACTATACCAATATGTGTGAATCATATATTTTACTAATTCACTAAAAATCATTTAAGTAAAGTGGGATTATTAAATATACATCTCAAAGTTATTTGCATACACCATTAGGAAAATAAGAAATGATATTAGCCACTAATACCATCTCATTCTTGTTGTAGTACTCATGAATGATATTCTTTGTATCAATATTTTTTATTGTTTTCTATAATGATCTACATCATAATTTACTTTAATCTATTCAGATGTATAGGGATAATCATCCCTTGCAATAAGTCAAGTGGCAAGGGGATGTGATGTACTAGGGGTGGACAAGAATACCACATGAGAAAGAGATCATCTCTCCTCCTCTGATTTTTATCAAAATTAGGGGGAATTATCTATTATTACTTTAAATGATTTACCACCAATAATATTATCTTATAGTTTTTTCACTCTTTTAGACCATGCTTGATGATATAGAATTGGACCCAATTTAATTTTCATTAACCTAGAATGGTTAGTCTATTGAGATGCACATAGAGGAACTAAGATCTAAAATAATTATATAAAAATATAGGGATGAGAGACAAAGGATAATGTAAATCAACCTTCAATATTTAAGTTACACTATAATTATATATTAATTATTTAAATTAGGATGAGATAAGGTGAAACTTACAAAATTATTGAGGATTGTGAGAATACAACTAGTGCCTTCATTATTTGAGCACAATGAAAAATTCTAGGGTTGGGTAGCAAAATTCATATGCCAATTGATCTTAAGGTAATGGTCGTGTATATTCAAAGTAGAGATTTGAATAAGCTATATGATTTTACTAATTATATTATAGAGGAGCTACACAAGTCTTTTTGTTCACTTAAGAAGTATAGTAACATTGTCCATTTTAAATGACCTACTCATTACTTTGTCACATAATTTTGTATAGTGTTGTAATATTTTGTCCCCACATTTGCAAACTAGAGCTTGGGATGATCAAAAGATAACATTTCCATTCTAATAATGGACTTATATCTTGGACAAGGATTGTGAAAAGACCAACTACTCAATTTTTGAGGAGGTTTTCCTTAGGCTAGCTCTTAACAACTTGATTAAACCAATGGATTGGAGGTTGTCTAAGGAGGTTAAGAGATTATTGAAACTAGGATCTCACTCCAAAGAAGGGAATCAATCACAATTGGGGTGATTTTTTTTCTATTCAAATTCCACCATAATCAGAATGTATGGATCCCTAGTAGCACCTCATGTGCTTCCCAGAAATGGACTAGACATAATTTTATTTTAAGAGTCAATGTGGAAACTAAACGAGGCTAACAAGACTCATTTTATAAATAATAAGAAGCATGCCCTTCTCCCTTCTACAATAGTGTTTTCAACATTTTTCAGTAACATCAAGGAAGGGCATGGAGTTTATGTATGGAAAATTATTTTTCTTATAGGATGAAGGTAGACATAATAAGGGGGTGTGATCCAAAGAGGTTCATAAATGATCAAAGAGCCATTTTCACGTTGGCACCTTATCCATATGATTATGAAAATGTGGAAGATGTGATTAGAAACTATCCCGCAGAGGAGGTTGCATGGAGGAGGGCCTTCTAGGTAAAAAATTAGGTGGAAGAAAAAAAAAGGAAGTAGGTAGATCCATAATTTTAAGGATCATTGTTACATATCAAAGATCCAATAATAAGGATGATGACTATGTCAGATCATGGAAATAAAATACTATCAAATGTGTTGACTAACCCATCAAGCACCCATAGTCCCTCTACCTCTAGAAGAGATGTACCATTGAGTCCACAACAAGTCACTCCCCTATAGCAAATAGACCCTTCATTTGGACTCTTAGTTGATTAACCCATTGGTTTCAATGAATTTTTTAATGATGTGCAAGTCTAGTGTAGGTAATGAACCCTCCACCTAGGGTTATTATTGAAAGGACCACTAATGATAGATTGGTCATCAATTTTGAAACTGGTGGGTAGGCCAGGTGCATGATATCAAAGCTCAAGCTTGTAGTGATTTTATGTAATATGATCAATTTATCACAAATAAGGAGTTCAAATATTTTTTCCTAAAAAAGAAAGGAGGGGAACTACAATAGATGACTTTAGATAGGAGTCTCTCAGAGAAAGAGAGAAAAGTAATAATTGAAGAGTTTTAGGAGAATATCAAGAAAAAAATGGGGCCTATGAACCCTCAAAGGGGTAGAGAATTGTAAAAAGTGTAGGATTCCTTCTCTTTCTAGGATGGGACATGTCATGATCTGCTATTGAATTTGAAACATTCAAGAGACAAGGGGGGGAGGATCTAGTTTTGAGTTCAAAGAAGCAAGAAAAGGCCCTCTATTTTGGATCTAGTTTTAATCAAAGGCATGATACCTTGGCTATCGATACTATTTTACCTAAGACCAATAAACCATAGGTAATCAATGATCTCAGTCAACTCACTAGAAATTTGATAGTAAGAATAGTTGTTGGTGCAAGTGTTGTCCAAGCAGTTTTCCTCACAATAAATACAACCCTCTTCATAGAATCAATAGTGAAGAAACAACAAAGAGACTTGGACAAAGAAAATGTCATAAATTTGAGGTTGCAGGAGAAACTAAATATGGCTACAAGATTACTCCATCCACCAAAAAAAATAAGTGAGGTCCAAGGATCATAGGATAAGAATAGCTTGATCACTAAGATTAAGGACTTAAAGGAGAATCTCAAGCAAAGCAGAGAAGAGGCCAAAGCAACCAAGGAGGGAGCAATTTGGAATATTTAAGATTTTGATGACAAATTTTTGGGATACAAGTTGTCACACATCTTGAGCTAGGTGCATAAGGTATGGGACAACTATAGAACTTTGAGAGATGAATATGTTAACCATGCTCAAGTAGGAATCAGGCTAAAATGATTTCAAATTAGTTGGGCCCTTAGTGCTTCAATTATACAAATTCTTACTGAAAATCCTAATTTTGATAGTAGTTTAGTATCTAATGTTCTTAGTACATCAGATCTCTTAGATGATTTTATTGGTCATCGTTATAGGTATAAGGACCTAATAAGGAGGGAGTTAAGTAATTTTGTGGATTTTTTCTAAATTTCACATGCTTTAAATTTGAATGAAGAATGGGAGATCAGACCTTGCAAGGAGTGGAAATCAAGTTTTCTTGATATCTTCACCCCTATATATAGTAGGATAAATAGAAATAGAGAGGTGGGTATAGAACACTTGAATCTATGTATGGATTCACTCTCTAAGTTGTAATATACTATGTTAGGCTTCTTTGACATGGTGCAAGTTTTGATTGGTGGGGAATACAAAGAACACATTTCTAGGGTCAACCAATTTCTTCCACCTAGGATTGACACATCTGCAAAGCATGATGAGGATAAGGAAAAGGAAGGTGAAATTTTTTTATTTGAATTTCAATTTGTCTCCACCAATCAAAAATAATTGTTGCATGGGCATGCCAAGAATAGGATGTCAAAGATGTCCTATTGCCTGCAAGAAGCAACTTTTGAGGAAATTGAATCCATATGCTAGTGTAAATTCTCAAAATATATCCAACCATTTTTGGGGTGGTTATTTCCTTTTGTATAAATATTTTTTTTCCTTTTGTACAGTGTCATTGCCCAAGTTTTTGTCTTTTTATAACTTAAGATGTGATTGAATCCTTTTTCTTGTTATTTCCCTTGTGTTTTTAGCCTCATTGTAAGGATTCTAAATCCTTAATCTTTGTAGCTTTTGTATAGAAATAGGTTTTGTATAGTTAAGTCTTCTATAATTCAAAACATAAAAAATTTAACTCCTTTTTATAATAGCAAGAAATAGCTTAATTTTACTTATATGGATAATATAGGTCATACTATTAATGTCTCCATAGTAATGTATCATCTTTAGAATCTTAATACAATCAAATATTTCTTGAGATTCTCATCATACTTTTGATGTAATGGATTTTTAATTAATTAGCTTTTGTTCAAGTAATCAATTAAAAATGCTCTCAATTGGATACTTAAGGATGTTATTCTTACACTAGGGACTACTAAGAAAATTATTAGTATAGTCCATTTGTTGGTTTCTTATTGTAAAACAATAAGATTGTATAAACCTTGTTTTTTGTTATTTGTTTTTCTATTTAGGAGAGTTATCTTATCTCCTAACTCTATAATGGATAAAGCATTGGTTAGGTTGACTCACAAAACTCATGCCTAAGTAGAATCAAATTTAAAATTTGAAGCTTACTTTCACTATAATTTACTTTTCATTGCTAAATTAACACTATCAAAAAATACATAGCTAATAGGGGGTTTTGAAGATGATTTAGCCAATTAGGATCACCCTCTACAATATTAGTGTGAATACAATCATCTATTTTGAAATCATTATAATCATTGAAATAATTTAAATTATGTTGTAACATATGCAAAGGGGAACCCACCTAAGTTTTGTAGAGCATAAAGTGTAGATGAGAAACAATATAGAATCTATTTGTTCATTGGCCACTGACCTAAGGGTTTTGAGTATAGGATTTACCTAATCCTTAGAAAACTTGGATAGTAAGTTGGAAACACCAGTAGGAGGAAAGGAGGGAGAGGGGACTTAGGTTGGAGGTTAAACCTTTCGTTAGCTTTATTAAATGTCCTATTCATTTGTTTCTTCTTGTATTCATTTAATGTGAAAACTTGGGAGCGATGGGCTAACTCTTGGTCAATGTTCTCATCATCACATATCATGAAGTCCCTAGAAACTAAAGTTTTGAGAACTCTAATTTTTTTTCTAAAGTGATGTTGATAGGTCAATTGAAGATAAAGATCAGTGTGGATGGATTTTCAAAAGAAAGTATGAGATATGGAACCATCTCCTTTCTTGATGAGAAGGAAATCAAGGAAGGGAAGTTGGTTATCTATTTCAATTTCTTTGGTAAAAGAGATTCAAGAGGATATGTTATTTAAGTGAGTAAAATTCCTCAATTTTTTCACATCTATGAGCAACATATTTTGGTATCATCAATATATTTTTTCCACCACTTTAGTTTGAGGGTAAATAATGGAGGGAAATCTATTCAAAGAGTTCCATGTATAGGTTTTCCATGAAGCGAGAGATTGATGAAATTTAGAAGTTAGTTCCAAATTTTGCACCAATGGAATCCACACTTTTACAATAGAAAAGTAAATGACCCATGGGTTTAATGCATGGTAGCACAAGAATTAATTTCTTGACAAGATAGAGAATAGTGTAATAGTCTAAGAATTGACATAGCATAAAATTGAACCACATATGCTTAAGATACAATAAAAAAATCCAAATATCATGCATGTGAATTATAAAGAATCATCATTTAGTATAAACTTGTAACTATTAAACTAAATTTTCTCATGTTTGACCATTTTTTCTTGAATGCTATATAGTAAGTTGCTCCTAAGTCTAAGTCTCAATAATTTGATGCATAAAAATTGTAGATTTAGTGATTATAAATAAACTATTTTGTTAATTATGTGAAACTACATTAACTTTTAATTCAATTCCTTATCTTAATCTCTTTAACTTACACCGAAAATTTTAAGCCTATTTTATTCAAATTTCCTAGAGATCCATTTAATGAAATCCAATTTCCCATATTTTTATCTTCATGTGTATTTTTTTCTTTCATGCATGATGTGTACATGTTTCTATTTTTATTTCACTCTTACTATTTTCTTAATACTTTATATGCTATTAAAAATAAGTCTTTATAAGTTTTAAAATTTAATCCTACATCCTTCTTCCAAAATTACTTTTGAATAATTTTCCACGACTATTCTCTTCAATTGCATACTATATTTAGTGTTCAATGATGCAAACCATCCTATATAGGACTATGAATACCTATCAAAAATCATCAAAACATCAAGTCTATAAATATAAATTTATTTTTGAGACAAATTCATTTTCATAGTATGATGTATTCTATGATTCCTACTTTGTAAACTACTTTTTATCCATATATACAATATTGTGTTCACATCATTTTATTGATATAATCTAAAGGTTCATATTATGCTATTGAATCACTTATAATATTATTATTAACACTCAAAATTATACAAGAGAAAATCTTATCATTTTCCATCTCCCACTTATTAATCATGTATCTTACTTATTGGTTAAATTTGCATCCTTTTTTTTTTTCTCAATCCCTTGAGGTCTATGCTCATAAAAAATCATCACCATAAATAAATCTTTCAAAGATTAAATCAAAAAACATTTTTTTACAACTCTCTTGAGACCTATTGCAACAACTATGGCCATTTCTTTAGCTTTTTTTTCAAAATTTTAGAAGAGTACTCACTTTAGATGAACCTAGTCTTATGCCTAGTAAAAAACACATAAATTCTATATAGAATTATTCAAAACATGTAATAATAATAATAATATGTAAAAAATCAAACATAAAATAAAATATTTTTTGAACATATTATGTCATTCTTTACATTATGAAAAAGTGACTCCTTGTAAAGAATTACAAGTGTTAGTTTTTCACTAAAAGGTTCAACTTGAACTACTTCTACCAACCATTTTTTGTTTCACTTGACTAAAACAAACATGCTGCATGTATTGTATTATTGAAAATAGAAAGCTTAAATATGTATTTTTTCCTACATGCAACAATCATATAATTAAAACCACAAATGCATTGCACATTGTATCAATTCTCTATCACTAGAGCTTATTATCAAGAAAATTAATATAGCCCTGCCAAGAAACTATTTGGCTTACAAAGAGGCTATTAGATTTTTTGTAGTTGAGTGATGAGCGTAGGTTCTAATGCCACAATTCGATAGAGTTGATATTTCTCAAAGCTTGGCTCTATCCCAAATACAAGAGAATCTGACAAAATGAATATGCTCAATACTTGACTTTAAGTTAAAGAAGATTGATCAAATAAATACTCGTTAATCCTTGTTTCTAAGATAAAGAAGATAGATTGTGATAGATGCAATGCCCTTTAATAATTGACACTAAATTAATAAGAACACTGTGATAGAATAAATAATCTATTTTTAATTCTAAACCAATAAAAAAACTATGTATCCATTAATTCTAATATAACTGTAAAAAATCCTATCAATCTATATATACTAATAATTCTTTTACGTTAAACTAAAAAGTTATATATATGTGACAAGTAAATACCTTCCTGTCCACAACTCTAGTTCTGATAGTAGATTTTAATACCTTTCATAAACTTTACACATAAAAAATAGATTTCAATACTTTCATTCCTGGACTCAAATTAAAGGAGATCAATTTATGATTGCACGCATATTAAATATAACTGCAAATAATAGCAGATCTCCACGTTTGAAGTGGTCCAAAGTTTATATCTTTTTAAAAAAATGTAAATTATCTTCGTGCACTCTCAGTGGAATTTTTATGTTTGTTTGTTGGTTGTTTTGAAAGCATGATGGAATGTTTATAAATTTGTTATTACCTTCCATAAGATGGGTGTGCAGATTCATATTGCTGCAATCACTCATATTTCCCTTTAACCACAGTAAATTGAATGCTTACTTTTACAGAATTCTCATAAGGAATTATTAATCGACATATTCACATGGAAGTGGGGGCTCCACTCCCCATATAATTTTAACAGTGAGAGATGGAAAAGAACACATTATTTACAATTTTCTTTGCTTTAATGCTTTCTTTATTTTATTCATTTATATATACATTCTTATAAGTTATCATGTCTAATTATTATATATATTTTTGTTTTATTCATTTATGTAACATTTTCATAAATTGTGTCATATATATATAATGTATCTACTTTCATGTAGTCATTTGTAATTTTTCTATTCTAAGATAATTTTGTAAATGTAGGGTGATTTCATAGTCACAAAATTCTTCTTGTTCACTTTAAAATTTCAAATTTTAAATTTGGTCAACTAGCCCTTTCTACTCTTTTAGCCACAAGTCAACTAAACACACTTTTAACACAGTTTGATATTATGTGCTAGAATCACAAACTTAAAAAACAAGAATAAGTACTTTCTTAAATCTATTAACCCTCAATTAATTATGAATTAAAATTTAAACAAATTTTCTCCCAAGTATAAACTATGGTAGGTAGATACAAGAATTTGGGGCTGACAATAAACAAAAGAAATATTTAAAATGGAAGCTAGGACATATATGCAAGCAATTATAAACTATGGCCAAGAAACAAAACAAAAAAAGTAAAGGACTCAAATGCACTTGGAAGTGAATTGTGTATGCAACCTAAAATGGTCACCTAGACTTTGGACCCCATTTATTTAATTTGTCAACATCAACTTTCTTTAATTTATACATATATTAATTTAATTTATTTAATTTATACATATATTAATTTATTTAATTTGTCAACATCAACTTTCTTTAATTAATTTATTTAATTTATTTATACATTTTGGCGCCCACCGTGTTTAATTTTTAATTTTTAATTTAGTTTAATTTTTAATTTAGTTTTCAATTTAGTTTTTAGTTTTAATTTAGTTTTAATTTAGTTTAGTTTTTAATTTAGTTTTTAATTTTTAGTTTTTTTAGTTTAGTTTTTAATTTAGTTTTTAGTTTTGCTTCATAAATTTAGCTTCCACTTAGTTGCAGGAAAAACGATTTCTGGGTTTTGTAGCCAGGGTCGAAATCTGATCTGGGTATTTTTCAGTTTTCTGATTTCTTTCACAGATCTGAAGAAAATAGCTGCACAAAAACTGTCGCGCGTCATTTTTTTCAGCTGGCTAAAGATTTAAAAAAATTATTTTTTCATCTTCTACTTGCTGGATCAAAAAATGATTTCTAGGTTTTATTTTTTGCTTCAAAAAATTTTTGGGTTTCTGTTTTTATCTACTCATTATAAACAGATTTTTCAGAAATCAAATTTGAAGATTTGTATGCATGTTTTTAATTTAGTTTTTAATTTTTAGTTTTTAATTTAGTTTAGTTTTTAATTCTAATTTAGTTTTTAATCTTAATTTAGTTTAGTTTTTAGTTAGTTTGGTTTAGTCTTTAATTTAGATTTTTAAATTAGGATTTTTTTAGTTTCTAAAATTCAAATTAGATTTTTTTAAACTTTGTTAATTTAAAGTAGATTCTTTAACTTTGTTAATTTAAATTAGATTTTTTTACTTTAGATTTTTTAACTTTATTAATTTAAATTAGAATTATTAATTTAAATTAGATTTATTTTTAATTTAGATTAGATTTTTAATTTTATTAATTTAGATTAGTTTTGTTTTAAATTTTTAGTTTAGTATTAGATTAATTTAGTTTAATTTTAGTTTTGTTAACTAATTCCTTTTAGATTAAATTAGATTTTTTTAATTCTGGTTCTTCTAAATTCTTTTTTCACAGCATAACAGTTTATGCAGGACGCCAATCAGAGAACTTGAAACACAGTAACAGTTTGATTGCAGGACGCGTGACAAAGACTTGAAAACAAACACTTACGCTTGTCAAAGATCTTATTTAAAAAAACATTGTGTTTGTTTTCCTACTTTTCAATTCACATAGTCTAATTAGGGCTTCTTTAAAATTCTTAGGAGTTTTGATAGTGAGTAGGGAATTTGGCTTTTTGTTACATGGAGGTGATGACCATGGACAAATCCAGGCTCCTGATGATCTTACTAATATGATGAACTCTTAGGGAGTGGAGCAAGGTAGTGAATATTTAGCACTTTCACTCGTCAGGGGATTATGCTCTTCTCTCATTGAGAGAATCAGAAACCCAAAAGCGTGTGGATTTGGTGAAGTGAAACTAGCTCGGTGATTAAGGTTGTTTAGCGTGTTTGGGTAAAGAGACAGGCTAGAGAAGTATGCTCTTCTCCTTTTGGGAGAATCAAAAAATCAGAAACCCGAATCTGAGCCATGTCCAGTGTCACCTTTAGAGGGCCTGCCGGAAGTTGAACCTCCGGGAACGACCCAAGTGAGTACACACCTATCGCCGGTGATTCCACTTCACTATAATAAAGAACGTCTTGTTGAGTCTAAAGACTCCAAGACCATAGTAACTTATTTTCCATGACTTGGACGATCATCATGGAAGAGCTTTGTTTATTGCACTGAGCGGCGCCGCTCCAAGCCCTGCTTGCGGGGGTGTGTGATTTTCAGGTGTTGGTGTGGCTGCGAGGCCCAAGCTCTATATCAGAGGCACCGAAGGTTATTATGAACGGAAGTCAAGTAAAAACCTCTTAGTTAGTTGCCTACCCGGTTCACCTCCGAAAGGAGTCATAATCTTTGCACAAGGAGGGGGAAGAATCTCTCCGTATGTTGATCATACACAGATTCCCATCATAGGCATACACCTGGACGTTTGGAGGCGGTTGCGACACTGGCCCCTACTACAAGGGTAACCTTTGAACGTACACTGTTGAGTCCTTGGAAACACCAAAAACACGGGCGCCCTCTAGGGGGTGACACGGCTGTGTGAGGTGCACGTATGCGCATAAGCAATGGGGCAAAGGTTTTGACTTCTCACCATTTTCTTTGGTAGGGATAGCTATGTGTTTGTTTTTGAGTCTTAAACATTGTCCAAACATCTTCAAACAAGACTCCCCCGATACTATCAAATTGCTTTGTCCTTGATAGATCTGTTATTGACTACTTTTTGTATCACAACTTGTCTGATTGAAACCTATGTGCTTGATCAAAATCTGTGGATATACTTGCTTAATCTTTGCAAACAAACAACAAACTGAAATATTGAGTTCTTCGATTAGGTGACTTGTCCCAGTTTTAGAGACCTGTTCTGTATTTAGGGTTTATGTGTCCTTGACCTTTTGAATTAGTGATCCTTGATCTCATAAGCGATTTTGCTTGAGATTGGCAAATTAGGAATTGTTCCTGTCAAATAGATAAATTTTTAGACTCTTTGATAACACACTTGGAGAGTGCTAGTAGTCTCCTTGTCCACCCATTTTCATACAATTCAAACTCAGTACACTTTGTGTAAGTCATCCTCCTGATCCATATGTGCTAGGGTATTCACCCAAGAATTGAGCACCTCTGTGGTAGTGTTGGTTTGCACCTATTTGCAACAGTTCTATTTCACCATCTCTCTCGGACAAGAGAAAACTTTTACTATCCTAGTCTGGTATTGACGTTTCTTAGAATTGTCTGTTTACCTGAACTCTCCCTTTCATGTCAGTCACAACAAGATATCAAGTGAGCCAAGGAAAGCGACCTCAGATAGTCTTTAACCAACTACCCCCAGTTCAGACTCGTCAAAAGAGAAAGGAAAAGGAACCAATATTTGACCAGTCACCTAGGAGTTAGTCTGAAACCTATTTTGACCCAAAGAGCCATTTTAGTGACTTGAGTACCCCCTCAGCACCTTCCCACTCAGGTATGGATATGAGTTATACTGTCACTCAGCGGGAGAGGGAAGCCATGGATCAAAATCTTGATGATATCTATGAACAACACAGAAACAACATAATATTTGGAAATTCTTCTCATGATGATCAACCTGGTTCACCCCTCATTAATACAAGATATTTGGATGCCCATCAACGGGATGAAAGGTATAAGAGACGAGCTCAACAAGAAAAATGGTCACAATACGAAGACCAAGACAATGAACCTCGTGATGCTCATGTCAATACAACATATACCAATGACTTGTTCAAACAATCTAGACCAAGCTCACCACTTCAACATACCTCAAGGTTCACAAGTGATAGGCTCAAAAGAATTGAACGCGAAAAGAAAGCCTTTCTAGATGAACAAGCTGCAAAGCAAGAAAAGTTTAGACAACTTGAGGAAGAGAGCCAAGCTTTATTGGAAGTACAAAGGAAACTCGCTCAAGAGGAGCAAGATAGGCAGTTAGCCCACCAATTAAACAAACAATACAATACAAGGGGTGCTAACAGTGGACATAATTCTCCTCCCTCCACCCCTTCCAAAACACCAAGAAGTAGAAGGCGGTCAAGGACCCCTTCTAGATCTCCTAGTCCTAGAGGAAGAAGGGCCTCTCAGTATGCTCACTATAGGAGGCAAACTCCTCCCAGAAATTCAAGACCACACTCCCAACATGTACATCCTAGTTCCCAACATGGAGGTGGTAGCTCACATTATGACTTTGATACTCAAGACTTCATGCGAATACAACAAGAGCCTATCTTCCAACAGTATGTGGAGAGGTATTTGGAACAAAACAAAGATAATTTCTTGGAAAGTCTAATCAACAAGGGTGCTAGAGTCCCTTATAATTTTGATGTGGACAACAAAATACAAAAGCAAAATCCCTCTCAAGAGGAAGAAATCCACCAAATGAAGCAAATGATGGAAAAAATGATGCAACCTAAGAGCTCATTCTCACTAGACTCAATTTGTCCTAATCCATTCGACAAGAGTGTGAGTATGAAAGATTTTCCAAAGAGGGTGGAATTCCCACAATATGATAAATATGATGGCAGTGGTGATCCACACGACCATGTGCGTCAGTTCTATACTATGAGCTTTGAATTCCATCAAGATGACTCCTATTTGATGAGGTTATTCCCTAGGAGTCTTAAAGGACAAGTAATGGAATGGTTTACCAATATCACTCCTCCTGTCAAGACTTTTAGAGAACTTGTTCATAGATTCGTTCAACACTTCGCATATAATCTGTCAAGACCTGTTACTATGTTGGACCTATGCAACTTGAAACAAAATCAGGGGGAACCCTTTGTTACCTTCTTGCAAAGGTGGAGGAGACAATGCTCTCGGTATCCTAGGACGATCCATGAGGATGAAAAGATTGACATACTTGTTAGTAATTTGGTGCCTGAAATGAGATACAGATCAAAAAGATAGTCTTCACTTCCTTTGATACCATGATTGAAACTGCATGCCGCATTGAGGATGTTCTAAAAGAACAAGGCATTTTGACCAGACATAACAATAATACCAACAATGGTCAACATAACAATAAGGATAAAGGGAAGAACAAAAATTGGAACAAAAACAAACAAGTTTTCAATGATGGAGTTGTGGATTCTTCCCAATCAAGAGATCAAAGTGTTCTTAATTTGACTAAGGCTATGCAAGTAATGAAGCTTAATGCACCTCCACAACAAGAAAGTAAACCAAGATATCAGGAGAGGCCCAAAAACCAGAAGCGACAATTTACCAAATTGGGTGACTCATATGAGGATATTCTCAAAACTCTCATTGCTAACAACTTGGCACATCCTCAGGATCCTGCAAAATTTCACATTCTAGATCCTAAGCCACATTGGTGGGATGACAAGGCATTCTGTAAATTTCATAATGGCCCTGGCCATACTGTTGAAAACTGTTGGAAATTAAAACATATCGTCCAAGATTTTATAGAAAGTGGAAAGCTTTAAGTTGATGGCCTAAATACCAATGCTGATCATAAGGCTTTTAAGGAACCTTTGCCTAATTACGACAAGGGGAAAACCTCTAAATCACAGAATGGCAAAGCTGCAATCAACTACACCTATACAGCAGCAGAAAATGTGATAAACATGCTTGAAGTTGTGGAGCCAAGTGTTACTATGATATGAGTAAGGACCCGCATGGTTATGGACTCTCCCCCCATTTTTGACAAAACCAACCTATTATTAGGTGTTGGAGAGGTCCTCATTCTAGTTATCTTCCCAAGCCCTATCAGCTACTGAGTCAAGTCTCTATTATTCTCGAGGCCTTGTTCAGGGTCCATCCAACAAATCCAAGCAAGTGGCATCCAAGAATGTCACTATAAAGTCCGCCACTGCTCTCAAACCAAACTACAGTCTTGTAGATCAGTTACAGAAAACTCCAGCACATATCTCAATCTTAGAGCTTCTAGAGTTGTCCCCTAGGCATAAGCAGATCCTTGAGGACGCTTTGCACACATCAAATGTCCCCAACAACATTGATATAGACCAATTCCAAGGCATGGTGAATCACATTACTAGCCCACATTACCTTTCTTTCTCTGAAGATGATGACAAATCCCTAAGCCATCCACACAATCTTACCTTTCACATTGAAG
>VDFB02193867.1:332294367-332497660 GCA_007258455.2 Sequoia sempervirens | reverse complement strand
GGGCAAGTTATTGTAGATCAATTAGAAGATGCTCCCCTTGTGGATGCTTA
This sequence comes from Sequoia sempervirens, assembly GCA_007258455.2. Lineage (NCBI taxonomy): Eukaryota > Viridiplantae > Streptophyta > Pinopsida > Cupressales > Cupressaceae > Sequoia > Sequoia sempervirens. Next base: position 332,497,610 of record VDFB02193867.1, on the reverse strand, counting down.
CCCTTTAGCGACGAAATTTCTAGATGAGTATGTCTTCACTATTTCATAATCAGATATATGGATGCTTTATTTTCATGGGTCCTACACACAAAATGGAGCTAAATCTAGTATCATTTTTTTCACCCCACAAGGTGACTATATCCGAAAGTCATTCAGGTTGGATTTTCCATGCACGAACAATATTGTTGAATCATAGGTCTTAGAATTGTAGTCCTATGGAACATAACTCACCTTCATGTTTATGGAAATTCATAGCTTATAATCATGCAGGACAATGATGAGTTCCAAAAAAAATGTAACATACCAACCCATGAATGAAGTAAAAATTTATAATTTTTCACCTTATGAGTAAATAAACTATGTAACAAGCCATTGCGATAAAAAAAATTCTTTTCTTTATTTATAATTTTCAAAAAAGATGCATAACATAATACAACATGGATTCCATTTCATTACAAGAAATCATGTGTTACATCAATATAAGAATGCATAAATTTACATACATATCTCAATGAGCTTTAGAACAAATAGTTGTAAGACGATCTAGGATCCTTCCTTTCAAATCTTGGTTCTTCTATCACTGGTTTTGGAGGAGAAGCATCACTCAAGTGTTTTTCTGCCAACCATAGACTCTTAATGTGGTCCCATACATAGATATCATTCGATAGATGGACCTTCCCTTTGATGAAGAGATTGGTAGAGTAACCAATAAAAACAACAAACTGAGCATAGTGATGAGTCCTACAAAACTAGAACTTGTAATCTCACAATCTCAGACTAGCAGGTAATACTAGATCATGGTGAACTGACAGTGGAGTCTCGAAAATCACACTATCTAAAGTGGAGTCTTGGACATTCCCACTACTTTGGCCAAAGTGTTACATTTAGTATTCCTACTGAGAGTCATCTCTCACATACACTACTCAAGGCCAATTTGACTTAAGGCCATCTTAAAATATGCATAGGTGTTTCCTTCAATGGATATTCTATCATCCCATAGTTAGCCTATCACCATTTTAATCTAATTGGAATAAACCTACTTAACAAATAAGTACACAAGCGACCCCCCATACTGGATTAACTATCCTAGGAGTAAACACAAGCTTTCTTAGTTAAATCAATAACTTAGCTAAGTGTATCACAAGTGACTTTCATGTTCAATCATACCTAGTATATAATACCTATGATATACACCAAACTCCTATTATGGAGTACTTACAAGAACAACATGAAAACAACATAAAAGCTACAATTTCCTTTAGAAAAACACTATAATTTCTCTAATGCGCACATTGGAAAAGACAACTAAGCATTCATGGAAGACATATCATTCATAAGTAAATAACAAAGAAGAAGAGATCATCATGCATGTTATCACTTATCCAAATAAATGACAGCAATGTAACCCTTTCCAATAGCAACAAGCTTGATAATCAGCTTCTCAAGAATGTCACAAAGAACTCTATCTCACAAGTTGATAGCTTACTTCTCTCAAACAACAATTTTCCTCTCAAAATAATAGAAGTCTCTCTCTTTCTCTTTCTCACTCAATTAAAATAGAGTATAGCTTGAAATAATGCAGAATAAGGATTTAAAATGATGCATAATCTTGGGAAAGAATGTGTCCCTTCAAATGAAATGGCTCGGTTATTTAAAGAGAATCCTAGTAACCTCATAGCCTATAGTTTAAGTATTTTAATGGTAAGCAAGATCCATGCTAAGCAACACATGAAATTCAGCAAAAAGGTGGCGACATCCTAAGTTCATACTCAGCAAAATCACCTACAATTCGACTTGCAACATTGACAATAATTACAAGACTTATTCAAATCTACATATGCCCAATTCAAATTGTCTCAGGAAATAGACATCTACAACAACTAATTTTCCAGAAATGACACCAAATCCATCCACACCCTCTTTGTTTGGCGTAGTTTCATTGCCAATATAAATAGTTAACTACCAATTCATAACAACAAGCATCCATCAACTTGGTTAGAAGATGAGTCGACTAAGACATTAAGTACATTTGACAAATTCATTGATAGTTGTACTAAATCATGGCAGATATGTTTACTAATTCAAGGTTAATCTTATCAAAGGCATTGACTAAGTCCATGCTTTATATTGACACAAGACGACAACATCAAACGCAATACAAATGTCTTATATCACATGATATTTTGAGTGATAATCAACTTCACAAAATAGTCATAAGAAAATTTCATATGGCTTCCAAAATCATAGTGATTATCAACTATTATCAACCTCCAATATCATATTCATTATCAACTATAATCAACCTTTATAAATCAGCTTCTACTAAAGTAAATGATAGTCTATAAATAATATATATAATATTTTTAAATATATATTATTATGTATATATATATATATATCATTTATATATAGATATGTATATGTATATATACATATATATAATGTTAATATATATATATATATACTATTAACTATCAATGTAAATATTTATACAATCTTTAGACAAGTATACATTTGATATATAAGTATAAATGAATACAATCAAGATAGTATTTGCATATAATCACAATATATTGAATGTATGCATATATACATATGTATAGAAGTATATACCTCTGTGTACACATAGATATAGGTATATCTATCTCAATGCATCTATATCAATGTGTCCATCTACAAACGTATGAGTGTATCAATACACATATACATATGGATACGTGTATATACCATACATATATATATGTTCACATTCGATTCACATATAATCATTCATTATTACCATCATATTGATAGGTAGCTACTTGTAGTACATCTATACATATGCATATGCATGTCATTTAGATCCCATTGACATGTATGTGCACATATATATACACCTACTCCACATACGTCCCACTTTATCAATATAATCGTAATAGTACAAGAAATATCTCCAAAACTTGAATATATAAACATCACCCAACAATGCACACAAAATTAAACAAGATTCTACTAATGCTAACACATAACCTAAGGATGACTTACCAACTTCCCACAAAATGACTCAACTCAATCATTCTAATGTGGTGTGTGTATGCTTAGATAGTTTACTTTTACTAGTTACCCAACCAAGATCTTCTCCTGAGTGATACTTCCCCTTCTTCTTGGAGGAATGGAACATATACCTACATCCACTAACAAATACGCATGGCAGTTAATTGTTCACAACATATGTAGTATACATAAAACATCTCCAAAGTTATAATAATAATTCAATAACTATTCATTCATATATATGCAATATTTTCCATGAAATAGCATCAACTGAGATAACATCAAATGAGATAACATTCACATTGATAACAAGGTTCAAGCATAATTTATTCATCTCCAAAATTCACATTGCATTCACATTTACCCTATGTAGTAATAGTAAATAGTAACTACACAATTGGGGTGTAACATACTCCCCCCTTTTGAATCATCATCCCCAATGAATTTAGCTAGCATTATAAAACATAACAACAAGAAACATATTCTTTCAAACATCCTTGTAAGCATTAAGAATATGAGGAAACTTTTGTTGAATTTCAACATAGTCCTCCCAAGTAGGTGAGACTTCTGCATACTAGTCCCACTAGACTTTGCACTACAAGACTTCTATGTTACGCAAGTGTAGCTTACATGCTCGTAGCACCTTGATAGGCTCGAGAGTTACTAATTTCAGGTCCCATACCTTTAAAGCAGTCCAATCAATCACATGATTATCACTGGATATATACTTTTTAAGGGAGGACACATGGAAGACATTATGGATTTTGGCAAGAGATGGTGGCAATGTGATCTGATAAGCTACTCAATTTACTTCCTCGAGAATCTCGAAAGGTCCAACATAGCATGGGGATAACTTAGAAGACTTTCCAAATTTAATGGAGCTCTTGTGAGTTTTCACTCTCAACAACACTTTGTCACCTATGGAAAAATTTTGGGACATTCTCTTAGCATCAACATAGCTTTTCTTCCTATTGTTAGCTTCAGCTAACCTTTGTTTAATAATCTTAACTTTCTCATTCATTTTAGCCAACATCTTTGGCCCAAGACTTACTCAATCTTCAAGTTTATCCCAACTTATAGGAGTTCAACACTTTTAGCCATACAAAGCTTCCAAAGGAGTCACCTTTATCGCAGAATGATAAGAATTATTATAAGCAAATTCCACTAAGGAAAAGTAGTTTTCCCACTTGTATTTCTGATCCATGCAATACATCCTTAGTAGGTCTACCAATACTTGATTTACCCTTTCATTTTTCCCATCCATTTCCAGATGATAAGCTGAGCTAATGTTCAAATGAGTCCCTAGTGTATAAAATAGGATTTTCCAAAACCTAGAAGTGACTCATGCATCCCTATTTAAGATAATCTTCCCAGGAATCCCATGCAACCTAAACACTTCTTGCATGAATTTTATTGCTATGATAGGTGGTCCATCAGTTAGATTCCCACCTATATAAAATGTGCTACTTTGGTAAGCTTATCTACAACCACAAGAATGGCATTGTGCTTATTCCTTGACATAAGAAATCCTTTCACAAAGTCCATACTTATGACTTTCCACTTCCTCTCTGGTATATCGTGTGGGTATAACATTCCTGTAGGATTATGATGCTCTTCTTTAACCCATTGAAATCAAGACACCTAGCCACAAAACTAGCGGCATCTCCTTTAACTCCCTTCCAGAAGTATAATGGTTTTACATTAGCTATCATTTTTTTCACTCTAGGATGTCCAAAGTATGATTCTTAGTGTACTTCCTTCCATACCAGATTTCTTAATTCCATTACATCAGGAACATACATTCTACCCTTATGTCTAAGTAATCCATTTGGTTTAAAATGAAAACCTCCATACTTAGAATCTAGTGAATTGCTAGCAAGTGCTTACTTGACTTGCAAGTAGTACTCATCCTCATTGCATTTTTACAACACTTTCCCTTTGAAGTCAATTTTAATTGTTACTATGGAAGCAATATGATGTCTTTGACTTAGTGCGTCAGCAACCCGATTTCCTTTCCCTTTAATATAACTGATATTAAAATCATAGTCAGCTTTTAGTTCTAATCACCTTCTCTATCTAACATTCAAATTAGCTTGAGTAAAAAGGTACTTTAACCCATTATGGTCATTTTTCATCTCAAAGGGTTTTCCTAATAGGTAATGCCTCCACATTTGCAGAGCATGAACCACAACTACCAATTCTAAATCATGTGGTGCATAATTCATCTCATAAAGTTTCATATTTCTATATTTGTAATCTAGCACTTGCCCATCTTGCATTAATACACCCCTTAACCCTTCTCTGCATGCATCCATGATAACTGTAAAATTACTCTAAAAATATGGTACTTTTAAGATTGATGCGGTGGTTAATTTTTCTTTGAGGAGGTCAAAAGATTCTTGAAACTTCTCAGTCCATTCAAATTTCTTTCCTTTCTTTTGTAAATAAATAATTAGGAAAGTGGTCTTAAAAAATTTTGTAACAAACTTCCTATAGTACCCTGCTAGACCCATGAAACTTTTTACTTTCGACACATTCTTCGGTATAGGCCACTCAAGTACTACTTTGGTCTTAGCTACGTCTACAAAAATTCCTTTTGCCGAAATCACATGACCTAGATAATGTACCCTCTTTTGGAAGATTGTACATTTAGAAAGTTTACCATACAACTTATGTTCTCTTAGACATTGTAGGACTATTTCTAAATGCTTGCAATGTTAGATTCCTCATTTCTAGAGTAAATCAGGATATCATCTAGAAAAACTAGTACAAAATTGTCAAGGTAATACCTAAATACACTATTCATTAGGTTCATGAATGCTACAGGTGCATTTGTTAAACTGAAGAGTAAAATGGTGAACTCATAGTATCCATATCTAGTTCTAAATGCATCTTTAAAGATATCTTCATCATTAATCCTCAATTAGCGATATCCAGATCTCAGATCTATTTTAGAGAATACGGCGATACCCCTCATTTGATCAAAAAGGTCATCAATGAGTGGCAACAGATACTTTTTCTTAACCATAGCTTTTCTAAGTATATGATAGTTGATGCACAAATGCAAGGTACCATCCTTATTTTTAACAAAGATGAATGGCGCTCCCTAAGGTGAAACACTTGGTCTTATGGGCGGGTGCAAAAAGATGGCTGGACAATTTGTGGCCAAATTTTTAAAAAAGTTTTGAAAGCTCATAACGCAAGGGTGTTATAATGTGTTCACGTTATGGCTTATTGTGCCAAGACTAAGGATTGGCCACAATAAGCCTATAATGCGACCGAGTTATAACGTGCTTGCATTATGAGGCATTAAAAGCAAAAAAAAAGGAATTCAAAATCATTTTCATTGTGACTATGTTTTTTCTACCCAAGGCCAAAACCATTCATTTTTGCACTCGTGTTCTGGGAGGACTCATCTTGCAATTTTTTGCATCAAATTTTTGTTGTTTCATTGCCAAGATGCCGCCATGTCGACAAGGAGGTCTAAGAGGTAAGGATTGTTTTTGTTGTTTTTTTTTAGTTTTATGTTTTTTTTATATTTATTTGTTGAATTTGTAGGAGATGTTAATGAACCTGCAAACCCTCCTCAAAATCCTCAGCAAGGAGAGAAACAACAATAGGAAATAAATCCTCAACAAGCAGAGAAAAAAAAAATCAACAAAATCCTCAAGTTCAACAACCACAACAACAATCTCCTCAACCAATCCCTAAACATCCTCCTGGCACTTAGCAAAATATAATGAGTGAAATTGAAAATAGTAAAAAAAGAAATTGAGGAGTTAATCATGAGGTTAAATGATCCAAATGATTCAACCATGGAAAGAAAAACTACTGCAAATTCAATCAAAGAAATGTTAAAACATGTAGATTCAATCAACAAACAATTAACTGTTTGGCAAGATAGGAGGCAGGCGGCTAGGGATTATTATTGGGATAAATTATCATATAAAGATGTAAAAGATCTAAAAATTAAAAAATTAGATTTGTTCTCATTATTCACAGACCCATGCACAAATGAAAATATTAGCCTCAATGCGAAGAGGTTTCCTATCCATTGGTGCCACCACCAATAGATTAAGAACTTTTTTGTGGATAGGTGGTACATGGTTTTTTATTACCCACCATGCAACAATTGCAAAGTCCTGCAATATTTCCTAAGGAAACTATACTATGAGTTCATCCTGAAAAAAATCCTGAATTATTTTTATACGAGGGACTTCCAAGGGAGAGGTGGGGGGTTGGATCAAGATAGACCTAGTTCACAGCAGGATTCTAGGCGGAAAGTGAGATGACCTCTCACTAGGCCACCTCATGAGTAGATCATTATCCCTTCCATCACAAAGGAGAGTGTCAAGGTAGACACTTTGCAGGCCATCAGATCTTTAACCCAAAGTGTCATCTATCATTTCATCCCTATACTATAGCACCATTCAGGGGAGTCTTTGAGTGGTGGGCCTTGACCACATTTGTGTCAAACTTGTGGGGTGACTTGTTCAAATGAACCCACCAACACTCAGAAGGCTACTACATAGGATATGTCTGCAGTGGTGGAGATGGTGAGGGCAGTTGACATTTTGAATGAGGCCTATGGAATCGATACTAATGTAAATGTTAGCATGTTAATTGAATTGAATTTATTAAATTTTAATTTTGAAATACAAGATTAACTATTTTAGTTTTATGATTTTGATAAAATTTCAAGGTCACAGTGTTGATACTAGATACAGTGGCCTTACACTCACTTATTACTCCACTGCATCTACCATTGAGGTATGTAAGTAGTAAACAATTATAAATTCATTACATGTTAATAGCATTGTTTTATGAATGGTATTCTAATATGTGATTTTGGATGTTGAATAGGCTAATATTGGAGGTTTCATGGGAACACCTCCCAGTGCTAGTGGATTTACACAAACCCACATGCAGGTAATAGAATAAAGAGTTTAACTAATGAATTGTACTTAATAGATTTGTGTAGTTTATATTCATTCAAACTCAAAGCATTACTTCACATTCCATAACTAATAACTAGATGTTGATAGATGACAAAATTTCAACTGCAATATAGTTTTTTAGAAATTCAACATAAGCAGTGATGCAATTACTTCACATAGCATAAGTAATAAGTAGGAGCATCTTCCAATTGCATTTTCTTGTCATGTCATTTCATGAGACCACTTTTTACTGAGGCATCTTTTCAAACAATTCATTGTCTTGTCTATGCTATGGATGCTTAGAAAAAATATATGAAAGAATAATAGTAAGAAATACAATAGACAAGGCATGATTTTTGAAAAAATGCCTCAAAGAAATGTGGTCTCATGGTGATTTCCATCACCATGAGACCCAATTTCTTTGAGTCATTTTTTCAAAAAGCTCACCGCCTTTCTATGCTACCAAATTTTCCATACATGTCTACGAAAGCATTTTATCAAAAAAATTATTTCCTTGCTGCTATGGTTAAAAGCCTCAAAAAGGTGCTTTCCAAAAAACTATGGATGCTTGGAAAAAATCCATCAAAGCATAATAGTAAGCAATAGCATAGACAAGGAAATGAGTAGTTTGAAAAAATGCCTCGAAGAAATGCAGTCTCATGGTGATGGAATGCCATTCCATCACCATGAGACCACATTTCTTCAAGGAATTTCTTCAAACAACTCACCACCTTTTCTATGCTACCACATTTTCCATACATGTGTACCAAATAATTCTATCAAAATACTCACTTCCTTGCTGCTATGGCTAAAAGCCTAAAATAGGTGCTTTCCAAAAAACTATGGATGCTTGGAAAAAATCTATCAAAGCATAATAGTAAGCAATATCATAGTCAAGGAAGTGAGTAGTATGAAAAAATTGAGGATGAGGACCTTGAAAAGAATTTGGAGGGGAATTTTGGCTAAAGGGTTGGTTTCTATTCTTTAGGTAGTGACCATGAGACCACATTTCTCTAAGGCATTTTTTCAAACTGGTCACTACCTAAAGAATAGAAACCAACCCTTTAGCCAAAATTCCCCTCCAAATTATTTTCAAGGTCCTCATCCTCAATTTACCAATCCATGAAACCTTCCACCTTTTATTCCACTTGTTCATGTCCCCACCCTTCCCTCTTCATGTCATGATCGCCCTCCATCTCATAACCAAGACCACACTATACCATCCACCCCATCCCAACATAAGACCATAGAGAAGGTAATGAACTTCTTGAAAAAATTCCTCAAAGAAATGTGGTCTTATGGTGATGGAATGCCATGACACATTTGTTTGTAATGGAATTCCAACACCATGAGACCCCATTTCTTTGCAAAATTTTTTCAAATAATTCACTACCTTCTATATAGTACCACAATTATCGTGCATGTCTACAAAAGAATTTTATCAAATGGCTCACCACCTTGCTATTATGGGTAAAATCATAAAAATAGGTTCTTTGAACAAGCTATGGATAGGGAAAATAGTAAGCATGACAATAAAAAATATATAGTTTAATAAGTACTCAATTTTGTGTTCATTATTTCATACATTATAATCCATGACGTGGATCGTTATTGTAGTTTTTGTGATTAAATAATTTGTTGTTTTACTTTCAGATGTTGGAAGTGGATACACCTATAAATGTTCATAGGAAAATGGAGCTCAGTGCTTCATCTGCTATAGATTCCTCGATGGCTCTCACGGAGGAGGTATGAGGTAGATTACTAGATTTCAATTTACATTCATTGTTATAGTTGTTAGTGAAAAATCAAACCATTATTAATTTGTAATTTAATTTCTCTTTGGATGGTTTCTACAAGGCTTCAACATGCCATAGCATGATCATTTGAATCTTTCCCGCAAGGAGAGAGATTGTCTACTGGCAGTAAGTGATTATTTTGTTAAATATATCATTTTTATAATGTAATTTCTATATATTAATGTCTTTACTTATTATTGTAATAGATAAAGCTTGACCAGGAGCTAAACCCTAGGAGGAGCACCAGGAGCACTCCTTGGCCTCAAAATAAATGAGTGACAGACCTATTGTCATCCGGACAACAAGAAAATAGAAATAATTTATTTCGAGAGGATGTAGAACAATGAACTTTGATTCTAGAGCCCTTTGTTGTATGCCTATATGGCATTTTTGTACATTTTTTTACATATTGGATATATTTGAAATTGTATTCCTATATGGCCTATATGGCTATTTTGTATATATTTTATACTTATATCGGCATATATTGATGTATGCCTACATGGCTATTTGGTTAATACAAATCTTTTTTATCGATGGTGTCCATACTTGCATTATAAATCCATGGTTCAATAGATATGAGTTATGTGTATTCAAGTGTATACTTTACAACTTACGTGTGTACATTGTGAAATACGTGTATTCTAATGTATACTTTGTGACTTGTTTTCATGCATATACCTTGTATTCATGCATATACTTCGTATTAATTTATGTATACTATGTATTCGTGTGTATACTTCAAGGCTTACGTGTTTTTGAGTAATTTTTCTTCCCTTATTCACATGTATGGATATGTGTTGGATCATGATGGTCCAAAAGTGGCAATATGATGGGTATATGTAGGGTATGTGGTTTTTTTTTTTTACCTAAAATTGATGAAACGAAAAGAGTTTTTAAAGGAGATTCTCATCTTTCTACCAATATAAATTATGCTTTACTTTGAATTTAATAAATAATTATTATCCATTTTCTATTTGAATTACGACTAAAGTCTTGATTGATAGGCTGATTGAAAAACATCTATAGCTTTGAAAGTATCACATTTTTGAATCTAAAACATGTGTCACATTTTATGCTTCACACACTATAGGATTAAAAAATGAATTTCATGAAGTTTTGACCAAGTTAAGGTGGTCGACATATGATTTTTATATTTTTAAAAAATTGTAATAAAAATTCATAATTAATTATTTACTTGGAAAAAATTACAAAAATATGCATCACATCGGACATGAGTCCTCTACTTGTATCTAAATTTTTAAAAATATTATCATTTTATTGTGGTTAGGGTGGTCAAATAGACACCTACTTATTTTTTCCCTAAAATTTAAGTAATTGCATTGAAATTTCAAATTTTCACCAAATAGATTTTTTTAAAAAAACCTAGTAGTTTAGAAACTACATTCAATTTTCTATAGATTCTATTCTTACATATTTTTGAAATAATATAGATAACTTATTCAAATTTTTTACGTGAAGTTGCCTAACTCTGATTTTTCTGATTTTTTTGCCACTTAAGGGCCTGGTTTTTCCATGACGATCCTGCACATACTCGTATGCTTGACTTATTCATGTGTATACTTATTAATTGGTTAGCCCTAGCATTGATCATTGTTTTCCTTCATGTTTTGTCTTGAATATTTATTGATTGATGCTAAACAACTTTATTAGTTGATGCCAAACAACTTCAATATTTCTAGGAATACTAGTAGACTTACAAATTAAAAAATTGCACAAATTGAAAAGAAAAGATTAATTGTAAATAAATGCACTGATTATTAACTTGATAATTGATTAAGAATTAGTATAATATATATCAAGAGATGAGCCTTTTACAATGACAACTGCCAACTAGAAAATAGGCAAACAATTCCCAATACTTTGAAAGCAATAATCTGATCAAAATTGCAATGGGAGAGAAGGCTTATTTAAGATCCTTGAGAAATGTATTTCATAATGCTCCCTTATTCTTACATATTTCAATTCAGTTTAATCCAAAGAGTTAAATGAAATGCTTTATCTAAAATTAAAAAAACCATTTTTTCAATTGGTATTCCACAAGATGTTTCATAAAAATATTCTATTATATTTAATCTTTTCATTGGAACAACTCAATTAGGTAAAGGATACATAATCTTTACAATGCTTGCAAAACATAATATTCATACTAGATGATGAGTAGTTAACTTCTTGACACATTATCATACAAACATTTATCTTGAATAGTCTTTAAACATTTTCACAGCATAATCCTCACAGTACAGAATGAATTGTTATGTTCTTGATTCATCAACATATAAACACATCGAAAGGTGTGTGTCAAATTTTTGCAATAGTATTTCTTCTATAGGAAATGGACTTGGGAGAAATCTTTATAATTTGTAATAAAATTAAGAAATGGACTCAAGGGTGGAAACTTTATTTATCACACCAAATAGTAAATGTACATGATAGCATCACTTGTTTCTCTTAGATTCCATTCAAGCATAGAAAATCATTTCAAATGAAAAGGACCAAATGCTTCACAACCAAAGTTGTTAATTGAGGAAAAATAAAATGTTTCCAAGTTCCACCATTGTATGCATTTACAATTGGTTGTCTGTGTATGAATAATGTGAGTGCATAATCAAATAATACAACACACCAATGAAAAATTATATTAGAAAATTCAAATGATAATCAAATCAAAACAACATACTCTCTAATGGCATCTCATTATCCTCTATCCCCAAGGATTCTTCAAGTCATTTTTTGCTCTCAGATTGTTTGTGCACATGACTTTCCAAATGACAACCTAAAGAATGAGATGCTTGAAATGCAATAAATCTTCCTACATGATTGATTCCTAAATGATATACTAAGATTAAGATGTTGCTATGCTATTGATAATGAAATGATATGTTGAAATTACAGAAATTAAGATGCAGTTAATGGTAATACCATGATTAATCTACTTGATTCTAAAATGATAATGCTAAAAGGACAATGCTAAGATGCTAAGATCACAATGCTAATGAAATTTTTGCAGAATGTAATTATGCTCAACTCTCTATATGATTTTTTGTAAATGAGGCTCTATTTATAGATTTTCCAAGGCATCAACCTATGTGGCAAGATTCAACGATCTGGATTCAATCTAGAGAGATGGACGATTGAGGATGAAGAGGTTAGAGAGAATTGAGGAGTTTGTTCCCTTTAGTAGAACAAACTACCAAGTGTGAAGAAGAATCAAATGGAGGTGAAGGCCAAGTGTCTCAAAATTGGTTAGAATTTGTTGAGGATAAATGTCATATTGAATATTGAAAATATTTAATTTCATGTGATGCATGATGAGGTGGAAGGTGAGAAGTTAGTAGAAATGTGTTTAAATTCAAATATAAGATTTGAATTTAATAAGAGAGTTAATTAAATTAAAAAAACTAATTAAAGTTGTTCATTTAATTAAAACATGAAGAAAATGATTTTGATAGGAAGAAATAGAGAAAATGAACTATATAAATAAATTTGTCAATTTATTTATAAGGACAAATTAAAGATTTATTAATTAAATAACTTGTATTTAATTTATTCCTCCAGAACAAATTTAAGTGTATACATTTTTCCCCTCTTTGAAGTGATGTGTTTGTGACGCATTGCTTCAAAGAAAAATTTGCTAATGCTGATAGAAAAATGTTGATATGCCCCAGATGCTGATTTTCAAGTGATAACGCGAGTATGCCCCCTCAGGAGATAAATTAGGAAATTTTTGAATTTTTGAAATTTTCTTGATTTTTTGATGATTTTTAAATTTTATGATGTTGAAACAATTTATCTCTTTATAAATAATATTGATCCTTCCATTTGATTAATTGATGCCCTGGTTGAAAAATAAAAACAATCCCACTTAATTACCCTCCAATTACCCCTTTAAAAGATAAAAAGATGAAAAAGTGAGCTTGAATTTGAATTCATTTGCATTTGGAGATTGAGTTGATTCAGATATTGGAGCAAAATGGTGATCCCATATCAAACCCACTAATTTGAGCAAGTTCGACTTCACAACTACCCAGCTGTGTATGGACCTCTGATACGTACCCCAAGAAACCTCACTTTGAAAAATAATGTGTTTTTCATGCATTTTTAATGTATTTAAATTTTGTTAGAATGCGTTTTAGTGCATCTAGGACTCGATTTAGCGCATTTGATGTCCGTTGTGGTGCACAGAGTTATGTAGCTCATTTATGTCTTGATTTAGCGCATAGATTCAATGTTTTAGCACATACAAAGTTTTAGCATAGTACATTGATGTAATGTTTTCGTGCATATAATGTTTCAGCGCATTTAGGTTATGAAATAGCGCATATGATAACTATTATAGCACATTGAAACTTTTAGCACATTTGTGCTACAAAGTGGTGCATTGATGGATTTTAGTGGCACATCCAATGTTTTAGTGCATTGATAGACTGTTTCTACTCATTTACACCAAAATTGAGGAATTTTGATTGTTCTCCTTGTTTTGGATGTTTGATGATCACGTTAGCCATAGTTTTGATGATATTTGATGATGTTTGATGATTGATCTCATGATAGGTGAGAGTCAATGATAGGATAGATGATGATTGACCTCATGATAGTTGAGGGTCAATGATAGATGCTCAATGAGATTTGAATAAAATATCATTAGAGCTGATTAGATTGATTGATAGGTTGATTGATAAAATGTTGATTTGCGATATGTCATGATTATAGGAGGATTTGAGAGTTCTTCAGTCTTGAGAGCACTTCCTAAAGACCTGGGACGTGATTCCATGTCTGGTGTAGGCCAATTTGGATATCATTACATGATGTGGGTTATCGTCTTTAATTGATATGCCCCAATATATGATTAACAGGGGATTGTTGACTACTTTAGCTGAGAGGTGGCATAGTGACCACAACACATTCCATTTGGCCACTAGTGAGATGACATCACTCTGAAGGATGTGTAATGAATATTGGGGATTCTTGTTGTTGGTGAGCTAGTTGTTTATGACCACATAGAGCAGGGAGGTATTGATGCATTCAGGAGGATTTTTCATGATGAAGGGATTAGCGGGTAGGAGATGGTTTCTTCATATCAAACATTACCTTGTGTTCTGGTTGGTTTCATTGGAGTTTTCCTATGTCCTGACCATAGGTCAAAGGGATTTTCTATTGGTTGGGGTCAAATATTGGAGAGCATGATCACGCAGGGGATCATATATTCATGGGGATCTTGCATGTTAGCACACTTGTATCATGATCTACATCAGGTGGTATATCTTGGAGCGGCTAGTTTATCATTTGGGGTGACATTGTTACATATTTGGGTGTGGGAGCACATAGTTGTTACTCGACCTATGGAGGATAGAGATCATCCAGTTGGTAGGCCCTATGTCTTTGGATATACATGTGCAGTTGTCTAGCATAAGCTAGGAAAATTAGAGTATTAGAAGCATGTTCTTGATGATCTAGAGACAGTCACATGGTGACCATACTTGGATTGCGAGTAGTGACCTAAGGATGACATTGAGATGCCATATGTTTTCACCTCGAGATAATTGATTGCATGGACACATTTTGTTATTGAGAGATTCCTGCTCATGAGGTTGCTTCAACAATATGGCAGAGTTCAGGTTATGCCCTAGGGAGTGGCATTATATGTGCGAAGATGATAAGATATTCCACAGTGGGCACCCACACTATCTTATGATGCAGCTTTTCAGGAGTATTTTGGGTTACAGCCATAGATATGGGATTATTTTCTAGCGATTGCAAATGATTTGATGACAGATGAATATGCTTAGTATTTCTCCACACATGTTTTACTGGGGATATCTCATCCAGATGATCCAACACTGACATTGGATGATGAGTAGGCACTACCACACACACCGAGACAGAGGAGGGATGAGGGATGTGGAGGGGATGATGGTAGAGATGGTGATGATGGTGGAGATGCAGGTGGAGGACCGATACTAGATGTCAGAGTGTCTTGGAGGAGGATATCTATGGTTCCTTCAAAACAACAGCAGATAGGGCCATCATAGATTCAGATTTGTGTGCCCTCCCATTAGTAACAGGCACAAATAGATGCCTTATAGGCATAGGTGCAAGGTTTATAGGGATAGTTATCTTAGGCACAAGCACAAATTGCCTCTTTGACAACAGAGAGAGATACCATGAGATAGAGATGCAAGCAACTAGAGACCCTAGCTAAGAGGTTACAAAGAGTGTCTGAGGGGACCACTATAGGGGATATGCTTAGGGAGGTTTGACATTCATCCAAAGAGGTTGAGTATTGTAGTCTATAGTACTATGAGGCAATTCCTACAGAGTGGCGTACCCTGAGTTATGCATAGTCTATCAATGCCAAATCAGGTTGGAGTCATTCACGGATAACGAGCAAGGGTGTGACTGGGCCACCTCCCAGAGATCTAGGTGTAGGTCCATCTGGTGGTTCGGCAGGAGGCTCGGTAAGGCCTACATGGTCTAGGGGGAGCAGCACATAGCTCTTGTGTTCACATTTGATGTGTTGATACTTTGATATATTCACTTGTTTAGTTGGGGACTTGATGATATTCTGCCCTTTTTATAATGTATCTCTCCATGTTTTATGATATCATTGTACACTTGGCATCAATTATTTTGAGATTATATATGAGATGTAGCAGAGACTATTTATTGATATGTTGTCTACATGCTTGTGTGATGAATGCTTATGATGGATGTAATGATGAAATGATGGTGCATGGATTATGATGCTATATGCTTTATGGATAATGCTTTATTCTATATGGGATGGATTTGATTATGTAAATGAGATGTGATGCACCTTATTTTTGTATTTTTCTAATGAAAATATATGATCTAATGCATGGATGGATGTATGATATGATAATGATTATGCAACTATATGTAAATGATCTTTTTTTGTTAATGTCAAATGTACTCAATGTTTTAATGAGAGAGATAAAATCATTTTGAAATTTGCTACCCATGAAAAATCTAAAATGCAAATGCAAGACTAATATGGATGCAATCTATCTTAACCATGCAAATCTAAATATGTAATGTTGTCATTTTTTTAACCAATTTTTCATGCTTGGTATCATCATTGAGCTTTTAATATATTGAAAGTTAGTATAAACATCGATGATATAATTAAACCATGATGACCTGAGTACAACTTCCATTGACTTTTGATATTGCAAGGTAACACAAGCATCTAGGCATAATTGAACTGAGATGACCTGAGTATTGTTTGCATAAAACAGACAAGAATTAATCTTTTCCCTATGCAAATCTAGAATGTCATCAATGATACTTTGTAGAGCATATCCCACGATAGATTTACATAGTAGTAATGATCAACTCACAAATAGAAAACAAAGAAAAATCATACTCCATCCTAGCTTCTCTAGTCTATGACATCCTTGAGTTGCTTCAGAGAAATGATAAAAATTATCAAGATACAATAGTTGAAAATTCATGCTAAAGTGGTTAAACCATGATTCAGAAGAACATCATCCAACTAGATTTTCTTTTTGATTGATCATGTTGTTGATTTCGATGGTTGGTTTTTAAAATTTGTGATGGATGTTCAATGTTGAGTTTCCATTGTGATTGTTTTGTTTGCTATGTTGTTTGACTGTTGTGTTTCTATTGTTTTAAGCTCAAAGTAGATTTCCCCCAGTGAGAAACCAACCATTTATTGTGAATATGCATAATGATCACCAAGTCAGGATGAGACATGACTGCAATGCCTAGATATGTACATGAGGTTCTTTCTGAAGATCAGGCATAGTGATGATGAAAAGAGGACGGCCAACACACATTCCAATAGATGGAAAAGCTAATCTATCACAAATAACGCATGTTTCCAGGTTTTCACTACTTTTTTTTATTGCACTTTTTCTAGATTTATGATTTTTTTGTTGTCACCAAGAAATTTGTTTGCCAGGTTTTCATCAAGGTAACGATTTTTTTGATTTTTCAATTTTTGTATTTTTCCTTTTTTTTCTTTTTTGGATTTTTTAATCTTTTTGTAGTTTTTTTTTTGGATTTTTCAGCATTTTGATTTTTTTTGGATTTTTCAGCTTTTTGATTTTTCTAGATTTTTTCATCTTTTTTAACTGTGCACTGGATGAATTATGTATAAAACTTCTTGAGATGAAGGTTGTTGATATGTTCTTCAAACAGGCACCCTTCAGGTGTAGGTAAGTAATATGCTCTAGATCCATAGTTTGATACAATGACAAAAGGACCTAGCCAATCAGGTTCAAATTTTCCCTTCTTTTCCTGATCTTGTTGATTATGATGATTCTCTTTTAGGACCAAGTCACCAACTTGAAATGTTCTTGTTCTTACCTTGTGATTATAGATACTTGAAATTCTTTGTTGATAAGCTTTCAGATGATCAACAACATGTTGACGACGTTCATATTACAATTCCAACTCTTGTAGTCTAGATACTCGATAGTCTTCTTCTAAAATGATTCCTTTCAATGATTCCCTAAGTGAAGGTAACTCAACCTCAATAGGTAAGATGGATTCTAATCCATACACAAGATCATATGGTGTGGCTCCTGTAGGGGTGCAGATGCTAGTACGGTATGCCCACAAAGCAAGGATTGAACATGCCAATCATGTCCAACCTGATTGACAGTTTTCTTCAAGATTTTCAATATGGTCTTATTTGAGGCTTCTGCTTGGTCATTCCCTTGAGGGTAGTATGGTGTCAAAAATTGATGTTGGATATGGAATTTTTCACAAATTTCTTCGACATCTTGATTTTTGAAAGGTCTACCATTTTCAGTGACAATGGAGCTAGGGATGCCATACTGATAGATAATGTAGTTCAATCGAATTTGTGAAATACTTTGTGGTTGTGATTATGAATTTATTTCCATTAGAGGAAGATGGATGAATCTTACCCACAAGATCAAGTCCCCATTGACAGAAAGGCTAGGTCGATGTGAATGGTTGCAGCTCCTGCGCCAGTGCATGTATGAGGTTTCCATGGACTTGACACTTCTTGCACTTGACAAATTGGAAAGATTATTTCACCATGTTCGACCAATAATATCCCAAGCATAGGAGTTTCTTAGCTAGAGTAAGACCACTTGAATGAGTACCAAAATAACCTTCATCAACTTCCCATAGAGTAGTTACAAATTCATTATGTTCAAGGCATCAAAGGAGAGTACCATCGAGACCTCGTCGATAAAGTGTATTAGCTATCAGGGTGTGTCAAGCTGCTTGACAGATAAAGTTATGTTTTTGGTTTCGGGATAGGTCAAGTGGAAGGGTATTGTCTCTCAGATAGGTATAAATCTTCCCATAGATGGAGGAATCAGTGTCAAGGAGATGGTATACGACTTGGGATTCAGGATTTCCATATGTGAGATTAAACAATTGTTCCACCATGAATTCATAGTGACTTTGTTTTTCAAGTATTTGTAATAGAGAAGCAATGGTTGCCATGTCATCTGCAACTTTGTTTTCTACCCTTGGAATTTGTTCAAACTTGATCGCAACAAAGAATTTCTTGAATTCATCTACCGTTCTCTTGTATGGCATCAGCTTGTCATCTTTTTTTTTATAATCATCATTAACCCAATTGATGACTAATTCACAATCTCCATAAACCTGTAATTATGTGATTTTCCATTCCACTACCACCTTGATACCAATGATTAGTGCTTCATATTCAGTCATGTTGTTAGTGAAAGGGAACATCAACCTGTAATATTTTGGGATAGTGTGTCCTTGAGGAGTAAAAAATAGGATTCCAACACCCGATCCATGTTGAGTGTAAGACCCATCAAAGTATAATATCCAACATTGTGTTGTCATTGTGAGGACATCTACATCTAGAAATTCAACGTGCATAGGATGGTCATCTTGTAATGGTTCTTCAACTAACTAATCTGTTATTGCTTGGACCTTGATTTCTCTTCTATCCATGTACTGAATATCAAATTCACTCAATATCATCACCCACTTTGCTAATCTTCTTGTTAAATTGGATTTGTTGAGTAGATTTTTTAATGGATCTATCTTGGCTATCAATTTGATAGTATGTGTTAACATATAGTGTCACAATTGTTGAGTAACAAACACTACTACTAAACAATCTTTTTCAATAGTTAAGTTCATAGCCATTTAGTCTTTTACTGATGTAGTAGATCGCCCTTTCTTTTCCTATAGAGTCTTCTTGTGCTAGTAAAGCTCCCAAAGATACCTCGGTAGTTGCTATGTAGAGTAAAAGTGGGTCTCCCTCTATTGGTGGTATCCATATAGGTGGATTCATCAGATATTCTTTCAATTGATTAAAGGCGGCTTCACATTTTTCATCCCATTTGAAAGAAACATTCTTATGTAACAAATGAGTAAAAAGGTGAGTTTTGTCTCCCAATTATGTGATGAATCTTCTAATGGATTGGAATCTTCCTTGTAGATATATTAATTGGATAATGTTCTTAGTAGGTGGCATTTCCATGATTTCTTTAACTTTTGTTGTATCTACTTCAATTCCTTTAGTTGAGACTATGTATCCTAAGAGATTTGATGATGTTACTCCAAATACACACTTCTTTGGATTTAAACACACATTGAACTTTTCCAATCAATTGAAGATTTTATCCAATATTTCCATATGTCCTTCCCTAGTGAATTATTTTTCTAATAGGTCATCCAAATAGTCCTCCATGAATGTGTGCATCATGTCATGAAATATTGTGGTCATTGCGCAAGGATAGGTGGCTCCAACATTCTTTAATCCAAAAGGTGTGACGTTGAAACAAAATGTACCCCATGGGCATGTGAAAGTTGTTTTTTGTTGGTCTTCACCCATGCAATCTTGATTTGATTATAGCCTAAAAAACAATCCATGAGTGATAGCATTGCATGTTTGGGAAAAGGAAAGTCATCCTTCGGACAAGGCTTGTTAAGATCCCTAAAATCTGTGCATATTATGATGTTGTCTAGTTTGGAGACTGTGTTATGAAATAACTTGCACAATAGAAGAATATGATATGAAATATGTTGCAAATACTTGATAATATTTTAGAATAACAAGCCACTTCGAGGGGGAAAACCTCCAAATATCTCTAATGAGAACACCCTTGACAACTTGATGATGAAATAAGACTCACAACCTCCTATATATACCTATTTATTCCTAGGATATCACCTAGGACAACCCAACCAACTAAATAACAATATACTAATGATAATATGACTTAATTAAGAGTTAAGATAGCCATAAGCCAACTATTCATAGCTATATGCACTATGGAAGTAAGGGCATAACATGCCCCTCACCTTTACAAAAGTGTTGTCCTCAATGCTAAACACTTGTGGTAGTTTCTCCATATAATCTTCATCATCCCATGTAGTAACTTCAATTAGAAAATATTTCCTTATAATGATGTAACTTGGAACTATTGATGTCCCTAGCTTCTTCATATGTCTTTGTAAAATTAACTTCAGCTCCAAGATGTGTCTTCCCTTTGCATCAAGCTCTTGATGGTGATGAATATGTTCTTCCTTTACTTGAACTTTTTGATGTGGCATAGAGGAAGAGGTGAGGAATAGTACATGGTACTCTTGCATTGGTTGAATAGCTTGATTAGGAACTTCTTCTTCTTTCACTTCTTCTTCTTCATTGTCTTTTTCTTTTCCTTTTGTTTCTTCTTCTTCTTCTTCTTCTTCTTCCTCTTTTTCTTTTTATGCTTCTTCTTCTTCTTCTTCTTCTTTTGATCTTTGTCTTCTTCTACTTCTTCTTCTTCTTCTTCTAGTTCTTTGTTGCTTGAGGCCTCCTTTCTTGGTTCAATCATAAAGGCACTCAACATGCTTCTTATTTCAGATATATCTACTCTTAGGTCACACATATCCATCTTCATTGATGAAATTTCTTCCTTCACCTTACTTATTTCCTCATAATATCCTCTATTGTTACCCAATTCTTATCAAGAGTCTTCCCTGTTGTGACAACATTCTTTTTGCCCCTTGTTGCAGGCCCCATCATGATGGGAACCAATGATTTTGAAATAAATCACACAAATGAAACTTAAATTCTCTAAAAGAATTACTGTAACTTACTAGGGCCAAAATAACTCTCACCTAGAAAAAATTCCAAGGAATAAGCAGATTTGTAGCCTTGTGAGTGATATTTGTGAAAACCTTAATTTTTCAATAACTTGCTTATTTTTGCTCCAATTCCTACAATTGTTTTATTGTAATCTTCCTTAGTATTTCTTAAAAAACCCAATAAAAATCATACTCCAATTTGGCAATATGTGAGATATATGCAAATTCTAAAAAAATTGTGTAAAAACCCTAATTTTGCAATAATTCACTCAATTCTACTCCAATTCTTCTAAAATATGTGATTTTGCTTCTTTAATATGTTCTTCAAAAACCCTTCAAAAATTAGAAAGATATGCTCTTCCCGAAATCACCTCCAATATTGAGAAAAAATTATGCCTCTACGGTGCCAAGATCATGCTCTGATACCACTTGTTATGAAATAACTTGCACAATAGGAGAATATGATATGAAATATGCTACAAATACTTGATAATAACTGAGAATAATAAGCCACTTCGAGGGGGAAAACCTCCAAATATCTCTAATGAGAACAAACTTCACAACTTGATGATGAAATAAGACTCACAACTCCTATATATACCTATTAATGCCTAGGATATCACCTAGGCTGACTTAGACACAGCTATATAAGACCTAGGCTAATCTAACCAACTAAATAACAATATACTAATGATAATATGACTTAATTAAGAGTTAAGATAGCCACAAGCTGACTATTCATAACTATATGCACTATGGAAGTAAGGGCATAATAGATTGGTACAATGTTTGAAATTCATTCTGCATAGTCGATCGGACAGATGAACCCTGCATCTAATAGTTTCTTCAATTCAGCTTTCACTAGTAGGGCGATGTGTGGATGCCTTTTTCTCAATTTTTTCTTTACTTGCTTCACTCTAGGTGGTAGAGATAAATGATGCATTATTGGATCCAGATCTATTCTTGGCATGTCAGCATAGGACCAAGCAAAATTGATTTGTCTTTCTTCAAATAATTTAGTGAAACTTGGATTTTCTTCCTTTGTCATTAATGCCGCTAGGTGTAGGGTGTTTATTGTTTCCATAGTACTGATTTTTATGGATTGCGTAGGCTCAACCAATACTAAAGGTCTCTCATGATAATGCTCAAGAAGAGTGTCAAATCTCTCATCCTTCAGTGCCTCTAAGAGGTTTTCACCGTTGGATACGCTCTTTCTTTTTACTTTTTCATGATTTAATACTATCATTGCATGGTTTTCACCATTAGATCAACATTTTGTATTATTTAGTTTGCACCTAAGAGATTTGGCACTCCTCTTGTTTGAAGTTTCATTATGAAATTCATTGGTGGAACCTGTTTCAAGATTTTTTAGAACAAAGGAAGTTGACAATGGCATCATCATTTGCAAAGATAGGGATGTAAAGCAGCTTGGTTTGTTCCCAGTCAATGAGTTTAGGATGTATCAAAGGTAAGGAATCATCAGGTTGGTCAAGCCCAAAGGTGGTAAGTGTCATGATGGAAAAAATATCAAAGTGTTCAATGGAAATGTCAAGGTCTATAATGTTACTCTCCTCTGAATGATCTATCTCGCTCAATGTCTGATCATCCTCACTAGAATCATCGATATGCAGTGATCCAAATTCAAGTGGTCTAGACCTTGAACTCTGTCCCTCCATACATATGGATGTGTACCTCTTTATCACATCAATTTCTTTGTCTTCAAAGGATACCTTAGATAGTAAATCCCATTCATATTCATTTGAGTCTGTTTCAAAACTAGCTTGCAATTGGAGGATTCACTCACAAATGTGTTGCTTGGCTTCTTCTTTTGTCTCTTCTTTCTATCCTACTGATGTCTTATCTTTTGCATTTATTGTGATAGGTTGAATTGGTTCCACAATACCTTCTTTTCTTTTGCCAATAGGACCTTTTCCTTCATATCCCATCTTTTCTAAGATTGTAAATCTTTTACCATATTGCTCTGTTGGTATGCTGGAAGTTGCTGCTTGGGATGGTTCTTCATATTTGTAAAGCCAAAATTTAGAATTTTTTTGTCCTCAATTTTCATCAACTAGAGTACTTGCATTTACAAATTTACCATCAAAGATCCTGATAGGTTGTGAAGATTGTTGTCTAGATGTTGATGGCTTCCCATATGATTTTGGAGAAGGTACCAGTTGTGAGAGACATAAGGACTGCTCAATTGAATACTCACCCATTCCTTTATCTTTCAACTAAATCTTTTTTTCAAACTATTTTGACAAAGAATTTAGTTGGCTTTCATTACTTGAAGAAATGGGATCACCAATGCCTTTATCTTTCAATAGAACCTTTTTCTCAAGCTAATTTGATGAAGAATTTAGTTGTCCTTCATTACGTGATGAAATAGAAGTGAGCTTCCCTATTGTGTGGTACAAAATCATCTTGGACTATCTTGAGAGTGTTGCAGTATTGAGGATTGTTGGAATCAACTAAAATAGTGATCTCTTGTCCATTTTAGGGGAATTTCAAGCATTGATGGTATGTTGAGGGCACTGCTTGCATTTCATGGATCCAAGGTCATCCCAAGAGTATGTTGTATGTCAAGTCCTTGTATAAAACTTGGAAAAGTATATCTTTTACAACTGGTCCCACTTGAATTGGCAATACTATTAGTCCTTGAGAGGATCTTTCTTCATCATCATAAGCTTTTATCATGATCTTTCTTTTGGAATCTATGGTATTTTTTGAATATCCCAATGCATGGATAAGCTTTAAGGTGTAGATATTTAGACCAGCTCCTCCATCTATTAAAACAAGTTTGACCCAACGTTTATGGATTAAAACCTCAATATGGAGTGGAGCGTTATGTGGGTGAGAGAGATGCATCATCATTTTATGAGAATGATGGAAAATGGGGTACAGTCAAATGTCCCACCATGGCTTGGAATTGATAAACTTCCAAATCAGTTGGTACTGCAGTGTCCACTAGAGCTTTTTCTAGAATATCCTCATGATCTAGTGAAATTTTGAGAAGTTCCAGTATGGATATTTGTGCTGGAATCTTTTACAATTGGTATACGATATTGTATTGATTTGAAGGGACAACAGGTGTTTTAGATGTACTTCCTTTCAATACAAACTTGGATTTCACTCTTGTGATCATGTTTACTAGTAAATTGTCTTGTTTATTGTTGATTTTGATGACATTAATTTGATTATCAGCTACAACCATGTTTTTTTTATGCTCAATTTTGATGCCATTGATTTGATTATCAATTGTAGCAATGTCTTGTTTTTTATTAATTTGATTATCAGTTGCAGCAATGTGTTGTTTATTCTTGATTTTGATGTCATTGGTTTGATTCTCAACTGTAGAAATGTGAAGGATTGTAGTATCATAAACATAATTCACATTTTTCCCTTTGGTGTTGGTTGAAGAGGATTCCCTTTTTCATAGTTGGGTAGAGGATTTTTAAATGCTCCATGATCAAAATTTGTTTGAGGTCCTTCTATTGACATTTCACGTCTATCTATCAAATCTTGCACCATTTTTTTTAGTTGCATGCAATCATTTGTTTTGTGACCTTTGTTTCTATGAAAATCACAATAATATGCATTGTTCCACCATGATAGTTTAACTCTTGGTTCCCAATCTCATGCCTTTGGTAATGTTATGATTTTGGTTGCAAGAAGCTCTTTTAGTGTTGATTCAAGTGATTGTCCCAAACGTGTAATTTTTTTGTGATTTGATGGCGTTTGATATGGTGATGGAGCTGGTTTAGATTTAGTGTTTTTTTATTGTTGTTTTGATTGTTTTTGGGTGTAATTCCTAATAGATTGAAGACTAGTTTTGCATTATGTGTTTTAGCTGCACTGTCATTACCATCAATCTTGTTTCTTGTCCAAAATTTGGATTTCTCATTGGTGTTATAATGATTGTAAGAGTTAGCAGTGTTTGGTCCTTCATTATATATTTTTAACACTCCTCTTTTAACCAAGGCTTCTTGAATCTTGAGTCCATTTTCAATCATCTTTTCAAAGTTGGGTGGACATTGCAATTGGAGTCTATAGGTCATCTCACTATTGAGATTGTAAATGAAGATTTCCATCTTTTCTTTCTCAGGTATAGGATGGGAATATCTAGCAAATAATCATCTCCATATTTGTAAAAATGTGAGATGATTCACCATTTTTTTGTTTTGTGTTGCAAATATCCTTCATGCTTATTTCATGTTGAATTTTGTATGAGTATTGGGTGATAAACTTATTTACCAACTCTTCAAATGATCTAATAGCTAGTGGGAGTTTTGAAAACCATTCCATGCATTGACCACCCAAACTTCTTGGAAATAATCTCATTAAATAAGTATCTTCATGTGAACATTCCAAGCTCATGGTATGAAATTCTCTTACATGATCTATAGGATCAGATTTTCCATTGTATTTGTCATATTTTGGAAGATAATAATTTGGTGGAAATGGTATCATGTTCATACTTTTATCAAAGGGATAAGGACAAATGTCTTGCAACAAATATCTTTTTGTTGTTCCTCTTTGCATGTCTTAGATTTGTTGTTGAAGATTTTGTATTTGTTAAGTTAAAGTATTCATTGGATCTATGTTTCATAAATCAACTTTTGTTCTCTTGGGAGCTCCTTTCAATTGGTTAATATCAAATTCATTGGGTAATTTCACACCTTGGTTGTCCAACATCAAAAAAAATTTCTCTCCATCTTTTTCTAAAATATTTTCAATGAACTTGTGTAATTTAGGGTCTTGTTGAGCTTGTTGAATGTCCTCATCCGTTATCTCATCCATTTCAGGTTGGTGGAATCTATGGAAGGGATTTTATTCACCTTCAGCCATGATGGTTTGTGATTTAATTTCTTGTTCTTTGAGTTTTTTTTTTTGGGCTATTGTTAAAATGTACATACAAGTGTTAAAGTTTTTCTATACTCTAATCTTTGTTTAGGAGTTCCAATGAGATACCTAAGTCAAATAGAATGATGGATTATATTGATGAGACTAAGGTGAAATCTGATGTAAATCATATTGTTTCATGATGAAGGATGATAGATATTGATGATGAAAGTCAACTAAACAATCAAAGATAGGTTTGATAATTAGGCACTTTGAGATGTTTGATCCAAGTTGAGTTAAAAGAATTTCACTTGCAAAGGACAATTTCTTCAAGTTTAAACTGATGTTTGAATGAGGAATGATTTGTGCTCTGGAAAGGATCCCTAAATCTGGTTTTAATTGTCTGACAGATATTCAATTTATCTTTTTCTTTGTGAATAAGATGGATGCACTAAAATAGGTAGCAGATGCGCTAAAAGATGGCACAAATGCACTAAAACAGAGCCTATATGCACTAGACTGTCCCCTAGATGTGCCAAAACATAAGGTGTATGTGCAGAAAGATGAAGCAAATGTACTAGAAAAGACTCTAGATGTGCTACAAGATGAGCTAATTGTGCTAGACTGCCCCTAAATATGGTCCTAGTTATCTAACAGGCATTCAACTTAGCTCTTTGTTGGAGTATTAGGTAAATGCACTAAACAGATTGAAAATATGCTAGAAAATGGGACAAATGTGCCAGAACATGGCCTAAATGCACTGAAAGGTGTTATGAATTTGCTAAATAAAAAGATGATGCACTAAAAAATGAGGAAAATGCTCTAAAATAGATTGCAAATGTGTTAAAAGATGGGATAATTGTGCTAGAATATGGACTATATGCACTAAAAGATGAGACAAATGCACTGGAATAGAAAGTAGATGCACTAAAAGATAGGGTAAATGCGCCAGAACATAAAACTTATGCGCTAAACCTGAAATGTCACTTGTTTTGAAAGTTTATCTGGTTATCTTATTTTTAACTCAGTGAATTGGGTGTTTTTAATGGATGATCTTCTGAAAAATAAGTTTTCCTAGTTTTCTTGTTTCTAAATCATGTGAATTAAGTTTTTTTAATGAATGATCTCTTGAAAAATGATTTCAAACACAACAAGTAGTAAAACAGTTGTTTCACCCTATGATCTAAACATTAAGTGTATGTTCAAGGATTTGGTCTGATCCCTTTCATTTTCCACTAGTATTGAACAAGAGAAAATAGATCAATTAGACTCTCCTAATGTCAAGGGTCATTAATAACATCACAACCCACATCTTAGAACTATGTTAGCTCACACAACCCTATCACCCCCTAGAGGGTGCTTGTGTTTTTTCTTTTTCTGGGTCTTAACTAAAGTTGAATCCTCCACTTTTGGCTAGTAATCCCTAGTAGTTATATGGTGGGTATCTTGGGGGCAGATTATTCCCTCCACCTGCACTGTGAATATTATAATGGTCGGGAACTGACTCGGCTAGCTACTACACTTAAAGTTCTTAGTAAGGGTTCTCATTCAGTATGGAAAATAATAAACTCCCTCAAGAGACCTCCCAACCTTTAGAACAAAGGCTTTGGGGATGGTTATCAATGCACACTACCGTTGAATATGAGTTTCCTCACAATCACATTTGATTATAGTGGGTTGGAATACATGGCTTTAGTCATTCCCACTTAGGTTGTTCCCGTATAGTGAGTACTTTTTCCCACTATAGCAGGCCTTCTAAAGGTGCTATTGCAATAAAATGAAAGAGTGAGTCTAGCATTCTGGTCACCCAGCAAAGGGGAGAGCATAGGGCTATCACTTTACAAGAATAGCATACATGGTGCTCATTAACCTTGTAATTAAACTAGATGCCTAATTTAATCAAAGGAGAAAAAATAACTCTAGCCCCTGCAAACATGATTAGTAGTCTCAGATAATTGTCTTTGACAGCATTTAAAGCACCGACAAAACAAAAAGACATCAATCAATTCCTAGAATTTTAAGTTTATTCAAATAAAGATAAATGTGTTGAAACATAGAACACATGAGCTACAAAATGTATACTATACGCTACAAAACACCGTAAATGTGTTATTCTGGAAAGAATATAGAAGGAAACCCAAAGTCTTGTATATGCACCAAAATAGAAGACAAATGCCCTGGAAGATCAGGTATATGCACTAGAACAGGGCCTATATGTGTGAAAAGAGCAAGCAGATGCACTAGAACAAAAACTGGATGCACCAAAAGAGTAGGTAGATGCGCTGAAAGAAGCTATGGGTGCACCACATTGAGATTCATGATCAAACCTGTGGACAAAAAGACTTTCCAAAAAATGTTAAAAATGGGGCTAGGCCCCACGGTGGGTGCCAATTTTATGTGTGTATGAATAATGTCAGAGAATAAGAAAATAATACAACACACCAATGAAACATTATATTAGAAAATTCAAATGATAATCAAATCAGAACAATAAACTCTCTAATGGCATCTCATTGTCCTCTATCTCCAAGGATTCTTCAAGTCATTTTTTTTGTCTCAGATTGTTTTTGCACATGACTTTCCAAATGACAACCTAAAGAATGAGATGCTGGAAATGCAAGAAATCTTCCTACATGATTGATTGCTAAATGATATGCTAAGATTAAGATGTTGCTATGATATTGATAATGAAATGCTATGCTGAAACTACAAAAATTAAGATGCAGCTAATGGTAATGCCATGATTAATCTACTTGCTTCTAAATTTCTAGTGCTAAAAGGACAATGCTAAGATGACAATGCTAATAAAATTTATACATAATGTAATTATGCTCAACCCTCTATATGAATTGTTGTAAATGAGGCTCTATTTATAGATTTTCCAAGGCATTAGCCTATGTGGCAGGATTCAATGGCCCGGATTCAATCTAGAGATATGGAAAATTGAGGATGAAGAGGTTAGAGAGAATCAAGGAGTGTGTTCCCTTTAGTAGAACAAACTACCAAGTGTGAAGAAGAATCAAATGGAGGTGAAGGCTAAGTATCTCAAAATTGGTTAGAATTTGTTGAGGATAAATGCCATATTAAATATTGAAAATATTTAATTTCATGAGACACATGATGAGGTGGAAGGTGAGAAGTTAGTAGAAATGTGTTTAAATTCAAATATAAAATTTGAATTTAATAAGAGAGTTAATTAAATAAAAAAAATTAGTTAAAGTTGTTAATTTAATTAAAGCATGAAGAAAATGATTAAGATAGGAAGAATTAGAGAAAATGAATTATATAAATAAATTTGTCAGTTTATTTATAAGTAGACGAATTAAAGATTTATTAATTAAATAACTTGTATTTAATTAATTCCTCCAAACCAAATTTAAGTGTATACAGGTTGCATATATTTGTAAGGGAAACAAGGATAATTAAAAAATGTCCTGCACTTGCTAGACTTGAGGATGATCATATGCTTTTTGTGTGGAAAACTCATACTTCTCAACTATCATGTGAATGCTTCTCTTTTCAATTGTTTTGCATGCCATCATAAGGGATCGAGCCGGTTGAATGTAGCTCAAAGCGATTCTGCATGTTTGGGGAAAAAAGAGGACCATGCCTAGGGTAAATATACCTATCGATATGTGTTGGAATAGTCTGTTTGGTCACACAAGTTGCAGAACGAATGTTGCACCACTTTCCAATTTTACACTACTTGCATTTGACACTTTTTCCATCAAGTGAAAATAGGACACCACGAGAGGATGACTCTAAGCTAACAAAAATCGAGAGAGGTTATTGTAAAGGGACCCAATGTGATCCCATAGGCTCAAATGGAGAGTTCATAAGCATCACGATTTCCAAGTAATATCCCATCAAATATTGTTACCATTTTGCACTTTGGAGTCTTAAGGGATCGAGTTGGTTGAACATAGCTTGGAGCGATTTTGCGTGTTTCGGTATAAAAGAGGACCATGCCTAGTGAAAACATACCCATATCGACATGTTGGAATAGTTTGTTTGGTAACACGAGTTATAGAATGAAATTTGCACCACTTTGCAATTTTACACTCCTTGCATTTGACACTATTTCCATCAAGTGAAAACTAGACACCACAAGAAAATGACTCTGAGATAACAAAATCCGAGAGAAGTTATCGTAGAGGGTGTTGATGTGTTTTTTATGCACTTCTCAACATAGGTAATGCATAGGTGCATCACCTCTCTTGAAAGACAATATTTCACAATCAAATTACAGAACACTATCCCAAGTCTCTAATGTCAAGTCTTGACAGTGCTTGGAATACCTTAGTTGATTCATGTAATTTACTAGAATCAGAAGCCAGACTTACAGATGAGCTACATAGTGTGGGAAGTTGAGTTTGCAAATGGAGTTATTAAAGCATAGAAAT
This sequence comes from Sequoia sempervirens, assembly GCA_007258455.2. Classification (NCBI taxonomy): domain Eukaryota; kingdom Viridiplantae; phylum Streptophyta; class Pinopsida; order Cupressales; family Cupressaceae; genus Sequoia; species Sequoia sempervirens. Next base: position 332,466,500 of record VDFB02193867.1, on the reverse strand, counting down.
TTTTGCTCAAGTACTACAGGTTCAAACAAAAATTTAGAACTCCTATTTTAGCTTTATATTTCACTTTACAATGTGAAATGAACCTTAGCTTAGGTTACTTATTAAAAAAAGGAAAAAGGGTAGGGAAGAGAGGAAGTTCCTAGACTTGAAACTATGAATGAACAATGACCATGGAGGTTGCTACAGTAGAAAAAATCCTTAAACTAGATTTTGCTTGACCAAGAGAAGCCTACAGCTACACAAAACCAGTGCAAGGGTATGTTCAGGATCATGATGGGCCAAAAAGTTTCAATATGATGGGTATGTGGCTAATGACTATTTTTACCCAAAATTGATGAAACGAAAAGGGGTTTTAAAGGAGATTCTCAGCTTTCCATTAATATAAATTATGTTTTACTTTGAATTTAATAAGTAATTATTATTCATTTTCTATTCAAATTACTACTAAAAAATTGATTGATAGGCTAATTGAAAAACATCTATAGCTTTCAAACGGTATCAATTTTTTTAATCCAAAACATGCGTCACATTCTATGCTTCACATACTATAGGATTAAAAAAAGGAAAAATGAATTTCATGAAGTTTTGACCAAGTTAAGGTGGTTAGACGTACGGTTTTTTATAATTTTTAAAAAGTTGTAATAAAAAATTCATAATTAATTATTTACTTGGAAAAAAATCTAAGAAAATATGCATCACATCAGGGCATGAGTCCATCCCTTTTGACTTAAGCAAGCAGATGTTTGTGTTGTTATCAATGTCTCTCCTTTGCATGTAGCCATTGGTTCATAGATCCTCTTTGACAAATCCTTTGTTATTTATATAAACACTACCATCTTGAAATCCATATTATTCTTAGCATACCCCTGTGGGGAGAGCACCTTCCCTTGTAGATCTGGCATTCAACCCTTTGTCCTCATCCCTTTATTTGAATTCCACTTCACAACCTAACTCCTACAAGACATACAAGAGATAGTTAAAATGGATAATTAATAAAATATTCTCTTCCTTTCCAATTTACCCATGGCCCTACATTATGAAGAAATTACATCATGACATTAGATAGTATTTGAATCACAGAGGCTGAACAAGATCATAGCACAAAGTTTCTTGCATTATGAGGGTGATCTACCCATTAGTCCCTTGGTGTAAAATATTTCCTCTTTTACTAATAATCATCCTTAGATGACAACTGTCACATCCTTATGAACAACTGAACATGTATCCACGTGTGAATTTCCATGTAATGGATCCTTAGCTAGTATATTTTGAGCATTATCCCCAAGTCACCATACATACACACTCCTTTGAGCCCAAGGAACACCTGCCACCCTTACTTTGTTGGCTAAGTGACCATCTACTTTAATGAAGCATTTTAATACACCTAAGTTTTTTCATCATGATGCAAAGTTAAATTCACAATATATTTTCTCTATATTTATGGATGATAGCAGATAGGGTTCTTCCTCAAAATAGAACCATGGTTTAGTCTAGTAACTTCAGTCAAAGTCTCCATTTTAATGAGTTGATCACTACTTATGTAAACATTATTCCAGTTACTTTTTATGTGCATCACCTGTGTGATGAACTCCCTTTCTTGGTTGGGTTGAAGTGTGAGCATGCCATATTAAAACACCACAGGCGGGACACCATGTGGAAGTGCCAATGCGGGAAGCCGTCCTTAGAATGCCTCAAAAATAGTGGCCTCTAGGTACACGGCCTCTACCAAGGCCAAACCCACACAAAGGGTAGGATGGAAAAGATGATGCGGATTCCTGGCATTACAATGCCATCCTCTATGCCAATGCCAACCATATTTCCTTGCACGTCTTTAATATATTATAGCCTACACCCTGAGTGTTACTAAAGGTAGGCCCATCATACCATATTAGTGTTATCGTGTAGACCTGGCCCTTCTATCTTTACACCATCATCATGAATCCACTCTTCAGGTAAGATGCCATGGGTTGTGGGGATAGAACAAAGCAATGGCATGGGAGCCTGATCTTGCACTACAAAAGTGCACTTGGAAGCACTTAAAAGAAATATGGATAGAGTGAGCTCTGTGCGCCACATGAGCATTGACCATAGTTACTTTGGATAGGTGTCTCCCATTGACTAAAGTTTTAAATCCTTTGCAATAGTGGTGATTTTACTTCATCTATTATAAGATCACTCTCACTTGAGGGATGCACTCCCCCTTCGCACATGCCAAGCTACCATTCATTGACCTCCTTCATCCTTTGGATCACTAATATATGACACCTCTATGGATGACTGTCCTTAGCAGTTCAAATACAGGTCCCTTTGAATGATTGTACGATAAATTTTCCTTGTAGCTCTCGGACCTTCAATATTTGGACTTCTAATTCCAAAGAAAAGAATAGACAGATTCGACTCACATAAGTTCTTTTAGTAAATCTTGCTACCCTTGAAGATAGAACTAAATTTTTTTGGCTGTGAGACCAACATTTAGAATCTTCTCACACTACCACCTTTCGTAGGATATCGATCTCATACTGTGGTGATGATGGGGACCAACTACGTTGTTAGGGAGGCCTGCCACAAATTTCATATAATTGATTTCCACGCTCCCTCCTACATTATCATCGATTCACAAAGGTGTCCATAGAGTAAATAAGCACAACCACAATTCTTAGCTCGAAAAGATGATATTACAGCGTCACATGGAAGCGTAGTCACGGGTGGAAGGAGGTGGGAAGACAATGTGTGAATGTCGTTTTAGTGATAGTGAAGGCGAACGTCGCCCAAATATGTGGGACCCGCGTGCACAATCTCCATTGCAAAGAGAATGTGGGTGAGCACTATTGAACTATCGTCGTCCACCATTAGGGATATGGTAGTGTCACATAATGTGAAGCTTGCAACTATGACCTCCGCAGTATGAAATATACTGGAAGAGGTAGAGAGGAGGCCATTAAAGGATGACATTGGCTCATACGGTGCCCATAGGTATAGGATCCACACAAGGACAAGCCAGCCAGTGCAAAGACATACCTCAATTAATATCCCTTCTCAGGGTGGTGACGTAATCATCTCACATTAAATCCCATCTTTCAGAGGTAGGGAATTCTCGCATCATCACTCATTACATATATATCCTTCACTTCCCCATTACTCAATGATCCACCCACCATAACACCAAAGCGACGCCCACACAAACTAAGGGGGAGGGAAAGATCCGAGTTAAGATGCCCATGTCAAGGCCATGAGCATTTCAAATTATTTATTAGGGTCAACACACTAGCCTCACTTACACCGTCATTTAAATCAACATCACTCGCTCCCTTAATAGCATCGACCCCCCCATCAAAGAAGTGTGGAGCATTTGCAGGAAAACATTGCTTCGAGTAGAAGATGAAATAGTGGATCTCGCAGTGAAGGAAAATGCTCGGAAACACAGATTTTGGGTCCCGCATTAGTGGGAGCAGGCTGCTCAATTATGTCATCGAACAACAACCGCTCATGGGTGATCTTCCAAAATTAGCGTTATCATGTCGTCTCCTATAGCAAGACTTGAGGACCCCTATGTTGCCACTTCCCTCAATTCTGATGCCATTTTACCTTACCTAGTGAATGTTGGCTTTTGTATTTGGGTTTCCTATTCGTAATCTCACATGATGGCTTGGGTTGACAGTTCGGTGGTTGGGACTTTAAAATCTTCATGTGCACCCATCTGAAGCTCTTGTGGGTGATGTTTAATCTGACGCAGCCCATTTAAAGGATCATGATGTCCTCTGGCCACCGCCTAAGACACGGGCTAACACCCAAACTCATGTTCAAACCAAGGGCCCCTCGTCCATTCTGCGGAATGCAAAAAGCTTAGCCGGTACCAACATTAGTGAACCTCCCATCAATATTTTATGAAATAAAAATGTTATTCAAAGTTATCATTATAATACCCTCTTATTCAGGACTAGGTGACACTCAAAGGGTCATGCTTACTATTATATTCACACACACACATAGGCATGTTAAACATAGCTCAATCAGGCTGACTTAGTAGGTCTTATCATGGAATTTGAGGGTCCCAAGGTAAGAGTATTGTAAGAGGAACACATATGTAAGTTGTCAAGAGAACACCATGAATAAACGACGTGAGATGATTGGAGCTCTGCATTGTGGACCCCGCAACTGTAATGTCCATCATACGGGTATCAAGTGGCCACAAGAAACGTGGATCCCACAACAAAGGAGGGCATCAGGAGCACTAGTTAAGGATGGGTGGTAATATGAGGTGACGTCGTTACTATGGCAACCATGAGAGAAGAACGAACGCTCGCACCATAGCTCCTGTGTAATGGTCTTCTAATACGTCAAAAGATGAAATCATACCTACTGTCTCCCATAGCAACATAGAATAATATTTTTTTTCACTACTTGAAGATGGTATAACTCGTTATGCAAATGTGGATTTTTAACTTCTCTATAAGGTCGTCATTAATATTGTGTTTTAGCAGCCTTCCTCCTTCTCCAGGTTCATTATTTTTCATGAAAATGGTTTTGGCCGATTGACACCTTGGTTGAGATGGCAGTGTAAGCTAGATTTCTTTCAAGCTTCAAGAGTGCCTTGGCCGACAGTGCCAGTAGTGAACATTATTCATCATCATCATTGCCTGTGGGAGAATTCTACCAAGATGCCATTAAGAACGGCTGAGAGGTGGACAACCCTTGCATTAGCTAAACCCGCAATGATGGCCTCCATATGGGTGGAAGCCTATGCAGAGTCGTGGTCAACATGTTTCCAAAATTGGTGAATTATAAACATTGCCCCTCCTTAATATACCTGGCTCGACCCTCTCATGGTGCATTCTCATAAATCATGCAATTTATTGATCCTTTTTGTACTTATATTCTTGCTCTTTCTAATCCCTTCATCAGGGTTGGGGCATATTTACGTTGTTGGTTATAAATGATCCAGTGCAACTCTCCACTTGACTCTTTTGAACCCTCTATTAATCTATTAGCACTTGTGATTTAACGATTTGGGTTCGATGACTATGTTGGTCTCATTAATGGCCTTTGGAAACTAATGAGGAAGTTCTTTTAGAGGGAAAAACTGTGGGGATTGTGTGTCCCACAAAGGAAGACATTGGCGGGTGAGTGAGTGCCGATGGCAGTTATAAGAATGTCGCTTAGGAAATGGCATCCACCCATGGTGAGACCACAATTAGGATCCATAAGTGGTGGTTTTGTTGAGGAGAACAATGAAAAATGGATGGAAACCCACATAGCAAGTCCCGCAATGGAAACAACCGTTTGGCGATAATTTTTGAATGTCATCATTCACAACGTGAAAAGCTTCATGGCACGGAGCTAAAAAAGACTTGTGTCCCTCATATCATCATCTAGGAGTTCAGCACCATTAATCATGAAAATGATCCCAAAACCTAGAGCAATGCGGATGTTGCGCTCATATATTCCACTTGGCAGTAGCAAGGTGATGGGTTGAAACTGCTAAGGAAGAGCTCAGAATCGAGGTGACAGTTTTGATGGGCTATAGACCCACGGAGTGGGGAGGAAGCAAGGGGTGGTCATTGGGAAATAGTGTCAGGGAAAAGGCTTTCCACAAACGGTGACCCGCAAGGATGGACCCACCAGTGAGTGTAGACTTAATAGAGCCTATCCATTAGGCAACGAAGGTCGGGCGAGGAAAACCATGTGCGAAGACCCATAAACGTTTGCACCTAGGAATTTTTAAAGCAACGGGGTCTGTTGGTTTTGTGGCAATGGCGAAGATGGAAGGACCAACTATGAAGCCCACCATTCGAGTGGATGTTAAAGGTCAGCCATTTCTCAATAATGATGAAATAAGAATGGAGTCCCACCTAGGGCGACTTGCAGTTGCGGGTCCACGAAACATGAAAGATGCAACAACAAACATGGGTGTGGGGTCCACACTTCAGGTGGACATCAGGGCTTGGCCGCAAGTAAACAATAGAGCACATTGGTGAATGATAAAGGGAACCCGTGAATGCGGGTCTACAAAGGTCAAAGGATGTCGGGCGAAAAGCAAACGGAAGCCCGCAGTCTCCTGCTCGTGAGGTTAAGTGACTTGGAGAAACTTAGGTTGGTGAATTGGGCCAATATGAAATTGATCATTTTTAGCCTTAGGGACAACTTAAGTAGGGAAACAGGGGTGCACAAAATGAGATGAGGTCAAAATGACCTAACCCAAGCAAAAGGAGGGGGTCGTTGTCCTTGGCGGGGCGTGTGTGCAAAACATGCATAACAAATGGTGACTCACTAGGGAAATGCTCCAGAGTATTTCGATGAAAAAATGGAATCATGAAACCAAAATCTCTGGTTCTAATCCTCATGCTAGGGCAAACAAACCAGACACTCGACCAAAGAACCAAAACTGCTGGTCAACCCAACCTTTAGTATGCTAAAAATACAAGTGTGTGCATATGCGTTAATTCCTAATCCTTCAGTTGCTACAGGAACCCAAGCTCCTTCAAGTTAAGCTACATAGTTTATTCTAACTCCAAAAGCATCTGGGACATTCCCTTGCTTCCAGTCAGGCATCCATAGCACTGACAAGGTTGTTGTTATGATTCTCCCAAATATTGCTCTACTACCAGCCACGTGTCCATAGCCCTAGTAGAGTTGCTCAGATCCCCCTGAAAAGTTGAATTCTTTCTTTTTTGATTTTCAATGTCTTTCTTTTCATTCCTTTGTTTCTTTTCTTTTTATTCTCTATTTTCAATTCTTTTATTTCAACCTGCAAGCAGTGAAGCTCACACTCAGGGTTGAGAATCATAGTGGCGCTGAAGCTGAATTTTAGTTTTTTCACTTAACTGGACTTTGCAAAATGACCTACAGTGACCGTCAGATTCTTAAAATATATGAGAGATATAATATTTCAGAATACATCCAAAAAATATGAGACCAACGACTTATCCCCTTTAGACCAAACACCCGGATTGCTTGACACCAACAAAAGATCCTCACCGTCCACTCTAAAAACTTGATTAGATTTTGATAAATAAATACATAGAGCAACACCAAGTAATAATAATGGTTGTTGTGCACATAGATGTGCCCAGCTAGAAGCATAGGGCCCCCGAGCAAAGCAATAGAAAAAAATGAAAGCAAAAAGAATGGAAAGTGAGCAACCTAAACTAACCAAAGCAACAAAGTGGAAGCAAATGAAAGGGAAACTAACCTAAAGAAAAATAACCTACGACAAACCAACAAAATTAGGAAAGTGAGACTATGTGTACAAGAAACCTACACTACTCAAAATGAGCTATGTACAAAGATGTTTACAAAGCACTATGTTCAGGAAAGGAAAACCAACGTTAACACTCATTGGATTTCGTAGTGCATGCACAAGCAAATGGGTGATTGTTATAGTTCTTAACCATCCATATTTATCCTTATATTCAGAAAAAGGAAGTATATTATCACACCATTCAAATTTAATTGCATAGTTAGGGAAAATCAGCAATTGAGGAGGTTCATTAAACCCATGGCTAATCCATAAACACGTTTGTCTCCCCCCATTCCCATAATCAAAATAATAAGTTCAGCTATGAGAATTATCAGGGTCAAGGAAGGATAGAACCTAGATTTCATCACATGGAGGCAACAATGTTTGACAGTTGAGAATGAGCACTACATCATCGATCGTTGCATCAGCAGCCTCGGGTGAGTGCAGTGGAGGATGTGACATTTCTGATCTTGTGCATGGATAGGGCTGGGAGAACGGGGCTGCTAGCAAATCTTCCAAGTCTTGTGCATGATCCGTAGCCCCCGTTGGTAGTTATCCAAAAAGAAATACTTCTCTACATTGATCATCTGCAAACCTGGGATCCACTTGGTTGCTTTCCTCAGATGGAAGTATGTTGTCCCATTTCCTTTCCCAGGTGTTGACCTTATTTTGGTGATGTTCAATGTCATGGGATGATGACATGCAAGAATTTTTCCTATTGCATCCATCTGAATGTGAAGGACGATCAACAATGATCATGGTGGAAGGACTCCAAGTTGCATCTTGTAGTTGTCTGGGTGCCTCATCTTTGTTGGAAGCCATCTCAACACCTCCACCTTTGTCTTCTTCTCTTTGTAGTTCATGTATCTCCTCATGGCATTCACATGTCTCCTCTTGTTCACTATCTCTATAGATAAAGAAGGAACCCCTCTCCTAATCTGGAAACTTTAGTGCATCGTCATTCAGAGGTTCAGGTAGTATGTCTTCATTGCTGCTAACCTCTGAGATACACTCTTCTTCGGGATGGGCATACCTCCACAGTACAACTCCTAATGGAAGGAATTCATCGATTGATGGCACCTCATCAAGGGGACCGAAATCTACTATGTAATTTCCCTCCAAGGAATCACCATAAAGTCTATCGTCCATGGTGCACAAATGCTCTTCAAGAGGAAGAAATTCTTGATGACTGGTGGACAATGTTCCAATGTGTTATGCTTCTTTGTTTGGAGATTCAGAACTATGTTCTTCTTTTCCATTACCATCTCAATATCCTCATAAGGGTTGCCTTAGCTAAGTTGTCACTTGGCTCTAGCTCTTGATTCTCACATTCCATCCTCAAAGCAATCGCAGGAAGTGGTGTACTTGGTTGCCTTGCTTGTTCTTTGACTTGCTCGATGTCTTCTTGGCATAGTTCACACATGAACTCCAAGTGTGATGAGTCATGGAGTCTTCACCAATTCGGGAGTAGAAACACTTCCAAATCCACTTGGTAGCTTATCTCAGACCAATCCCTTTCTAGCCTTGAAATGAGTTGGTTGTATCTTTCAAATATTGGGTCCACATCATCACTTGGAAAGGAGTTTGAAGAGTGGATAGCCATGACATATGATTGTTCCCACTCCTCCAAATCTCCATTTTTAGATGCTTGATCACTGTCATTCATGAAGGAGAGGTCTTCTAATCTGAGTTCACTTACGCCTTCGTCATCATGTTCTGCTATCCTAGAACTTTTAGCCTCTTTGTCTCTCTATTCTTCAACATTTGTGTTGGTTGTCCTAGCATCTGTTGTTGCAGGCTTCATTGGTTTATCCTCAATCGTCAATAGCTCCTCTTCATGAGTGGAGGATTGCTCTTCATTGATGGAGATAAGGCCTTCTGATTCTTTTCTAGTTGAGTTTCCATCAAGACTGTTTGTTGTCCCAAGGTTATCAGCTTCTCTTTGATTTTCAGCTTTTGTGTTTGTTGTCCTAGTACTGGCTTGTGTCAAATTTCTTGGATCATCTTGAATATGTTGTCCCCTAGATGTTGACAACTCTTCTACCTCATGGGATGCCTCGTCCTCATTGAAAGTTTTCTGCTCCAACTTGTTTGAGCAGCCCTTCACTTGAGGGATAATGTTTGTGTACGAAGAACAAGCTAATTTTGAGTGAGGTGCATTGTGAAATTTGCACCAGGTAGACATCAGTACCTCCTCCAATCTTGGTCCATTCTCGCTGTCCAAACATTCTTGGATCAGCTTCTTGAATACCTTAGCTACCATGGTTGTCAACTCTTCTTCTGGGTCTACAAGGGCCAAAGGTTGATATAATTCCCAAAAGGGAATTTCTCCTTGCAAGACCCTTTCAATCCTATTCAAGAATTTCAAACATCCCAATTCATTGTTCTTGTGCATGCCATGGATCTGACATCTATCCGCCAATGCAAATTGTTGCAATGGTTTCCTCAGTCTTCTATTCAAATATACATGTGACTAAGTGATGCTAATTTGCGTGTGCTACTCCGTTTCAACTCAACTTTTGTTTTCCTTCAGAATTTTGTGATTCCAAGTTCCAGTGTTAAAAGAGATCTCTCTATCTTAGATTTCTTCTTTGAAGGTTCTCTTTACGACTTCCAACTTTCATTTTTGTAGCCTCAACATGTCATACCTGGTGCAGGAGCACCCAAGGCCTTCAAGGATCTCTTCAAAGGTCAAAAGTGTGCAGGGGTCAGGAGGACCTTTCCATCAAGTCAAAACATTAATTATGGTATCTTGGAGTCTATAATGGCATTTGGGATGAATAGATGTAATGAGAATGTTAAAAGTCCTAAGGGTCCTTAAAGCACCATAGGACCAAAGAACCTTGTAAGTGGACCAATAGTGTCCAAGGGCTGTAGGTAGGTTTATAATGTTCTAATTAGATCAATTATGGTTAGATATTAAAGTTTAGATAGTTTTTAGTCAATATAAATCAATAAAATGTAAGTTTGGAAATTCAAATTTTTGAATTCCAATTTGGGTGGGTAACTAGCTTTTATGAGTTTTAATCCCTTTTATGCAACTTAATCGATCCCAAACAGTTGGATCAGTTGGGGAAAGGATATACAAATCCAACATAATCATTTGTACGGAGGTTGGACGTTTGGAGCAAGCATTGTACGGACTGTTTTCTGGAAATAGTGAAAACACAGTTTTTTGGCACTTTTATGGTGTTCTTTTTTTAAATACTTGATTTCTATTGAATCTATGTCCAGTAGGAAGCTTTATGGATTTGAGTTTACATGTTTCAACACCATTGAAGGCTCTAAAAGCAGTAATAATTGATTTCTTTGCATAATATATTGACTGTCCTTAGGAAAACTCTATTTTTTCATTGATTTTGAGAGTCAACATGAAGTAATGATCCATTTCATGAGAGGTTGTGACTGAAACTTGTGAAATGGATCCTATTTAACATGTAACATACCATTCTACCAATCTAAAAGTGTAGGAAAGAAGAATCAAATGGTGTACACCAAGATTTTACTGTGAAAAATGCTTGAAGATGGAGGCTAGGGTGTAGCAGCAGAAGATATGCCTTCATAAGGGGTATATTTTTGAGTTTTGATTTACTAAATATGTTGTCCTAATGGTGTATATTCAATGAGAAAGTTCTGGAAGTGATTGGAAGGTTAGTTTTCAAGAAGCCCTTATTTTTGCATTAGAAAAGGAGGTTTTTGAGTTGGGAGTGTTTTTGGCGGTACAAGTGCGAACTAATTGTGGATTATATGGTTTTGAGCCATTTAATTTTCTTCCCCAAGGTTTCAAGATGATTGGATAAGCTTGAAGGGTACTTCCTTTGTTAAATTGACCTATTTTCCTAGTTTTTCCCATCGTGATGTATTGGAAGTCTAAACTGGTCCAAAGGAGTTATATCTGATAGTGAAGTATGTTATGTAAGTCCTTAATGGGTGTCTAAATCCATTATTTATTTGACAATTATTTTGGAAAAGTTAGGTGAAAAGTCCCGTGAAGCTGTTTGGCTGTGTTGGTGGAAAGAGTGCATCTAACAAATGGATTTGTGAAGTTCTTTTGATTTTCTTTGGAATTTTGGTTGATCATATGTTATTTTTCATTTCAAGTTGATTTCAAATGGTTTGGAACCATAAGGGAGGTTTTTTAATTCACAAGTGAACCTTTGAGCCTTTTCTCCGTTAGGGTGCCTGGGAGATAGCTTGAGATTGCAACCTTGTAAACCTTGAAATCATTGTTTGTTTCCAAAATTCCCTGACCCTCTACATCAGAGTGGTATCAAAGCAGTGAGTAGGTCCTTCAGGGATTGGAGAATCAGCAATGGCACCAAAAAATCAATTGGCAAGAGAGTTGGAAGAGTTGAAGGAAATCTTGGAAAGGGAGAGAAGAGAAAGAAGGGAACAAGAAGCAGCAAGAGCAAGAGAAGAAAGGCAATGGAGAAGAGAGAGAGATACTATGCAGGCAAGGATAAATAACCTTGAGAGGAGTAGGAGGAGAGAAGAACAAGAAGACCAAGAAAACAATGATGAAGAAGAAGATCATGTGATGGTAAATCAGGAACAACAAGCAGATGAGATAGAGGACCCTGAGGAAAGGAGGTTACTGATATTGTTGAAGGTAGTACAAGGTCATGGAGGGAAGAGTCACATAGATTTTCCTATCTATCAAGGGAAGATGGATAGTGAAGAGGTGTTAGGATGGATTGATGCCTTAGAGAACTATTTTGATTTTGAAGAGATGGATGAAGAGAGGAAGGTTAAGTTTTCCAAAACCAAGTTTAGAGGCACAACATTGACATGGTGGACTAGTTTTCAGAATGATAGGATGGCTAGGGGATTGAAAAAAATTTCTACATGGGCAAGGATGAAGAGTTTGGTCAAGGAACAATTCCTACCATCTGATTACACAATTCATGTGAAGAGGATGAGGCAGAATTTAAGACAAAAGGACATGGATGTGATGTCCTATACTGAGAAATTTCACAAGCTTAGTATCAGAGGAGGTTATGAAGAAGAAGATGAGAAAGTAGCTAGGTATATCAATGGCTTAAGGTATAATCTACAAGATGAGATTGGTTTGCAATTGCCAAGGACATTGGGAGAATGTTTTCAGTTGGCCATTAAAGCAGAAGAAAAGGTGAAAAGGAAGCAAAAAAGGTCAAGCAATGGTGGAAGAGGAGGTAGTTCAAACAAGGGTAGAGGTAATAGAGAACAAGGACAAGGCAGCAATGATAAGAGCAGCAATGACAAGGGCAAAGTATTTTTTGATCAAAGAGGTGGATACACTCCAAGAGGAGGAGGTAGATTTGGACAAGGTAGAGGCCCATTCATAGGTAGATGTTTCAATTGCAATGAACCGGGGCATCCTTCCTTCAAGTGTCCTAAATGGGAACAAGCTAATAAGGGCAGAGATAGGAGAGCTATCTTGGTACAAGAAGAAGAAGACAAGAAGGAGGAATCCAAAACATTTATGGCAGACCCTGTGACTGATGGTGAGTTTCTTATGATCAAGCAAGGAGAAAGACTTCATCAAGAGCCAAAGGTAACTATTTTCAAAACAAATTGTCTCAGTCATGGTAAGATCTGTAGATTGCTCATAGATTCAGGGTCACATAGCAATTTAGTTTCACTTCATATGATAACCAAGTTAGGGATTGAAACTTTTGATCACCCTACTCCCTATAAGGCCACTTGGGTAACTCAAGGACAGCATGTAGAGATTGGTAAGAGAGCTTTTGTTGATTTCTCAATTGGATCATATCATGATAGGGTGCTTTGTGATGTCATTCCAATGACTTGTGGTCATATCATCTTGGGGAGACCATGGCAGTATGCTAGAAGGACATTGCATGATGGATTCCATAATACATATTTGGTTCACAAAGGAGATGTTAGGTACAAATTAGTGCCTTTTCCTTTGGAGTAGTCTAATGATAGTTTTGTGATTTTTTTTGAGAAGAGTTTGCAGGTGAAAAAGCGGGGTGAAATAGGGGAAGACATTGGTAGATTGAGAAAAGACAAGTTGTAGCAGGGTTGTGAAGGATACAGTCCTAAAAAGTAGAATTTGTGGGACTTGAACAATCTTAAGGTAGGGAATATTGAATTCCCTATAGTTGAGGGTGATAGAGGTGATGTCATTTCACCAAGGAGACAGGGGAATGAAGGCAGAAACAGGGTACAAAGATAGAGTGATTTTAAACAACAAAGAGAACACATTAATCCAAGTTTTGATTTTGTCATGAATGCAGATTGGCAGAAGAGGGAGACAATGACTTTGGGAGACTACATACCTACTCATTGGAAGATGAAAACATATGAGAGCAAGGGGTCTTTTGGTGGCAACACATGGGACACTTCTTGGGGCAAGAAATCTTTCTTTCCTAGGGAAAATGGTGCAGGAGCACCCAAGGCCTTCAAGAATATCTTCAAAGGTAAAAAAGTGTGTAGGGGTCAGGAGGACCTTTCCATCAAGTCAAAACATCAATTATGGTATCTTGGAGCCTATAATGGCATTTGGGATGAATAGATGTAATGAGAATGTTAAAAGTCCTAAGGGTCCTGAAAGGACCATAGGACCAAAGAACCTTGTAAGTGGACCAATAGTGTCCAAGGGCTGTAGGTAGGTTTATAATGTTCTAATTAGATCAATTATGGTTAGATATTAAAGTTTAGATAGTTTTTAGTCAATATAAATCAATAAAATGTAAGTTTGGAAATTCAATTTTTTGAATTCCAATTTGGGTGGGTAACTAGCTTTTATGAGTTTTAATCCCTTTTATGCAACTTAATCAATCCCAAACGGTTGGATCAGTTGGGAAAAGGATATAAAAATCCAAAATAATCATTTGTACAGAGGTTGGACGTTTGGAGCAAGCATTGTACGGACTATTTTCTGGAAATAGTGAAAAACACAGTTTTTTGGCACTTTTATGGTGTTCTTTTGTTAAATACTTGATCTCTATTGAATCTATGTCTAGTAGGAAGCTTTAGGGATTTTATTTTACATGTTTCAACACCATTGAAGGCTCTGAAAGTAGTAATAATTGATTTCTTTGCATAATATATTGATTGTCCTCAAGAAAACTCTATTTTTTCATTGATTTTGAGAGTCAACATGAAGTAATGATCCATTTCATGAGAGGTTGTGGCTGAAACTTGTGAAATGGATCCTATTTAACATGTAACATACCATTCTAACAATCTAAAAGTGTAGGAAAGAAGAATCAAATGGTGTACACCAAGATTTTACTGTGAAAAATGCTTGAAGATGGAGGCTAGGGTGTAGCAGCAGAAGATCTGCCTTCATAAGGGGTATATTTTTGAGTTTGGATTGATTAAATATGTTGTACTAATGGTGTAGAGTCAATGAGAAAGTTCTGGAAGTGATTGGAAGGTTAGTTTTCAAGAATCCCTTGTTTTTGCATTAGAAAAGGAGGTTTTTTGATTTGGGAGTGTTTTTGGCCGTACAAGTGCAAAATATTTGTGGATTCTATGGTTTTGAGCCATTTAATTTGCTTCCCCAAGGTTTCAAGATGATTGGATAAGTTTGAAGGGTACTTCCTTTGTTAAATTGACCTATTTTCCTAGTTTTTCCCATGGTGATGTATTGGAAGTCTAAACTGGTCCAAAGGAGTTATATCTGATATTGAAGTATGTTATGTAAGTCATTAATGGATGTCTAAATCCATTATTTATTTGGCAAATATTTTGGAAAAGTTGGGTGAAAAGTCTTGTGAAGCTGTTTGGCTATGTTGCTGGAAAGAGTGCATCTAACAAGTGGATTTGTGAAGTTCTTTTGATTTGCTTTGGAATTTGGATTGATCATCTGTTATTTGTCATTTCAAGTTGATTTCAAATGGTTTGGAACCATAAGGGAGGTTTTTTAATTCACAAGTGAACCTTTGAGCCTTGTCTCCATTAGGGTGCCTGGGAGATAGCTTGAGATTGCAACCTTGTAAACCTTGAAATCATTGTGTGTTTCCAAAAGTCCCCGACCCTCTGCATCAATAACCTCCTAGCACTAGTTTTTTTGATGTTTTTTTTATGCACTTCTCAACACAGGTAATGTATAGGTGCATCACCTCTCTTGAAAGACAATCTTCCATAATCAAATTGCAGAACACTATCCCAAGGTCTCTAATATCAGGTCTTGACAGTGCTTCGAATACCCCAGTTGATTCATGTTATTTGCTGGAATCACAAGCCATACTTATAGATGAGTTACAAAGTGCGGGAATTTTATTTTGCAAATGGAGTTCTTAAAGTGTAGAAATTGTTGCTCCGCTACTGCAGGTTCAAACAACAATATAGAACTTGTCTTTCAGCTTTAGATTTGTCTTTACAATGTGCAATTAACCTTAGCTTAGGTTACTTATTAAAAAAAAGGAAAAAGGGTAGGGAAGAAAGGAAGTTCCTAGACCTAAAACTATGAATGAACAGTGATCATGGAGGCTACTACAATAGACAAAATCCCTAAACTAGGTTTTGCTTGACCAAGAGAAGCCTACAGCTACACAAAACCAATGCAATCTTCTAAGGACTACATATTTTCAGATTACACATGCAGATCATGAACATGCAATTGAACTAAGTTGCAGCATTGAAATAAAGAATCTGAGGCTAACTTTACACAATAGTTTGTCATCAACCAGTGCTAAAAGTATGGGCTAAAAGTTCACTAGATACAATAACAACAATTTCCATTATCACCTCCACTCAAGAAACTACAAACTAAATCTAACATGGAAGGAGAACCATGAATGCATAATGAACAAACTCAAAAGAAACAACCGTAAATCATGCAATGTTTCTTTCTATTGCTACAAAATTCCTTTACACCAGCTCTCCAACCCCTTTACAAATGAGGGGGAGACCCCTATTTCTAGTTTTCCAAAGCCCAAATGAATAACTAGGATTGATTTACAATGAATTGTTTAGATTTGTTTACATTAGGGTCTCACCTACCCCCCATTATCCAACAATATAAAATACAATTTTGTCCTCATTCCTATTTTGTCTTGTAGTGATAGTCATTGTAGTATTTTTGTCCTCTAGTTGATTTCCCTAAAGGCCACCTTTGTTCAATACATTTGCCACTCCCTCTAGTGAATCCAATGAGCCTTGTTTGTAGATTTATGTCATTATGAAATAGATGGACTACCTGCTTGATGTGCGGGATAGCCTTGATGAATCATGATCATTAGGAAAGGAATAAACAACCCCATCCCTTCTGACTTAAGCGAGCAACCATTTGTGTTGCTAGCACTGTCTCTCCTTGGCATGCAACCATTCGTTCATAGATCCTCTTTGAAAAATCCTTTGTTATTTATGTAAACACTGCCATCCAGGAATCTGTATTGTTCTTAGCATACCCCTATAGGGAGAGCACCTTCCCCTGTAGATCTTGCATTTGGCCTTCGGTCCTCATCCCTTTATTTGAATTCCACTTCGCAGCCTAACTCCTGCAAGACATACAAGAGATAGTTAAAAGGGATAATTAATAACATATTCTCTTCCTATCCAATTTATCCATGGCATTGCATTATGAAGGAATTACATCATGACATTAGCTAGTACTTGAATGACAGAGGTTGAACAAGATCATAGCACAAAGTTTCTTGATTTATGAAGGTGATCTACCCATTAGTCCCTTGGTGTAGAATATTTCCTCTTTTTCTAATAATCATCCTTAGGCAACAACTGTCACATCCTTATGAACAGATTTGCATGTATCCATGTGTGAATTTCCAAGTAATGGATCCTTAGCAAGTATGTTTTGAACATTATCCCGAAGTCACCATACATACACACTCCTTCAAGCCCAAGGAACACCTACCACCCTTACTTCATTGGCTAAGCATCCATCTACTATAATGAAGCATTTTAATACACCTAGGTTCTATCATCATGATGCAAAGTTAAATTCACAATATATTTTGTCGATATTTATGGATGATATTAGATAGGGTTCTTCCTTAAAATACAACCATTGTTTGGTCTAGCAACTTCATTCAAATTCCCCATTTTAATGATTTGATCACTGCTTATGTAAATGTTGATCTAGATACTTTTTACGTGCATCACCTGTGTGATGAACTGCCTTTCTTGGTTGGGTTGAAGCGCGGGCATGCCATATTAAAAAACCATTGGTGGGACACTATGCAGAAGGGCCAATTTAGGAAGTCATCCTTAGAATCTTGTCAAAATAGTGGCATGTAGGTACACAGCCTCCGCCAAGGCCAAACCTGCATGAAGGGGAGGACGAAAAAGATGATGCAGAATCTCGGCATTACAATTCCATCATATATGCCAATGTCAGCCATATTTCCTCGCATGTCTTTAATAGATTGCATCCTTAACCCTGAGTGTTATTAAAGGTAGGCCCACCATACCATATTAGTGTTATCATGCAGACTCGACCCTTCTATCTTTACACCATCATCATGAATCCACTCTTCAAGTTAGACGCCATGGGTTGCAGGGGTAGAACAGAGTAACGGCATGGGAGCCTGATCCCACACCAAAAAAGTGCACTTGGAAGCACTTAAAAAATACGGATAGAGCAAGCTCCATGAGCCACATGAGCATTGACCATAGTTACTTTGGATAGGCGTCTCCCATGGATTAAAGTTTTAAATCCTTTGCAATAGTGGTGCTTTTCCTTCAGCTATTATAAGATCACTCTCACCTAAGGGATGCACTCCCCCTTCACACTAGCTGAGCTACCATTCATCGACCTCCTTCATCCTTTGAATCACTAATACATGGCACCTCTATGGATGACTATCCCTAGCGGTTCAAATATAGGTCCCTTCCAATGCTTGTATGATAAATTTTTTGTGTATCTCTCACACCTTAAATATTTGGACTTCAAATTCTAAAGGTAAGAATAGATAGATTCGACTCACGTAAGTGCTTTTAGCAAATCTTTTTACCCTTGAAGATATAATTAAAAAAATTTAGGCTGTGACACCAACATTTAGAATCTTCTCACACTACCATCTTTTGTAGGATATCGATCTCATACTGTGGTGATGATGGGAACCGGCTGCATTGTTAGGGAGGCCCACCATAAATTTCATATAATTGATTGCCACACTCCCTCCTGCATTATCATCTATTAATAAAGGTTTCCATGGAGCAAATAAGCACAGCCACAGTTCTTAGCTCGAGAAGATCATATTACAACATCACACGGAAGGAGAGTCGTGGGTGGAAGGAGGTGGGAAGATGATATGTGAATTCCATTTTAGTCACAATGAAGGTGAACGTCACCCAAAGATGCAGGACCCGCATGCAGAATCTCCATTGGTAGGAGAATGTGGGTGACCGTCGTTGAACTGCCACCATCCATCGTCAAGGAAACGATAGTGCCACATAATGTGGAGCTTGCAAGTATGACCTCCACGGTATTAAAGATGTAGGAAGAGGTTGAGAGGAGGTCGTTAAAGGATGAGATTGGGTCTTACGGTGCCTACAAGTGCAGGATACACACAAGGACAAGCCAGCTAGTGCAAAGACATACCTCGATTAATATCCCTTCTCAGGGTGGCGATGTAATCATCTCACATTAAATCCCATCTTTCAGAGGTAGGGAATTCTCACATCATTGCTCATTACATATGTATCCTTTGCTTCCTCTGTAATCAATAGAAAATTAGATGGTTAGATTGTTAATCAATAAACATCAAAAATCCAAAGAGGCTATCAAGAACAATGGAAAATCAAAATAAAGGACAATTATACCTTCCTTTCCTTCCATGCTTCACCTTCATAGCACCTTCTAGTTTGCAGCAAGTCAATGAGGACCTCAAATTTCAAATTGAGCAACCTATAATAATGCCAAAGCCCTATGCAAATGTTGAAGGATTTACAAAATTATTCCTATGTCTATGACGTATGACAAAATGAAAATAATGACTACTAATGCCAAATAACTATAATTCCTATCTTAAAAATCAAGTTGTCAGATCCCGAAATTATGAGAAAAATTGTCTTTTATAGAAAACACAATTTTGAGTGGACAGATGAGATTAATTGATGACAAGAACCTAAAATGAAAGGTCCAGATTAAGTCTGAGAATCCCTAATTAGGGTTAGGGAAAAATCATTAATCGAATGGTCAAAATAATATCTCAGATAATCGGATCGACGGTGGAGAATAAATGAGATAATATTAATTAGAAAATAGAGATTTTCAAAAATTAAGAAGATAAGATTGCCTGATTTGTGAGATTTGAAAAATCAAGAAGATAAGATTTGGACTGAAGATCAGATTTGGAAAATCAAGAATCTGCCCGATTACTTGATTTTTGGAAGATTAGTTACTAATTTGAATTAAATTAATTCAAATTATGGATTTTATGAGACAAATAAATAATCTTTTTCAGATTATTTACCAAAAAACTGACAGTTAAGATTGTGATGACATTTTAAATAATTGATTTATTTAAAATGAGAGGAATATTAAATTGGCAATTAAATAATTAAATTTAATTATTTAATTTAGAAGATAAGATTAATTAAATAAATAAATTAATCAATTTATTTAATTGACAATTAGTGACATAAATAAATAAATAAATGAAATTCATTTATTTAATAATCAGGAAGAATTAATGAAGAAAGGAAATTAAATAAATTAAGAAATTTATTTAATTAAGGGAAGACTTAGACAATTAATGACGTATTTAATAAATAAATGAAATTTATTTATTTAATAATCGTGAAGAATAAAGGACATGAATTAATTAAATAATTATGAATTATTTAATCAATAGTCGAATGTGGACCAAGAACATAATTAAATGTCATAATTATGCTAGGACAAAAGTGGTAAAAATGAAGCTTCCAGGCCTAGGTCATTTTTAGGTGTCTACATTTTGCCCCTCTTTGTCATAATGTCGCTTGTCACATTGTGACAAAGAAAATAAGTCAACAATATGCCCTAGTGCAAAATAAGATGAGGAGGGTTATGGTATGCCCCCTCGAGAGGACAGACAGGTTCCAAGAACATGGGCGTGCTCTCAAAATTATTGAGAAGACTAGAATATGAAGAGACAAAGGAATGTTAGTACAAAATATATGGATGATGATATGGATGCAATGCTTATATGAGATGGGCGAGAGAAGATGACATGACTAAAGGAGATGCATGTAAGTTCCTAGACCAAATCCTTCAAAACATTGCCATAGGACTAATATTCATTGCTCTTAATCATCATTGGGCGGTAAAAATGACACAAATGGACAACAAACACCATGATATGACGTAGACCAAGGTGTGCAAGGTCATCCACTTGAAAAACAGACAGTCACAGACAAGGAATGTCCTAACTCATACTAAGAGCATTATTGCCCCAGTCTTTGTCAAAATCAACCACAAGTAGAAAAAGACAAAAAGGACAAGTCATGAAACGTCATTGCTCCTCTAAATCCTGTTGCCAGGACATCCTTGAGGAACTAGCAACATGACTGTCAGAAAGAAATAAGATAAAGCCATTATCATGATATGTTGCTGCTTTTCTAAATCCCAGGATCAGGATCTTGCTAAGAAGCTAGTAGTCATGAGTGTCAATTGTCATGCTACGTCGCTGCTTCTCTAAATCCTGCTTAGTGGGATCTCGCTGAAAAACTAATAACATGATAAAAGATCAAAAGACAATTGCCAAGTGTTTGCCAAGTGCGTCTAGATATCCACTGTTCTGATGCCAAGATGCCACGTTTGATAATGTCGAGATGTCGAAATGTTTAAAGTTTTGATGACCTTGGAAAATGCCGAGAATTGGTGAATTCAGGAAGGACACATCCTAAATAATGCCGATGTCGAGAGGAATTGATCCCTAATGGTCGTAAGGGGTCCCTCTAAATAATGATGATTCCTAGGAAGGACACATCCTAAGGCATAAATGACAGAGTTGGTTCTTCAGAAGGACACATCTGAAGAATATTGATGTCATGAAGAGTGATCTTTAGATGTCAAGAGGATCACTCAAAATGTCGAATGACGATGACGACGCCTAGGAAGGACACATCCTAAGGGGTAAATGATAGAGGTTATCGTTCAGAAGGACTCATCTGAAGATTAAACGAAATTTGACAGTTTGACTGGTTTATGATGATTTGACTTTCTTTGACTGAATTTGACTTATGTTTGACCATATGCCGATATTGCCATGATGATATGAGTGACGTGCTGATGAGATTGCCATGCTGAACAAATGATTGTTTTACTTTGTTTCAGGAGTTTTCTCATTTAGAAAATGATTGAAGACTTTTGACGTGTGTGCCATTGTAGTGCCATGAACCCTAATGGACTGACCTAGTGCGGCCTCGGGGGCTCATCGACAGATGGCCTTGCCTACATCATACACTCAGAGACCTCATAGTTCGACACGACCAATGACATTGTCTTGGTGACCAAAGATTGTGTCATGATTTTATTCTGACAAACCTAAATGGACTAACCTAATGTCTCGAGGACTTAAAATGTGAGTCTTGCCTACGTAGCAAGTGCGCAGAGACAACATAGTTCGAACAGATGACAAGGATAGATTAACTTGATTGACTTTGACAAGAGATTGACTTGATTTTTTGTGCTCGTCGAGCAGTCTGATGATTTGTTGCGGTCTTCTTCAGGACATTTTATGATTTTTAGGTCTTTTTTCAGGACTTTTTACAATGTTTTTAGTCTTTGTTCAGGACATTTTGTGATGTTTTTTGGTCTTTCTTCAAGACTTTTTGCCAATGTTTTTGTCTTTTTTCAGGACTTTTTGCGATGTTTTTGTCTTTTTTCAAGACTTTTTGCCAATGTTTTTGTCTTTTTTTTCAGGACTTTTTACAATGTTTTTGTCTTTCTTCAGGACATTTTATGATGTTTTTGTCTTTTTTTAGGACTTTTTGCCAATGTTTTTGTGATCATATGTGACATCCACTGCAGTTGCATGATAAACATTTTTCCCCCAGTCAGGTCTAGGACTTAGCCATTTGTAGGGAATATAGATGAGATGCTGCTGACTTACTAGACGGACAGTCATCAGGACTTGATGTCAATCATTTATCCACTATGATAGGTAGGCTAGGATGTGATGGCGATTTGCAGAATAATGGTGAACATACCTTTCATCCTAGGCCAAGTTAGACAAAGTGACAGTAGATGGCAGAGCAATGATTGATTACGCATGGCGCCTATTTGCCAGGTTTTCACCATGGTACTTGTCCAAAGTGCCTATTTGCCAGGTTTTCACTATTGAACGAATCATTTTTCTCTTTACTATTTTCTTTATTTTTTGCTCTTTTTGGTGTCACCAAGACGCCTGTTTTCCAGGTTTTCATCAGGGTGACGATTTTTTAATTTTTCAATTTTTTTGTATTTTATGGCTCTCAGCTCCATCCTCTTATGCTATGCATAGAACTTTCGGAGATGTAAACTATTGATGGGCTCTATTAATTGTTCCCCATTTGGAGTTGCTAGTTGATAGGCTCCAGAACCAAAAGAAGATATGATAATATAGGGACCCAGCCAGTTTGGTTCAAATTTTCTTGACTTTTCTCTGTCTGCTTGGTTCTTGGGGTTCTGCATGAGAACTAAGTTTCCAATGTCAAACCTTCTGACCATAACCCTTTTATTGTAGCTGCGACAAAGGAGGTTCTGATATGCTTGAAGATGATTTAGTGAGTTTTGTTTTCTTTCTTCCAGCATTTCCAGCTCGTGCAAGCGTGATTGTCGGTACTCCTCTTCATTAGTTAGGCCCTTCAAGGAGACTCGTAGCGAAGGAATTTCGACCTCAATGGGTAAGATGGTTTCAACGCTAAAGACTAGAGCAAATGGTGTAGCTCCTGTAGGTGTACGAATGCTAGTTTGGTAAGCCCACAGAGCAAGGTTAAGTTGTATGTGCCAGTCACAGCTAGCGTCATTGACAGTCTTTTTTAGGATCTTGACAATGGTTTTATTGGATGCCTCAGCTTGGCCATTTCCTTGTGGGTAGTATGGAGATGAAAAGTGGTGTTGGATATGGAATCGCTCACATAACTCACGTACGTCTTGGTTTTTGAACGGACGTCCGTTGTCAGTGATGATTTACTGTGGAAGGCCATACCGGAAAATGATGTAATTAAGGATAAACTTGAATATTTGCTTGCCAGTAATGTATGTTAATGGGATGGCTTCAATCCACTTCGTAAAATACTCAGTGGCGGTAATAATGAATTTATGGCCATTGGATGAGGTTGGATGGATCTTACCCACGAGGTCGAGTCCCCATTGAGCGAAGGGCCAAGGAGAAGTGATCAGCCGGAGTTCCTTTGCTGGAGCATGGACTAGGTCAGTGTGTATTTGACATTTGTGACAAGTCCTAACATATTCAATTACATCTTTTTCCATGGTCAGCCAATAATACCCAAGTCTTATTAGTTTCTTAGCGAGAGTAGGACCACTCGAATGAGATCTGCATATACCGTCGTGCACTTCTCGTAAGGTCGTACATGCTTCGTCGGTGTCAAGACATCTAAGGAGGGTATCGTCCAAACTATGGCGGTATAGGGTGTCACTGACAATGGCATATCTTGCAAATTTTCTAATGAAAGACTTCCTTTGGTTATTTGACAGGTTCGGTGGAAGGGTTTGGGATTTTAGGTAGTCGTAAATGTCCTGATGCCAAGGAGAGTTGGGACCAACAAGTTCATAAACCATTTCTGACTCTGGGATATCATATGCCAGTATCAAAAGCTGCTCTACTAAGAATTCAAATTGTGACACATTTTTAGGGATGTCCAAGAGAGAACTAATAGTAGCCATTGCGTCAGCTACCTTATTCTGTGCCCTGGGGATTTTCTCAAAAGAAATCAGTTGGAAGTATGTCAGGAAACTGTCCACCATCCTCTTGTAGGGAAGCAACTTCTCATCATTTGTTTCATAGTCATCATTCACTTGGTTGATCAAGAGCTGAGAATCCCCAAATACAAGCAATGTCTGAATTTTCCATTTAATTGCCAACTTGAGACCTGTGACTAGTGCTTCATATTCGGCAATGTTATTTGTACAAGGGAAAGCAATCTTGAATGACTTAGGAATTGAATCCCCCTGTGGTGTGATAAACAAGATTCCAACGCCTGAGCCATGACCAGTATGAGACCCATCAAAATATAGCTTCCATGGTGCCGCCGGTTCTGCATGAAAAATGGACTAATCAGGAAAATCAGTTACCAGTGGATGAGTGACTTGAATTGGTGCATCTGCCAGCTGATCTGCTATTACCTGCCCTTTTATTGCCTTACGCTCAACATATTGTATGTCATAATCACTTAGTATCATGACCCATTTTTCCAACCGACCTGGTAATGCCGCTTGACTTAGTAGATATTTCAGTGGATCAATCTTGGCGACGAGTTGTGTCTGGTGACTGAGCATATAGTGTCATAGTTTTTGGGATGCAAAGACAACAGTGAGGCATGCACATTTAATGTATGTGTAGTTCAACTCATAGCCTATCAGTGTGCGGTTGATGTAATAAATTGCTATTTCTTTTCCTTCATGATCATTTTGGGCCAGCAATGCCCCCAGTGCTGAACTAGTAGTCGAGATGTATAAAATCAATGGCTTTCCATGAATGGGCAGCATGAGGACTCGTGTTGACAGCAGGTAATCACTGATCCCTCTAGGCGGAGGCATGTCTATGATTGCTTTGACCTTTGCCAGATCGACCTCTATGCCTCTTCAGGAAACTATGTACCCCAATAGTTTACCTGACATGACCCCAAAAACACACTTCTTAGGGTTTAGCCAAACTTTGTACTCTTCATGTCTCTTGAAAATTATGTCAAGTACCTTCAAATGATCTTTCCTTGTTGCTGATTTGGCCAATAGGTCATCTACATAATCCTCCATTATTTTGTGCATCATGTCATGGAAGATTGTGGTCATAGCCCTTTGGTATGTAGCACCTGCATTTTTGAGACCAAATGGCATGACGTTCCAATAGTATGTACCCCATGGGCAAGTAAATTCCATTTTGTGTTGATCCTCAGGAGCAATGCGGATTTGATTACAACCAAAGAAACCATCCATGAGTGACAGCATCTCATACCCTAATGTAAGGTCCACTATAATGTCAATGTTTGGCAAAGGAAAGTCATCCTTTGGACATGCTTTATTTAGGTCTCAGAAATCTGTACATACACGAATCAGCCCATTTGGTTTTGTCACCGGCACTAGGTTGGAAATCCATTTAGCATAATCTATAGACCTTATGAATCCAGCATCCAGTAATTTCTTTAACTCAGCCTTGATCAATAGAGCAACTTGGGGGTGCATTTTTCGCAACTTCTACTTGACTGGTTTAGCATTAGGTAATAGTGGCAGATGATGCAGAACCAGTTTGGGGTCCATTCCTAGCATGTCTGCATAGGACCATGCAAAGTTGATTTTCCGTTCTACAAAGAATTTATGAAATTTTGGTTTCTCTTCATCAGTTAATGATGCAGCAAATAGGACCATCTTGGGGTCTTCTGCAGTTGAAATGTTATCCTCTATTGTGTCCTCAATCAGCATAGCCGATTTCTCTTGTTGCATAGGGAGAAAGTCCAGTCCTCCATCTTTGGGCGCCTCAGAGAGGTTTTCACCCGCAGATATGTCCTTTATTTTTACTATTTTATCGTCAAGAGGTGCCTTTCGGTTTTCACCTAGAGACGTTTCATTTTTTACTTTATTTTTACTTTTGCGACTAGAGGACTAAATAGTCTCGCCGAAGTATGCGGTGCAGTCTAAATCAATAGCAAATCCTGATTTGTGGTCCCCCCTGGGTATGCCTTCTCTCAGTCCCATGAATTCGGCAATTGCCTCATCATTCTGAAATGTGTCCAAAACTGGCGGTCCTTGTTGGTCCCAATCGACTAGTTCAAGGTAAACTAAAGAAATGCCATCGTCAAGGCTAGTAAATTGTGGTGAGGATGCAGACATCATGCAGATGGATTCGGTGATGCTGTAGATGAGGTTATCATCATCCAACTCTACATCGGACTCTATCCAATATTCTCCTTCACTAGTGTCATATTCATTGTCAAAATAGGGAGTGAAGGTTTTAGAGCCTTGATTGTCAATGTCGTCAGATACCTCGGATGGATTGGACTGATGGGGTTTAGATGACGGGTGTTGTATGGCATGGGAGGAGGTAGTAGGACTTTAACTATTTGGTGCCTATTCAATTTTGAATGTTTTCCAAAATTGTTGTTCGGAGGTCAGTTCCCCTGGTTCGACAAACAAATCATCAAGACAACAGTCACTTAGGGATCATTCAGAGCCAAATTCCCACTCATGGGATTCTGTTTCAGTGAGGGTTTCCCTAGTAGTCTCGACACTGTCAAAAGAATGTACTCGCTCATTTGAAAGTCTAGAGGTACTTCGATCGTCATTATTGAGTGATCCAAACCCTAATCCAAGATACTTCGGAATTTGAAAAGGTTCTATGGGTTCCCTTTGACCAGTTTTATTTTTTCCAAGGCCACGAGTACCATCGTAGCCTTTAGCCTTCATGATGTTATAACCTTTGCCATATCTTTGAACTGGTAATGGAGGTAATGCGACAATATCCTTATAGATCCATCCTGTGATGTCAGCAAGGTCTTCATCACTCATGTCTCCCCACTTGATAAAAATTGTGTTCGGTGGGACTTTGAAAGTTTTCTGAGGTTCCATTCTGAAACATGGCCAACCATATATCTTTGGAGGAGTGGGTATTGTAGTTATACTGTATGTTGTATTTAGTTTGAACTCTCCGCAGCCGAGGTCCTGGATTTTGATAGTTGAGTCAGTCATAGGGCTAGTGAAAGGTGGTGGTATGGCGGAAGACGTGGATGGAGTGGATTTGGAAGATGACGTGAGTGTGGAAGGGTCGATATACTTGGATGACGAAGAGCCAGGTGCTTCTCGATTAATAGGTACTCGGTTTTCAGAGATACCCCTTAAGTTTGTACAATATTGGAAAGGGTCGGGGTCTCTGTATATGGTTACTTCTGTATAGTCAAATGGAAACTTGAGGCATTGGTGGTACGTGGACAGAATGACTTTTAATGCGTGAATCCATGGACGACCAAGTAAGATGTTATATGGTAGTTCCAAATCCAAGACCTGGCAAGTCGTGTCCACGATGACCGGTCCCACCCTGATTGGGAGAGAGATAACGCCACATGAAGAGCGTTCCTCATCATCGTATGCTTTGATCACTATGCTTTTTGTTGGGTCTATGCACGCAACAGAGAACCCTAGAGCTTTAACCAATTTGAGGGAGCATATGTTCAATCCTGCTCCACCATCTACTAAAACCCGTCTAACTTTGTGCTTGTGGACAAAAGTTTCTATATGTAATGCGTCATTGTGGTTGGCTTTATGTGATGAGTAATCTTGATCCAAGAAGGTGATGTGGTGCGGCGTAGTGAGATATCCCACCATAGTTTCAAACTAATTGACATTGATGTCCTTGGGGACCGACGACTCTAGGAGAGTTTTATCTAGGATTTCTTTGTGCGCAGGAGAAATACGAAGCAACTCAAGGATAGATATTTGCGCGGGAGTCTTTCCTAGCTGGTCAATGAGGTTGAACTGACTTTTGGGTTTCCATTGTTGTGGGGTTGGGACAGGTTTTGGCTGTTTAGTAGATGAAGCAGGTTGTGATTGTTTAGCAGATGGGCACGGTATAGTGATTTTAGCTTGTCTAGCGGGAGGTGGACCAGCTATAGTGACCTTGCCACTTCGAGTAGTAGCATTACATTGGGGTGCTCTCTTGACCGTAATAGTATTGATGTACTCATCGTTAGTTTGGACATTATTTATAATTGGTCCACTAGAATAATCGTACTTGGCTCGGGTGAAGTTAGCTTGGTTCTGTGAACCTGAAGTGGACGCATTATGAGAACCATGGTCCTACAGTGGATTCTTGTGGATCGTATGATCTGAGTTGGAGGTGAATTGCGATCCACCTACTTCGATGGTGCAATTTTCGATAAGGTCTTGTATTATGTTTTTCAATTGTTGATAGTTAGAGGTTGTATGCCCTTTTACTCGATGGTATTCGCAAAGTGCATTGTCATTCCACCATGCTGGTTTGAATTGTCCTGGGTCATATGGTTTTATTTCCGACAGTGTGATGACCCCATGCTAGAGGCATTTCTTAAGGACTTCTTCAATGGGTTCACCCAAATGGGTGTATGTGCGACCCCTAGGAAATTGTCTCATCTGACGATATTTTTCCTGATTGTTTTGACCACTTTGATTGTATGAAGAAGTATTGGGAGGAGGTTTCAATGTCGTTGTTGGTCTATTTTGTTGTTGAACCCCTTTTAGAGCCAATACAGGACTTGCAGTGTTTGCAGTCTTGGCGTCGACAACACCGTCGTTTGTAACGTGCTTATTTTTAACCCAATATTTGTTTTTGTCAGCGGGTGGATTGGCATTTGTGTTTTTGGACCCATATCTCAGTTCTCCCTTTGCGATAAGGGCTTTCTCAATCTTAACCCCCTTTTCAACCAATTATGTGAAGTTTGTGCAGCAATGTATTTGCAATGCAAATTTTAGGGGTCCTAGGAGTGTTTGGATGAACATGTCAACTTTTTCTCTTTTGGGAATGTCAATGTGACATCGACTAGCAAGGCTTCTCCATTTTTGAAAGAATGGGATAAATGTCTCACCAAAATCTTCTTGCATGAGATTGCACAAGCTAGTGATAGAGGTATCCATGTCGATGTTGTATGCATAATTTCTTATGAATTTTTGTTTAAGTTCATCCCATGTCTGGATATCTTTTTGAGTTGAAAACCATTCAAGGGCTTGACCCACCAGAATTTTAGAAAAAAGTCTCATCAAGTATGTTTGTTCGTAGGCGATGTCCATACAATTGGTTGCAAATTCGTGAACGTGTTCAATGGGATTTGTCTTGCCTCTATATTTTGTGAAGTTGGGTGACACGTATCTTGGTGGAAATGAAGGCATGTATAAGTTTGTGTTGAATGGGTATACATCTAGGTCATATGATATTTCTAATTTCCTGCCTGAAATGTACATGTTTTGAATAGTTTTCTCCATATCCCTCATTCTTGCTTTGAGTTCATCTATGGTAGGGTCGTTTATGTTTCCATGCGTTGGATTGCCCGGTACACCATGTGTTCCTGTTTGTTGTGTGTGGATATTGGTGTACTGTGGCGATATGGATTGTTGTGGTATATATGACGTGTGCGGATTGACATGTTGTTGGTATTGGAAGTTATGATTGGGTGCATGTTGATGAGTATGAATGTTGGATGAGTATGTTGGGATGTGTCCCCCAGCCATGTGTGTCGTTATTTGGGGGATGTTATGACCATGAATGTTATGGTGAGTCAATGATGTCATGGGTTGTGTTACATGGCCACCTTGTGCGAATTGTTGATTTTGTACAAGGGCAACATTTGTGTTTGTACCTTGGGAGGAAATGACATTTGACTGTGTTGTCGTGTTAATCTTTGGTTGTTGTCCTTGGATAAAAATGCGTCCCTTGCCCCCTCCCGAGGATTTTGTGAAATACCACTGAGCGGATGTGTCAAAGTTGTGCTCATGGTAGTAAATGGAGCTGTCAAGGGGGGATTTTTGTGACTTGATGATGCCCCCATGGTATTTATTGTCATGGTAAAAAGAGGATTGGAATAATTTTCCCATATTGTTGAGGAGCCAAGAGTGGTTCCATCCGATTGGGGTAGTGTCGTGGATGTTGTGGGAATTGTGGATGATTGTGATCCTCCAATAGATGTAGTATTTATTCTGTTGGAAATGTTTGGGATGTTGGATGTAGCATGCACTATCATTGTGGTGTCAAAGAAAGTGTTGCTCGTAGTGTTTAAAAGTTGACCACTGTGTAACATGTTATGTGTATTGTTGGCATTAAGGTCAGGAGGTGTCAAGTTTAGCATGTTAGAGTCAAATCCTTGTGGTAACTTAGCTCCTTCACTCAAGAGCATAGCTAAGAATCTGTCTCTGTCCTGACGGACCATTGCTTCAGCACATTGACAGGCCTCTGGGTCTTGTGTCAATGCCTCTATGTTTTCCTGAAGTAGTTGGCCATTTTCATCCTTTTGCAAGAATTTTTTGAATGGACTGTTTGATGAGGATTGTGTTGTTATTGGAGGTTGGTTGTCTAAATTGGAAAATGGATCATAAAGGGTCCAGTTTGGGTCATGTGGAGGATAGTTTACAGTAAACGGGGGTCTTTCCGAAAGTTTTCCATTTGTCTCTTTTGTTTTTGAAGTATAGTTTCAACCATAAATGATATTGCTTAAATGGGAATGACAACTAAATGCAAGTATGACACTACGTGAAGTCTAAGTTCAAAATGACGCCTAGAATGACTAATGTTTTTTGGATTTTTGTGAATAGGATATGCAATGTGTACCTATGTAAGACAAGGTTATCTAAGCACTTCTAAGCTCGAACTTTGTTTTTGATTTTGACTGTTAAAGGACTTTGTTGGAAATGACAAGTTGACAAGGTCTAAATGACTAGTGAGTTTTCCCAACTAGACTTTTGAGTTGGAAAAAATCTCACAAAAAAGGACAATGACTAAAAGGAGGTTTGATAACTTAGTCCAAGAGGGCCTAATTTTGAAAACAATGTCTTTACAAAGTGTGCTTAAGATTTGCCTAATCCTAAGTATGCAAATATGAACCTAGGGACAACCTAATGTTGAATGTATGCAACTAAAAGGAATGAGGTATGAAACCTATGGTGACTAATGCAAACTAATAGTGAAGACTTTGAGCAATATCAAGTTTGGTTTCTGATAGAATCTTCTTGATGACAGCGTTTGACAAATGGTTGACAATTTGAAGACCTCAGGTTTCGACTGTAAATTTTAAACTCTTGACAGGCAAATGCGTCGTTTGAATCTGCAAATGTGTCACAGTTAAGCAAATGCGGTTTAATTTTTCAATTGTGGTTTTTGGACTATCAAATGCGACTTGATTTAGCATATGCGGCATTTCAGTTGAAAGATGCATCGTGACGCCTACAGTTGCGGTTTTATAAGTGTCAAATGCGGTTTAACAGAGCGGTCGCGTTGTAGAAAATCACTTGCGGTTCGACAGATGCGACTCAGTTTAATTTCGACATGATTTTCTTGTCATTTTGATGGAAATTTTGATCTGTTTGGAGAATGTTTTGTTTCAAACTATGATAGAACCAAAATACACTTGACAAACACAACGTTTTAAAAAGTAACCAAACACACATTAGATAAGCACGATCCTAGGTTAGGCCATGCCAATATTCGCTAGATTCCACGTGGGTTTCCCCAACTGCATATTTGTAGCATGTGAATTCAAAAGCTTGGCTGCACGGGCTCCCCCTTATAGTGCACTCTCTTCTCAGGCCAACCAAGCTTCCAACCCCCATGAAACTCCCATGGCGATCTGATCACCTCTACTACAAATTGCGAAAGTTTTGATGCCTTCACACCGACCGGTGTTGCGCTAGAAAATAGAAGGATTTTGGCTTACTACACAAGAGTTTTTAGTTAGGGACCCCCGTTTGAGTGGCCATACATGGGGCAAGAGATTAATCACCATTAAGGTGGCACTCTAGCCTGAAGAGGTTAAGCTCAACAGGGTTTAAGGGAGTACAACTCCATCCGTATGACACATCCACACAAGCAACCTTAGGTTTTCCCTTAAGGTTTACATTTATATACCGGTTGGGGGTAGCTTGGATTTAGCTCTGTTGTCGGTTTGAGTCATGTTGGGGTGATGAAATCCCTAGGAAGGCCCAATTTCTAGAGTTGGTAACCATTTCTCTTACACCCAAGATCGCCCGAAAGTGCGAGGGGAGAGGATACTCCGATATACCAAGTCAGGGTAATAACAGATTAGAATGGGTCTGGTTTTCTGATCACAAGGTTTTCACCAAGTGAGAGCATACTCACCTACCATTCTGTAAACACAATCAATCATAGAAGACATGAGTTCTTTTTATATGCACCAAAATCAAATGTTTGCTAATTTATGAAAAAAAAACAAGCACAATGTTTGTTTTATTCCTTCTTTGACATTGGAATCTGCAAACAATGAATTAGTAATCTCTTTAGTCAATGGTCATTGACACATGAATGGGGATCGCCACACGCTACCAGAGAAGATTAGTAACACAAAAAAATTAATCTAGCCAACATGCAGGAATTAAAAAATCACAGAAAAAAATAGAAGAACAGAAAACCAAAAACCAGAAAACCCCCAAAATCCAAAAAATTAGAATACCAAAATTGAAAGAAAATTTTTACTAGATAGATGTGGCTCGACAGGGCAGATGCATCGTTCAGGTCCTCGAATGCGGCACGACAGATCAGGTGCGTCATTCTAGTTGTCAATTATGGCTTGTCAGGGCGATTGCAGCTCTTCTGTTAGCGAATGCGTCGTGACGCATCAAATGCGTCACGATGTTTTTAAAAAACACTTGTGTCGATCCGTACCTATACCTACAAAATAGTAGAAAACAACAAAAAAACCATATAGAAAACCAGAAAAACGGAGTCGGGTTCACTAACTTATTCTTCCTGCATTTAATTCTTCCTTATTATTAAATAAATAAGTTTTATTTATTTATTTAATACGTCACTAATTGTCTTAATTAAATAAATAGATTTATTTATTTAATTAATTAATCTTATCCTCTAAATTAAATAATTAAATTTAATTATTTAATTGCCAATTTGATATTCTTCTCATTTTAAATAAATTAAATTATTTAAAATGTCATCTCAATCTTAACTATCAATCCATTTTGATCAATAATCTGAAAAAGATTATTTATTATCTCATAAAATCCATAATTTGAATTAGTTTAATTCAAATTAGTAATTAATCTTCCAAAAATCAAGTAATCAGGCAGATTCTTGATTTTCCAAATCTTATCTTCAATCCAAATCTTATCTCTTTGATTTTTCGAATCTTGCAAATTAGGCAATCTTATCTTCTTGATTTTTCAAAAATCTTTATTTTCTAATTAATTTGTCTTATTTATTCTCCACCGTCGATCCGATTTTGTTCTGACCATTCGATTAAGGATTTTTCCCTAACCCTAATTAGGGATTCTTAGGTTTAATCTGGATCGCTCATTCTAGGTTCTCATCATTAATTTATCTCGTTCGTCCATTTGAAATGGCATTTTCTATAAAATGCCATCTTCTTCTCACTTTTCAATTACACACAGACACGCTGACATTTTATACCTTTAGTCATTTGCATTCTTAGATTTATTATAGCATTTATTATAGTCATTTGATCAATTTTGGCATTTGTTTTAGGCATAGACATTGGCAATAGGCATAGGCATTTAGACATATCAAAACCTTCAAGGCTTGTTGTAGGACTTAGACAATTTTCAGATTTTACTCACACAACGAATCTGAGGGCCACACTATCTAGCAAGTAAGAAGGTATTACGACAGGGAATCATGGAGGTATCAGCAATCAGGTATAATTGTTATTTCATTTACTTCCTTTTTGTTTCGTAAGATATTTGGGTTTCATTGTCTTTATGATTTGTTGCTAACACTCCTAATCAAACCTAAAAAGAAATCCATTGATTACATCCCCATTACTCAATGATCCACCCACCATAACACTAAAGTGACACTCGCACAAACTAAGGGCGAGGGAAAGGTCTGAGTTAAGAGGCCCATGTCGATGCCATGAACATTTCAAATCATTTATTAGAGTCAACACACTATCATCACTTACACCATTTTTTGAATGAACATCACTCAGTCCCTTAATACCATCGACCCCCCCATCAAAGAAATGTAAAGTATTCGTAGGTGAACATTGCTTCGAGCGGTAGATGAAATAGAGGATCCTGCAGCAAAGGAAGATGCTCAGAAATAGAAAGTGTTGGTCCCACATTAGTGAGAGCAGGCCACCCAATGATGTCGTCAGACAATGGCCGCTCATGGGTGATCATCTGAAATTCCCCTCCCATCAAATAAATGCAAAGTATTCGCAAGTGAACGTTGCTTCGAGCGGTAGATCAAAGAGAGGATCCTGCAGCAAAGGAAGATGCTTGGAAACAGAAAGTGTTGGTCCTACATTAGTGAGAGCAGGGCGCCCAATGATGTCGTCGAACAATGGCCGATCATGGATGATCATCTGAAATTAGCATTATCATGTTATCTCCTATAGAAAGACTTGAGGACCCCTCTGTTGCAACTTCCCTCAATTTTGTTGCCACTTTACCTTACCCAATGAACGTTGGCTTTTGTATTTGGGTTTCCTTTTCATAATCTCACATGATGGCTTGGGTTGATAGTTCAGCAGTTGGGACTTTAAAATCTTCGTATGCACACATCTATAGCTCTGGTGGGGGATGTTTAATCTAATGTAGCCAATTTAAAGGATCATGATGTCCTCTCGCCACTGCCTAAGACACAAGCTAACACCCAAACTCATGTTCAAACCAAGGGCCCCTCATCCATTCTACAAAATGCGAAAACCTTAGTCGATACCAACATTAGCAAACCTCCCATCAACATTTGATGAAATACAAACACTATTCAAAGTTTGTTATCATTATAATAACCTCTTATTCAAGAGTGGGCGACACTCAAAGGGTCATGCTTGCTATTATATTTTCACACACATGCAAAGGCATGTTAAACACAGCTCAAGCAGGCTGACTTAGTAGGTCTTATCATGTGATTTGAGGATCCCAAGGTAAGAGTACTATAAGAGGAACATGCGGGTAAGTCGTCAAGAGAACACTATGAAGAAACAAAACAAGATGAGCAGAGCTCCACATCTTGGAGCTTCATATTGTGGGCTCCACAACTATAATGTCAATCATATGGGTATGAAGTGGTCACAAGAAGCGCAGATCCCATAGCAAATGAGGGCATCGGGAGCACATGGGTAAGGATGGGTAGGACTCTGGGGCGACATCGTTGTTGTGGCAATTGCGAGAGAAGAACGGATGCCTACACCATAGCTCTCATGTAATGGTTTTCTATTATGTCAAAAGATGAAATCATACCTACCATCTCCCATAGCAACATAGAATAATATTTTTTTTGCTACTTGAAGATGGTATAACTCTTTTTGCAAGCGTTTATTTGTAACTTCTCTATAAGGTCATCGTTAATATTGTGTTTTAGTAGCCTTCCTCACTCTCCAGGTTTGTTGTTTTTCATGAAAATGGTTTTGGCCGATTGACACCTTGATCGAAATGGCAACGTAAACTAGATTTCTTTTAAGCTTCAGGAGTGCCTTGACTGACAATGCCAATAGTGAACATCATTCATCATCATCGTTGCCTGCGAGAGAAGTCTACCAGGACACTGTTAAGAACGACCAAGAGGTGGATGACCCTTGCATTAGATGAACTCGCAAGGATGGCCTCCATATGGGTGGAAGCCTACGTAGAGCCATGGTTAGCATGTTTCCAAAATTAGTGAATTATAAACATTTCCCCCCCTTAATATATCTGGTTTGGCCTTCTCATGGTGCATTCTCATAAATCTTGCAATTTATCAATCCTTTGTGTGCTTATAATCCTACTCTTTCTAATCCCTTCATCAAGGTTGGGGTATATTTACATTGTCGGTTATAAATGATCTGGTGCAAGTCTCTACTTGGCCCTTTTGAACCCTCTATTATTCTATCAACACTTGTGATTTAACGATTTGGGTTTGATGACTATGTTTGTCTTATTAATGGCCTTTGGAAACTAATGAGGAATCATTTTCAATGGGATGACTGCAGGGATTGTAGGTCCCACAAATGAAGAGGTTAGTGGGCGAGTGAGTGCAGGTAGCAGTTATAAGAATTCCTCTTAGGCAACAATGTCCACCCACAGGGAACCCATGGTTGGGATCCATAAGCGATGGTTTCATTGAGGAGAACGACGGAAAATGGATGGAAACCCACATAGCGGTTCCCACAAGGGAAACAGCCGTTTGGCAAAAAAATTTGAATGTCATCATTTGCAACGTGAAAACAACTACAACAACCAGAGCAATGTGGGCATTCCATTCATAAATTATACTTGGTAGTGGCAAGGCAATGGCTGGCAACCATTGGGGAAGAGCTCGTAAATGAGGTGATGGTGTTGATGGGCTACGGACCCATAGAGTGGGGAGGTAGTGAGGGGTGGCCATTGGGAAATGGTGTCAAAGTGATGACCTTCCACAAATGGCGGCCCATGAAGATGCACCTACCAGTGAGTGTGGACTTAATAGAGCCTAGCTATTAGGTGACGAAGGTCAGGCAAGGAAAAGTGCTTGCAAAGACCCATAAACATTTGGACCTAGGCATTTTTAAACCAACGGGGTTTGTTGGTTTTGCGGCAATGGCGAAGATAGAAGGACCAGCTGCGTATCCCACCATTCGGGCGGATGTTAAAGGTTGGCCATTGTGATAATGGTGAAATAGGAATGGATTCCCACCTAGGGTTACCCACAGTTGCAGGTTTGCAAAACATGAAGGACACAACGACAAACATGGGTATAGGGTTCGTACTTTGGGCGAACGTCAGGGCTTGGCCGCAAGCAAATGTTGGAGTGCACTAGAAAATGACAAAGGGAAACCTGTGAACATAGGTCCGCAAAGGTCAATGGACGTTGGGTGAAAAGAAAATAGTTTCTCGCAATCTCTGACCCGCGAGGCTAAGTGACTTGGCAAAACTTAGGTTGGTGAATTGGGCCAATATGAAATTAATCATTTTTAGGCTTAGGGCCAATTTAGGTTGGGAAACGAGCATGCACAAAATTAGATGAGGTGAAAATGACCTAACCTAAGCAAAGAGAGGGATTCCCTACCCTTGGCGGGGTGTGTGTGGAAAAAATGAACAAGAGAGGGGCCCAACGTGATCCCATAGGCTTAGACAGAGAGTTTGTAAGTGTCACAGTTTCTGAGTCATAGCCCGTCAAAGATCTCTGCCCTTTTGCATTTTTGACCCTTAAGGGATCGAGTTGGTTGAACGTAGCTTGGAGCGATTTCCCATGTTTGGCTATAAAAGAGGACCATGCATAGCATAAACATACCCATCCGAACACATTGGAATAGTGTGTTTGGTCACACAAGTTGTAGAACAAAAGTTGCACCACTTTGAAACTTTACACTGCTTGCATTTGACACTTTTTCTATCAAATGAAAACTAGACACGATGGGAAAACAACTCTGAGATAACAAAAACTGAGAGAGGTTATTGTAGAGGGGCCCAATGTGATCCCATAAGCTTATATGAATATTCTGTAAGTGTCACAGTTTTCAAGTAATAGCCCATCAAAAATTGTTGCCCTTTTGCACTTTGGACCCTTAAGGGATCAAGTCGGTTAAACATAGCTCAGAGAGATTTCACGTATTTGGGCATGAAAGAGGACCATGCCCAGCATAAACATACCAATTCAGATGCTTTGGAACAGTTCATTTGGCTACATGAGTTGCAGAATGAAAGTTGCACCACTTTGCAACTTTACACTACTTGCATTTGACACTTTTTTCATCAAGTGAAAACTACACACCATGGGAAAGTGACTCTTGGATAACAAAAATTGAGAAAGGTTATGATACAAGGGCCCAACATGATCTTGTAGGCTCAGACAAAGAGTTCGTAAGCATCATGGTTTCTGAGTAATAGCTCGTCAAAGATTGTTGCCCTTTTGCACTTTGGACCCTTAAGGGATCAAGTCAGTTGAACGTAGCTCAGAGTGATTCTATGTGTTTGGGTTTGAAAGAGGACCATTCCTAGCATAAACATACCCATCTAGATGTGTTGGAACAGTCCATTTGGTCACATGAGTTGTAAAACAAAATTTGTAGCACTTTGTAACTTTACACTGCTTGCATTGACACTTTTTCCATCAAGTGAAAATTGCACACCACAGGAAAATGACTTCGAGATAACAAAAACCAAGAGAGGTTAGAGGTTCCCTACATGATCCTAATGCCTCAGAAGGAATTCTTATACCTGACATGATATCTAGGTAACATGCCATCAAAGATTGCTGCCCTTTTGCAATTTGGATTGTTAAGGGATTACGTTGCATGAATTATAAATGTTTGAGGGCAACAATAAATTTCAAAATTTTAGTAAATCTCATTACAAATGTTTATTTGAATAGACTGCATGCTATATTGATATTGATATATAATCATTAGGTTTACTTTTGTTAATAAATGAATTTTTTATAATAAGTTAGTCAATTGGTGTAGTTATAATAGGGAGAGAATAAAAGAAGAAAAATAATGATTAGTAACCATCAATGGTTATTACACTCACTATATTAATAATATGATGTATACAATAAAATGAGATTTATTTGGTTGTGCTAATTCTTCTGTTTGTGCTACAATTGTCTAATATGCTTCATGCACTATTCTGAAACCCTAGTGCTTTTACTTGTAGGTACAATGCCTTAGGTACTCCGTTCTCATAGATTTTTTACAATGTCATTCATACATTCGAGATTGTATTATAATTTCTACATCACAGGTGCTCATGATGAGGTCTCAAATGAATAAATTGAGATTCCTTCGCTAAGCTTCACACACTCTTTTAGAATGGCTTCAAATCATAATTGAGATTTGTCAAGATCATCAAAATAAGGATATTGCATTGCTTTTTTGGCTGAGATTCTCTTGGATGGCTCATAAATCAACATTTTCTACAAGAAGACACCAATCAATTTTTAGTAGTTTACTTACAAATAGGAAAAGTAAAAGAAGAAAAAGAAAGAGCATCCAAAATGGAATTGAAATGAAAATAGATGGAAGGCACATACAAACAAAAAATCCACACCATTTGGTTCCAAGTCAAAAATAGAAAGGCATAAATCTTGATGCTTCCATTGAGGATAGGCATGCCAGTGTCTCAACTTAGTCACTCCTAGATCCATACATCTTCATTGGGAGTTCCAAGATACCTATTGCAGACAACACCTCTCATGAATAGAATAACTTGAAATTCAAGATGCTCTTATAATTTCTACATCACAAGTGCTCATGATAAGGTTAACTTCAAATGAATAATTTGAAATTCCCTCACTAAGCTTCACACGCACTTTTATAATGGCTTAAAATCATAATTGATATTTGTCAATATCATCAAAATAAGAATGATGCATTGGTTTTTTGGCTGAGATTCTCTTGTATGCCTCTCAAATCAGCATTTTATGGAAGGGGACACCAATCAATTTTTCGTAGGTTACTTACAAATAGGAAATATAAAAGAAGATGATATAAAAATTAGATGATAGCATTGGCATCATATTATTGGCATCATACAAATTAATGTGCATACAAGTATAAATTAATAAGAACCAATGTGCATGTTGGATGTTGCGGTTGTGTTGTTGATATGTGGTTGTCATTGATGTCAACACTATCAGCATTAATGTCCTAGAAGTTGTAAATGTCGAGGATATTGAGAAAATTGTAATGAAATAAGTTGCAAGTTGTCAGTGGTGAAATGAAGCTCAGTCCATCGGCGAGCCCAGTATGTTGATGATCAGAGGTTGTGTATTAAATTGTTTCTTATCGAGTATATCTTGTTTATCCACATTAAGTTTCAGAGATCCGCGTGAATATTTTGATCGAGTTATGAAGCAGTTGTGTTTTGACAGTCATTTTGTTGCTTCAGTTGGTGTTCTTGAATGAAGATGGTGTGATTTTATTGATTTTAGTAGTTGCAAATGCTTCTTTGGTGATTCATAATGTTTTTGGATGTTTCTAGATCGTGCTCTATCTATGTTGCACATATACATTGACCATTGTGCTCGTGATTGGATATTTTCTCTTTCCTGTTCATGTTTTTCATGTTATTGGCCGACAGGGTGTTGTAGTGTGTTGTGGATCTTTGAGGAATAATTATTTGAAGTGTTTTCATGTTTGAGATTTTATTTTAGGTCTTCACTATGTTGTGGCCAACCTTGGGTGATTCGCATTGAAATTTTTATTTATTTTTTGTCCAACAATTTTTATTCATTTTATTATTTTATTGAGACCAACATGTAGCGATGTAATTTCTTGTTGTAGATATATATAAGCGATTGTTTTATCATTTGAAGTGATGATTATGTGAAGTGTGTGAGTCCTATGTGTGAATAATGTTTAGATCTTTTGAAGGTAGAAGCAGAGTGTGAAGAAGAGTGAGCAGAGTGTGAAGAAGTGTTCATGTGCTTAACCGGAATTGTAATAAGGCATTAGCAGATGCTACTTTCTCAATTCAAATCTTGTGGATGTAATCCAAATTCTTTTGTAAGATAGTGATTTTTCCTTTTGTAATTGAGTAGTGAGCTCTAGGTAGTGCACCTTAATGCATGTGCATTCCCTATTCACATTTCTTTATACTTTTAACAGGGTATAATCTTGTGGACTAATCTCCACCATGGTTTTTCCCCTAGCAGGGTTTCCACGTAAAAATATTTTTGCTATGTGTGTTTTTGATGTGTTGTTGATTTATGCTTTCATGGTTATTGATCATATCTGAGAATAAGGTTAATAAGGTTGATAAGTTTTAACTTTCTGGGGCAACTGAGTCACCCCCCCTCTTAGTTTTCTGCCCTTGTGTTGCCAATAGTGGATACTTATAAATTAATCCAACGAACCATCTGGGTCTGCTCAACTCTTTATTGTGTCAAGTACTACCTCATAGTTAGACTCACAAACCTTCCACAACTTCTTGATCAAAGGTCTACCCCCATATTTGGTCAAACCAACATTGGATGCCATGACAAGGTTCAAGTAATGAAGAATCTTCTGATGTGTGTCAAAGTCTTAAAAGAGCCAATATTTAACACTCTTATGTGGGTACCTTCTAAGACACATTTTAGTAACAACAACTGAGCCTATAGGGTATTTGATGTTTTCTCCATCTATAACTGGGGTCTCCAATTTCTCTTTGGCCTCAACACAATGACATAAGTAATACTTTGTGCCCTCTTCATTGTCTTCATCTGCAATAATTGCATAAACATGCCCTGCATTGATATGTGTAGTAAATCTCTTGAAATTAGTCAACATTACAAATACAATACAAAGTAAGATAAAAATAGGAATTTAAAAAACTAAGCAAGTAGATTTATTACTGGGTTGAGATAGATCTGATATATGGTCAAAGTCGACCAATGAATCCATTTGTGTTAGTTCCCATTTCGTCGGAGGATGATACATGTGAAGTGGGATAAGATAACGTAATGACCATTTCTCAACCCACTCCTTTGAGTCACAATCATCCCAGGCTTGCATTGTACATGAATAAAAAAAGCATGCCATCTTCTATGTATTAATACTCCATGAGCCTACATCTGAGCTAAGATTGTAGCTCACTTGATCTTATTAGTGTACAACCATCGAAATATGGTGCAATGTTAGTATCATCCATCAACCAAAAAAATCCATGAACTGAAGATGTACCTTCATTACCTGGAGCCATCAAAGTATTACACCACTCAACGATTGATTTTGCATCTATCAACTTTGCATTGTCTTTATACTTTAACTCTTCTCATGCTAATGCTCTTTTCACACATGCTCCTACACCATCATGCTCTCCCTTTCCATGCCCATCCTCACAAAAGTTCCACATATGTTGAACACCTATAATGAAATGCATCCTGCTCAACCAATAGAACATGTGTGATTTCTTGAACTGTGCTACACAGTTCTCCGACCATATTAAATTCTGATTGTATGTTATGCCCCTCTGAGCCAAATCATTGTAGAACATCTAGAAGAAAACTTGCACAAACTCTAGAGAATACTGGTGTAGCCACGGTAGGAGGGTCCTCAAAGAGAACTATCGAGACCATGCAGAAAGAGTCACACAATAGAAGAAATATAAAATATGGAGGAAAATGCATAGTCAAACATTCTCATTAACAAAAAAATTGATTACACTTGGCTGGCAACATCCCGACTTACAGATCTGGCTCACAAAACTAATATAACATGTTAAAAAATACAACATTCCTATATGCTCCTTAACACAAGTGAAATCTCACATATCAAAACCTATCTTTCTCAAAGCTACCTTCCTAATGATCTATTACAATGATTTATATCACATCCAAGGATCTAGAATCATCTGTGTAGCCAAAATTTATTACAATCTCCAATGAAAGAAAATGTAACGCATGCATGAATAGGTTGGCCTCAAATTTCAATTACTCCTCGATAAATGCATAGGATGAGGTGTGGACCTATAATTAATTTTGAGGACACTCAACGGAACAATTTGAATCACACCATCAAGATCTGCAAGTTACGGGAAAGATCCACAAGCGATCAAACTAGCTGTTAGTTTAGAAAATTATTCTAGTGTCAGTTCAAGAAACTGCCATTAAATCCAGAAGCGATAACTTTCTAGAAAAAGACCTAATCATGCTCAAATCTTGGAATAAGGAAAATGAAGATGTCCTCAATATAAACATAAATCTGTGAGGTTTGGTGACGAAATGTGATGAATCTAGCAACTTGAACTGAACAAGAACTGAACAAGAACAAAAATTGAAAGAAAATATTTTTGGTTGATGCAAGATTTCCCAGAACAAAGGATGCTCCTACATAAGACATTTGGGGTTATTTGAAAATTGAATCCCTCACTTTGTTGGGGCTAAAGGAAAACCAAGATGGTCTACCTCAACCTGAGAAATCCAAGAAGAATCCTCCACTG
The DNA here is from genome assembly GCA_007258455.2 of Sequoia sempervirens. NCBI lineage: Eukaryota > Viridiplantae > Streptophyta > Pinopsida > Cupressales > Cupressaceae > Sequoia > Sequoia sempervirens. The sequence goes on along the minus strand of VDFB02193867.1, from coordinate 332,423,601 downwards.
GTCTACCTTTCCACTTCACAAGATATTCTTTGTATTGTCTTCCACATGTTTTCCCCCCATCTCTGATATCCAAAACCTCTTCAATCTTGTATGTTCATTGTTTAGCAAACTGATTCTCCACTTTTTCTTTACTTCCTTCACTGGAATTTTCTTAATGGTACTGATGTAGATCTGCAATGTTGAATATAGGTGATATACCCATGTCATTTGGTAACTCAACTTCATATGCATTTCCTGAATCAAATTTCTTCAAAACTTTACAGGGTCCAAACTTCCTCATCTTCAGCTTATTGTATGTTCCAACTACAAATATGTCCTTCCTCAAATATACCATCACCTCATCTCCAACTTCGAACTCCTTATGTCTCCTCTTTTCATCTACTTTCTCCTTTTACTTCTGGTTCATATCTTCCAATTGCTCCTTTACTTGAGTATGCACTTTCTTCGTATGTTCTACAAATTCCTCTTCTTTTGCACTCCTTTTATCTTCCATATTGATGTCTCTCAAGTCTGATATACCTCTAGGATGAACTCTAGTAATGATCTCAAAAGGTGTCTTTCTAGTACTCCTATTTACTAAATTATTGTAAGCAAAATCTGCATGTGCAAGAACTAAATCCCAACTTCTGGTCTTCTCTCCAACCAAACATCTTAGAAAATTCCCCAAACTCCTATTTACTACCTTTGTCTATCTATCAATCTGTGGGTGAAAAGTAGAACTGAACTTCAAATCTATTTTTAACTTCTTCCAAAGTGTTCTCCAAAAGTAACCAACAAACTTTGTATCTCTGTTTGAAACAATACTCCTAGGTAATCCATGCAATCTGACCACTTCCTTGAAAAACAAGTCTTCAATATGTACTGCATTGGTTGTCTTCTTACAAGGTATGAAATATGCCATTTTAGAAAATCTATCCACCACCACATATATAGAATCATTATCTCTTTGTGTCTTAAGCAAACCAAGTATGAAATCCATATTGATATCCTCCCAAGGTCTCTCTGGAACTATCAAAGGTTTATACAATCCAATATTCTAACTACTCCCTTTTGCAACTTCAAAAACTCTATAACTCTACAACTCTGCAGAAATTTCCCAACATCCTTATGCATCTTTGGCTAAAAGTAATTCTCACTTACCAATTCTACTGTCTTATCAATTCCAAAGTGTCCTGACAATCCTCCACTATGTTTTTCTTTCATGAAGTTATCCCTCATTGAACTCTAGGGTATGCACAACTGAATTCCATTGAACAACATATCCTCCTAAATGAAATAATCCAACTACTAACTCCTATCCTCCAAAACTGGTTCTTTACAAGCTCTTCAAGGTTCTACAAAATTTGGGTCTTCCTCATACAAGTTCTTTAATTCATCAAAGCCTAATACTTCCACTCTCATCATTTCCATTAAATCCCTTCTCCTACTCAAAGCATCAACAACTCTATTTGACTTTCCACTCCTATACTTCAAAACCAAAGTATAACTCTACAAGAATTCTACCCATCTCGTGTGTCTTTGATTCAACTTACCTTGACTATTCAAATATTGCAAAGCCTGATGTTCTGTATACAAAAAAAACTCCTTAGGGAGCAAGTAATGTCTCCACTTCTTCAAGGTTTGAACTATGGCATAAAACTCTTGATCATACACTGAATATCTTCTCCTAGCATCATTCAAATTGTCACTGAAATAAGCTGCGGGTCTTCCTTCTTGACTCAATACTGCTCCAATTGCATTTCCAGTTACATCACAATCTACCTAAAATACCTTATTAAAATCTGGTAAAGCCAACACAAGCTACTCAGTCACCTTTTTTTTCAATAGCTCAAGACTCCATTCTGTTCCAGATGTCCATCTAAAATCCATCTTATCTCATCCCATGGTTTCTATCATAGGACTGCAAATAGAACTAAAATTCCTAATGAACTTCTGGTAGAAACTAACCAATACATAAAATGATCTTACCTCTCCAATGTTATCTAGTGTAGGCCACTCAACAATTTCTCTTACCTTCTTAGGATCCATCTTCAATTCATCCATAGATATCACAAATCCCAGATATACCAATTCTTCCTTCATGAAACTACACTTCTTAATGTTTATCAGCAACTGCTCTTCTCTCAACCTTTGTAAAACTTGTCTTATATGCAATAAATATTCTTCCCTACTCTTATTGAAAATCAAAATGGCATCCAAGTAAACAATCACAAACTTACCCAAGAACCTCTACAATACCTCATTCATCAACCTGATGAAAGTACTCGATGCATTTGTTAGTCCTAATGGAATCACCAACCACTCATACAATCCTTCATTTGTCTTGAATGTTGTCTTCCATTCATTCCCTTCTCTGATTCTAATCTGATGATATCTACTCTTCAAATCTATCTGTGAAAAGTATCTAGCTCCACTCAGACAATCCATAATGTTATCCATCCGGGGCCAAAGAAATCTATACTTCACCATGATCTTGTTTATGGCTCTAGAGTCTGTACACATCCTCCATTCTCCATTCTTCTTAGGTGCTAGCATAGAAGGTACTACACATGGAATTAAAAGTGTTCTATGATCAAACCTTTCCTCAATAAATCTTGCACTTGTCTATTCAACTCCTCATTCTCTATGTGTGTCATCCAGTGTGCTGCATTATTAGGAAAACTAGTTGGACAAGAATCAGATCCATGCAATGACTAATACTTCTCACAGGTGGTAATCCATCAAGTACATTAGCTGAAATGATCTCCTCGTACTTTGTTAGAAAATTCTTTATCTCCTCTAGTTTTTCTTCTACACACTTCAATTTTTCATCCTTCTTAGGAACCAAAGCATAGCACATGTTCTCATGTCTCAATCCATCCAAAAATATCCTTCCATCAACCAAACAAATTCTAGCGCTCGTACAAACCTCAACTTTAGGAACATCCTCCAATGGCAACAAAGTATGCTTCATCCCATTAGCAACAATAGTATATGTATTAATCTTTCCATCATGATTATCCTATCTATCATACTATCAAGGCCTTCCCAAAAAAACATGTCATACATCCATAGGCATGATATCACACAAAACTTCATCATGATAATTTCCTATCCTTAATTTCACCAAACATTGTTCACTTACCAGTATCTTATGTTCATCTTGAATCATTGCTATCTGATAGGGCTTCAGGTGTTTCAATCTTTCCAGCTTTAATTTGGTCACCATCTCTTCAGAAACTAGGTTCTCTGAGCTTCCATTGTCAACAATCACTTTGCAACATTTACCAGCTACCTTGCATCTAGTTTGAAACAAATTCTTTCTCTACAATGGTTCCTGCTCCATCTCACTTTGACACAATTCTCTTCTATTCACCAACACTTCTCCATCTTCTAGTATGTTAGATGATCTGGCATGATCTTCCTCAAAAAGGTTGTTCTTCTATTGTTTTTTATCTTTCTACTTGTCTCTCCCTGATTGCATTCAAAAGCTCCATGTCCTTCTCCACCACATTTAAAACAAGTTCCCCTAAATACTCTTTTCTCCTATCCTCTATCATCTTTTTTGTAACCCTCATTCCGGTAACCACCATATCCTCCTTTCCAGTAAGAGTTTCCATCATCTTTACGGTATGAATTATCATTCTTACTGACTTCCTTATCTTTACTCTGATCCACAAAAGATACTCTTCATCCCCAGTAAAAATTTTTCCTCTCTAAAATTTTCCACCTCTTCCTCTCTATCTTTTCTCATGTCTTTTATTCAACTTCTCTTCTTCCTTTAGGGCACATTGATATGCCTCTTCCACACTCTACAACTTAATCAAACTAATCTCATCCTATATAGATGACCTTAAACCATTCACATATCTAGCTACTTGCTTGATCTCATCCTCCAAATGTCCAGATCTTATATTCAACTTGTAGAACTCCTTAGTATACTCTATCACACTTGACTCCTTCTGCTTCAAATTCTGCAACTTTCAAAACAAACTGATCTGATAATTTGCAGACATAAACTTTGTTTTCAACTTATTCACCATCTGATCTTATGATTTTATCTTATCCTTTCCTCTTCTTTGCCTATCTATCCGCAAATGTTCCCACCAAAGGGATGCATGTCCTTTCAACTTTGTATAAAAAAATTTCACTTTCTTGTCTTTAGTGGTACCTTCAAAATCAAAATAATTTTCCATCTCTATTATCCAATCTAGCAATTCATCTGAATCCAACTTACCTCTATAATCAGGTGAATTGAAATGTGGTTTGGTGTTTTCTCTAGTTAGGGCTCTTATGAACCTCTCTTCTCCCTGATCTAGGCCAGGTTGATCTTCTCTTTCTCTTTCTTCCTATACTTTTACCTCTTCATCACTCACATCATCAACTAGTCAGCCTCTCCTCTAGGCCATTTCAACTGCATCTAATCTAGTAGCAATTCCTTTCAACATCTCCATTAAAGATGGGTATGCATTTCCACACAGTTCATTTCCTCTAACATTTCTTCTTCTCGCCATATTTACACAAGTCCTCTATAGATGCAGGTCAGATCCTCAGTCTACCACCCCACAACAAATCTTCAATATGACTCCGCAAATTATGGCGACCTCTCATGGATTGAATCTCACTTTAATACCAATCTGGTGTAGCCACGGTAGGAGGGTCCTCAAAGCGAACTATCTGAACCATGCAGCAAGAGTCACAAAATAGAAGCAACAAAAAATATGGAGGAAAATGTAGATTCAAATATTCTCATTAACAAAAAATTTGATTACACTCGGCCAGCAACATCTGGGCTTACAGATCTAGCTCATAGGCTTATTATAACATGTTCAAAAATACAACATTCCTATATGCTCCTTAACACGAGTGAAATATCACATATCAAAACCTATCTTTCTCAAATCTACCTTCCTAATGATCTATTACAATGATTTATATCACATCCAGGGATCTAGAATCATCTGCATTGGCAAAAAATTATTACAATCTCCAATGAAAGAAAATGTAATGCATGCATGAATAGGTTGGCCTCATATTTGAATTACTCCTCAGTGAATGCATAGGATGAGGATTGGATATAATTAAGGTCGAGTAAACTTCACGAAACAATTCAAATCATGCCATCAAGATCCGCAAGTTACGGGAAAGATCTAGAAGCGATCAAACTAGACGTTAATTTAGAAAATTATTACGGTGTCAATTCACAAAATTGCCATTAAATCTGGAAGCGATAACTTGCTGGAAAAAGACCCAATCATGCTCAAATATTGGAATAAGTAAAATAAATAAGTTCATGATGTAACATAAATCTGTGAGGTCTGGTGAGAAAATTTGATGAATCCACCAACTTGAACTGAACAAGAACTGAACAAGAACAAAAACTGAAAGAAAATATTTTTGGTTGATGCAAGATTGCCAAGAACCAAGGATGCTCCTGCATCAAATATGTGTGATCATCACTACTATAAAAGTGATACTCCCTCAATACCTTCCTTTGGTCCTCTGTACTATCAGCTGCATGAATGAATGCTATGTGCACAAATATCGAAACTTGTGTGGAGTTGTAATAATGTGACTACACCTCACGGTGTGTATGTAGAGTTTAGTTTTCTACAAAGGTGACCACTAAAACTATGCTACCAACTAGAAAGGTTTCCTTGTATAGCTTGAATTTCTTTTCCAGCCATTAGGCTCTATGGGTATGCCTTGCATATCATACACTATATTGTCACAAAACATGGAAATAAACTGATACACTAGAATCTTTTGAATAACCAAATCATACATTTTTGCTTGATTACCATCTTTTGTAGCATATGCCATTGTTTTATACTTCCCAAACTCTACTAGTTTTTGTCCTACTTCATCTGTACTTTCCATATTTTCACATACTAGCATATGCTGCAAGCCACCACAACGTTAACATGACCCATCCAAGCATTCTATCCTATAGAATATTTGGCCATCCTCTATTTCACATAAATTTTTTGATAAGAACTCTCTTTAAGATTTTATTGGGGCTTCTATGCCACAATCCTGCAAAAAATTGTTAGTATGCAAATCTAAAAAATATAGAATGATAAACATCATAATGGTTAGAGAATTAAATATGTAGTCTACAACAACAAGTAGTGCATGTGTGATTTATCTTGACATAAAAATGTTTAATCATTTCAAAATATCTTTGAAAAATGTTAATTTGAGGATAAGCCTATTGAAATTTATGAAAAAATTGGGTTTGAGTTGTATCCCAAAAATTCTTTGAATGTGGCTCACAGTTTTGACTACCAATTCTTCTTCTTACCACATTCCTTTGATTTGAAGATGGGCTTGTGTTTTGATTAAGGGTAAAATACATATTTTGATGGGATAACCAGAACAAGATTAAGCAAGCTACATATAAAATAAATTATATACCAATGGAAGCCCCACAATAGCCTCTAAAAGATTATACATGACTACACATGCTGCAGCATATAGACAACCAAGGGCCTAAAACCCTATTACAACCTAGTTTTATCCAAGACCAGAAACCCAAATCAGATAAACAAAGAGCTTGCCTGCATCAACCAAGCATCAACAAAATAGTTACTCAGATACAATACCCCTAAGCCAAGAGAAACATTCCTCTTGATAGTGGAGATCACCATCAAGCCCCTAACCAAAAACACCAGCAACTCCAAAAAACCCACTTCCATAGGGGAAACTATGGAGCACTAAAACACAATAGCCTTCATGCAGCAGCATCCAACCTTAAATGCCAACTCCAACACCACCTCAAAAGGAGGGAGCTCCACTCTATAGGAGAGGGAGAAATGAGAGCCCAAACCTCCAACAACTTCACTCATCTACTCACACAAGCTCCTGCTCAATAGGAGCAAGCAGATAAGAACAGAACTCTCCATCCAATCAATAGCAACCACCTTCCCCTCAATTGAAGAGGGCTCCACCTCAATGGGAGCAGTCTTCACCCCCATAGAAGACATTAACTATAGAAACAAAAAGAGAGCATCAGAAGAGAGGGAAGTAATTACCACCTTTGACAAGGAAGGACACTGGAGCATGCAAGGAGAAGAAAATCCATGGCTGAAACCCAACAAATCAGAGTACACATAAACCATCAGCCAACACAAAAAAAACAACCATCAGAAGAAAATAAAACCCCTTGAATAGAATAAACATCATCACCAAAAGGGGGATCATAACCAAGAAGTCATACCTCAACAACTTCACAATAGAAGAAAACTATGAAAAACAAAAACAAACCCCTTCAACAAATTAATCTTCAAAAACTAGGGGCCCCAAGCCACAATAGATAGGTTCTCAACCATCACCCGCAGCCAATGCTCATGGGGACCAACAAACCCATGCACCATGAAGGCCTCTTCCTCCACCAAAATTAGTAGCACCAGCCAAAAGGCAGCCTCACAGTGAATAGTAAACCATATAGGCACCAACGTCACAGCCTCCACCATAATGAGAAACAGTCACCAAAAGGACATCACAAGAAGAGCAGTAGCAGAACTCCTCAAAGATTCCACACAACACATCACCAACCCTCCAAGAAAAAAGCTTAGAATAGAGCTTCCACAACAAGAAAGAGGCCAGAGAATCCAAATACCAAGAACCACATGACCGCAAAACTGCCAAGCCCACTAGAGAAGTAGAGGTAGCTAGGACCTCACACTCTGCTCCAAGCACAGCCGCACTAGACCAAACAGTGGTCCCCCATGCAGCCAAAATGAGGGCCCTGACATCTTCACCAAGCATGCCAGCCAGGGACCAAAACCCCTCTCTCCACCGACGCAACCAAGACACCCATGGAGGATCACCCACAGCCTTTCCATCGTCCACATCACTATCTTCAAAATCTACAAATTTCAAATCTCCATAGTCCCACCTTTTCCTATTCGCAGCTTTGTGCCTCTCCATCCTTATGGAGATGGCCTTGTGTTATTCGTCCAATACTCTTCAATTAATTTTCTCAATTCTTCAAAAAAAATTTATCTTTTCACGGTAGTCTCCTCCAGAATTCCCATAATTCATTTGAGTCGGCGCCCTCAATTCTTTGCTGCCTCTAAGTGGCTCTTCATAATTTTTTTCTATTAATTCTCAATTGTTCACTCTTCTTTATAATGAGATGAGCTCTCTTTGTTTGACTACTTACCAAAGTCGATGTAATGAAACATCAAGTGACATTACTATCCTTTGAGCGTGAGGTCTTACCCACACTCATAAGAATCCATTAGTTTCTTCACAATAGTGTTTTCACTTGAAGCATTCAATATTCTCAACCCAAGAGTCTTCATGATGTTTCTATACTTTATAACCCGCATTATTTCAACAAATAGTTGACATCTTGCAGTCTCATTTATCATTTAAAATAACTGTGTACCTTGGAATTTTACCCTATTTTAATGTGCAAAATAACTAAAAATGCAAATGATAAAACACTAAGAACACTTCAATGATTAGCCTAAAGAGTGATAAAACAAGGAAAATAGATGAAATAAAATGTAAATTGATTATACCTTCTTTGTTGTTGAAGACTCCTTGGTTGGCCCTTGATTTAGATGAATTTGTGTGCTCCTTGGATGGCTTTTGATGTTACTAGATGCAAGATTGATAATGCAAAATGACTAAATGGATGGCTAAATGGTAGCAAATGCTTGAGAATGCAAATTGACAGCATAAGGTTGCTCAAATGAAAAGTGTTCAAAATGCCCTTGAGGAGGGGGTATTTATAGAAGATTTTGAATTCTCTAGAGAATTCAACGGTTGAGATTTATCCAACAAAACCAAGATGAAAGGTTATAGTGAGTTGAGAACTCACAAGCCCTCACATTTTGACATGTGGAATGTGAAGTGGCTAAGGGGGGATGAGGTGTAAGTGAGGTGGAGAAGAAGTACATGATGTGGAGGAAGGACAAGTACCTTGCAAGTACATTGGGAGATGGAAAGAATCTTGGGTGAATAAAAGTGAATTTTAAATTCACAATGATTGGAAGAATCTAGTGGATAAGACAATGTTCCCAAAAGGTGGGAGTTTGTCACATGTGACTTGATGTGACAAGTCAAAGATTCTAGAAGATGCATGGGAAAAGAGATTCTTGGAGGAATAAAAGGAATTAAAATTCCTTGGGGATGGAGAGAGTTGACCAAGGTACTGATTAAGATTGTCAGTAATTAGAAGATAAATGAGGATTAGAAGCCAACTTGCAAAAGTTGGAGGATGTGACACATCCTAATCAAGGATTAGGCATGTGCACATCCCTAATGAAGAGATTAGGAGATGGATTAGGATTAGATGAAAATAACATGTGAGGAATTAAATGAATGTATTATTTATTTAATTTATTTGATTAAAGGAGGATTAAAAGAGTAAAGTATTTAATTATTAATTAAATACCTTAGGGATTTGGCAGAATTAAGGGTATTAATTAAATAATAGTAATATTACTTAATTAACTCAAATAAGAGAATGTTTAGATGAAAAGTGATAAATTTGGATAAATTAAGTGTCCAAATTTAGGTGTCTACATTTTGCCCCTCTTTGGGATGGTGCTATGAAGTAGCATCATTTCAAAGAATATTAAAATATAGAACCTAGAAGAATATGGTTAGATTGGGAAAGATGCCCCAGTCATCAACGGATTGATTGGGAAAAAAGATGATGGGGGTGAAGATGAAGATTAGGGATTGAGGATGCCCCCTCGAGAGGACATGCGGGTTGAGGAGAACACGTGTGTGCTCTCAAAATAGATGATGTGATGCAAGGGGAGATGAGAAAGATGATGCAATGTGATGGACAAGAGAGGATGATAAGTGATAGGAGATAGATGAAGCACAAATGGATGTTGCCCCAGTCAAGGTACAAGCCAAAAGGGGTTGATGAGGGATGGAGTGTTGTCAATGAGGGAATGATGGATCCCAAAACAACACAAGGATAGGGAAGGATACATCTCATTGAGTGGTATTGATGAGTGAAGGATACATCCCAAAACACCACTAAAGGATAGGGAAGAATGCCTCCCAATGATGATGATAAAAGTGTTGATGAGGGAAGGGTACATCCCAAAACAACACCAAAGGGATAGGGAATGATACTAATGGATGATGATGAGGATGAGGATGAGGGGTCAAAGCTGGTAACAAGACTGGAGACAATACCAAGGATTTTATTAGATGATTTGTGCAACATTGAACAAAATAGGAGAATATTGATATGTGAGATGGAGAGAAGGATCTTAAGATTTGGACTGCAGATGGACTAAAGCTCAGATTAGGGGTTTGGTTAAGCTCAGATTGGGATAAGATTAAAGCTCAGATGAGGATTGGATTGAAGACTAGAATGATTGAAGAATATGATTGGATTGATTCTACACCAAGTTTTGGGGTTTAAAGGGCGTAAGGTGTTGACAATTAGATTTTTCCCGATTTGGCAATTTTTAAAAATTGTCAAATTTTGCCGTTTTAGGAAACCCCATGGATATACTTTTGGGAGTCTAAATTTTTTCCAAGAAATACCCAATATTGAAATAGGATGAATTTCCAACTAACATCCCAAATTTAAGATATGCATTTCGAGTTATGAGTGAAAACAATTTTTCAAAATGCTAGAAGAAAACACTAAATTGGGATTTTGAGGGCCTAGATGAAAGTTTGAGGCCCCGAAAATGTGGAAAAATGGGTTCTAAGGACCTTCGCTGAAGCCCGTTGGAAATCCACTTGTTATCTCATAACGCAACCACTTGTCAAATTTCAACTCAAACGGACACCCGAGTCAAAAGTTATGGCCTCTGGAAGTTTCGGTGTAAAAGTCAAAACCTTCGAAAATATGGTTTTTAATAAATTTTGAAAATTTCAACACATGGGTTTTGATGGTGGGGGAAAATTAGAAAATGGGTTGAAATTAGTTTTTGAGAAAAAACCATAAAAATGTGAATTTTTGGGAGTTAAAGGCCGGCGAAGTAGGGGTGTAGCCGCCTCGCACGCGGGCGCTATCGCCTCTGTCGAGGGCGGAGCCACCCTGGCCAAGGGCGGACCCACCCTGGAGGCGGGTGGACCTGCTCGGGGGCAGAGCCGCCCGGGGAGAGGGTGGAACCGCCCCAGCAGAGGGCGGTGCTGCCCAAGGGCGAAGCCACCCCGGTCGAGGGAAGTGCTGCCCCGGGGTGGAGCCGCCCTGGTCGAGGGCGGAGCCACCCGGGTAGAGGGCGGTGCCACTTGGGGGCGAAGCCGCCTGGGGAGAGGGTGGAGCCGCCCTAGCAGAGGGTGGTGCCACCCAGGGGCGGTGCCGCCTGGGGGTGGAGCCACCCCGGCCGAGGGCGGAGCCGCCCTGGCCGAGGGATGTGTCGCCCGAGGGCGGTGCCGCCCCGACAGAGGGCGGAGCTGCCCGGGGAGAGGGCGGAGCCACCCCAGTAGAGGGCGGTGCCACCCAGCGGCGGAGCCGCCCCGGCTCAGGGCGGTGCATCCCGGGGGCTGAGCCGCCGGGGTCAACGGAGCCGCCCCGGCAAAGGGTGGTGCCACCCGAGGGCGGAGCCGCGGCAGAGGGAGTGCTACCCAGGGGCAGAGCCACCCACCAACAGTGGAGCCGCCTTGGCTGAGGGTGGAGCCGCCCAGGCTGAAACCACCCCGACAGCAGAGTCGGGAAAAAGAAGAGGGGGAAAAGAAAGCAAATAGATAGAAAAGATGGAGGGATGGGGGGATTGTGAAGAAGGATGAAGGGATGGGGGATACATGAAAGATGATAGAATGGAGAATGAAATGCAATCCTAATGCAATTTTCCATCTTCAGAGCACTGATTTTTGCTATAGCATAAGACACCAAGTGCCAGGGTATGTGGAACCAAGGCGTAATAGTGTCTAATGCATGAAATAAACACAACAGACAAGAAGGCTATCCCAACACCCCAAAGTCACAAAGACCTTGGTCGGGCCAGGTATTGAGATAACCACAAGCACAAAAGGATGCCCCGGCATAACACAAGACCTCAAGGATCTTGGTGGGTACTACGTGGGACAACCAAGAAAACACAATCAAACAAAGGATCAAGATATGCCCCTATGTGGACCAATCAAAACATGCCATAATATTACGGATGATGGTGGCCTTAACAAGTGACGATAGGGAGCTCAAATTATAAACAAAAGGATAAAGCATAAAAAAAATTGCAATCAATTTCAAATGTCCTTTGCCATAGGATCAAGGGGATAGATGGGATGGATGAGGTCTGTTAGGAAGGATGCATCCTATTGAGACCGATGATGGTGACTAGACTAAAAGATCGATATGACGTAGGATATTCAAAACTGATTGGATTTGTTGATACAAATGGATCTTGTTTGTTAAGAACCAGCTAGATAAGGGCATAGCTTGACAACACGACACAAGGGAGACAAGACATGAGACTGACACAACCTAAAGACCTAGGGGCTTGGGGGCTGATCAAAGATTAGCCTTGCCTACGTGAAAACGTAGAGCCCTCGTTGTTCGGTAAAAGGCTGTCGACTGACCATGGATAAAAGTAGAAAGAGGATGATGAATGATGATGACAGATGACAAGGAACAGAGAGACAAAAGCCAAGACTAATGATAGACGATATAGGAGTGGACGGAGAAAGAAGAAAGATTGACGCTAGATAATAGAGGAGCGGATGGACAAAGCAAAATGACCGATGATAGACGATAGAAGAGAAAAGTGGATAATGAAGATCGATGATGGAACCTCAGGGGTGGATCAAATGATCGACCTTGCCTACATGAAAGCGCAGGGGCAACGTAGTTCGACAAGAGACTGACGACGGACCATGATGGAGACTTTGATGGATGATGGGATGGAAAAAGAAGAAAGACTGATGATAGATGATAAAGGATCCCCGGGGGGTGGATCAAATGATCAACCTTTCCTACGTGAAAGTGCAGGGGCAACGTAGTTAGACAAGACCAAAGGAAAACAATGGATAAAGGATGATAAGATGATAGGATAAGTGGATAAAAAGATAGGACCGATACGACAAGATAGGATAGACCTGTTGGATTGGATAGGATGATGATGATCACATAAAGCTCAGGGATGGGATAGTTATCCAAAGCATTAAAATGACTTGGGAGGACAATATGATAGATAGATGAGTGATGAAAAGTGATAGGGGATTGGAAAGATGTGAAAGATAAGCAGGAGGGATGATGATTAGATAAATGGCATTGGGTTACATGGGGGGAGACCTATAGCCAGATACCAATGACAAGGGATTGTGAGATGGGATGAGGATAAAGATGAAAGAATGGATAGAGATATAGGGATGGGGGATGGGAGGGATTGTTTGGATGGATGGGAATATAAGGATTGGGAGATGAAAGGGATGCTAGGATAGATGGATACGAAGATAAGGATAGGGAGATAGGAGGGATGTTGTGATAGATGGATAGGGACAGAAGGATTGGGAGATGAAAGTGATGCTAGGATAGATGGATACGAAGATAAGGATGGGGAGATGGAAGGGATGCTAGGATAGATGGATATGAAGATAAGGATGGGGAGATGGAAGGGATCTTATGATAGATGATGTCTCCAAGGACTATGTCACAAAGGAAGCAGATGCCCCCACTCTAGATATGTCTAATATGAGGATGCAAGAGGGATGGAAGACAAGTGGATGGGAATATAAAGGAGATAACTAGATGAGGATAGGATGGGTGACTAAGGAATATGATAGAGCATGGATGAAGGGAATGTATACCAATAGGTGTCCAAAGCATGCATAGATAGGTGCCCCTATTTTGATCAAGATCACAAGAAGGATGGAGGGATGGGAGATAAATGGGATATGATGGTAGGATGCAGAAGATAGGTGGGATGGGGGATTTATGAAGAGGACAGATAACAGGAAGATGGGTGCATAGCTGGAAGAATAGCGGATGGAGGGAATGCATATCAGGAAGTTGCCCACAAGTGCAAATGGAGATTTACACATGATGCCTGTTTACCAGGTTTTCATCATGGTATTTATCCAAGGCGCTTGTTTGCCAAGTTTTCACCATTGGATGGATTATTTCTCTTTACTATTTTATTTTTTTGATTTTTTTGATTTTTTTGATTTTTTTGATTTTGGTGGATTTTTTGACTTTTTGGATTTTTGTATTTTGGATATCATGCAAAAGGAGATGGATAAGGATAGGGAGGCAAATAAGTGGATTTAGAAGACATGTGATAAGGATATGGATGAAGGACTTAAACTTCAAGTTCTATATGAGGCATTAATATCCCTTGTTCGAACCGACTATTGGATGTTGGTACAACCTTATGAGAATAAATGGATTATGCAAGAGGATGAATTAGAGGGATTTGAGAGGGGAGATACATGGGATAATGGATGGGATGCTGCAAAGGGTATGGATGGAATGATGGGGTGGATATGTGATGGGGAGATGTGTTCAAGACCAACATTGGCACATGTGCTGGTGGATGTGAAAAGATAATAGGATTAAGGGATGGAGAATGTGGGGATAATGGAGGAGATGGAATGGTGAATTTTAGGACATAGGGACCAAAACAGACTTAGGAGATGAAAGGGGTGTATGATTAGCTTTTGGATTAGCGACTTTGGATGTTCTTACAGTTTTTTCATGTCATGGCATTGCATCTTTTTTCTTTGGGATCCACATGGTTTTGATCTTTTCTTTGGTGGGCCTTTGTGGCCTATGGATTTGATATATATTTAGATTTTTCTTTTCTTCACCATGTCTTTTGGAGGGGACATGGGGAGCCGTAGATTCATGTGGATGCTTGGATTTATGCATTAACAGCCAAAGTGCTTTTAGTAGCAATGGGATGGGTGTGAGGAGATGGATGATGTGGAGTGATGGAGGTAGAATTATGAGGATTATGTGTAGATGGAGGATGTTTAGGTGTTGATCCTGATTATAGGATATGTGAGAGGGATGTTTATGATGGATGAGATGGATAGGTGTTGGACGAATGAAAGGATGAGACGAAGGAGGTGATCTTGGGATATATGGACCGAAAGCAGTCATAGTGGGTGGAGGGACATAAGAACCCAAGATGGATGGAGTAGATGAAGGGTGGGAGATGGTGGATGGAGAGATGTAAGGACCCAAAATGGATGGAGCAGATGAAGGAGAAATATGGATGGTTGTTTTGAGGCGATACAATAGAGGAGGAGGGATGGCAACATATGGTCTGGTGGAGTGATGGGAAGAGCTGGCATTTCAAATGGAAAAGGCTCGTTGAGGACGTCTAGAGGTTGTACCAAAATTTTTGGATTGTGAGTCGTGAGTAGTACATCCAAGACCTTGCGGATACAAATGTTCTTTAGCTTGGATGGGCTTTATAATACCTTTCTCATGAAGGCCTAAACCTTTTCCTTGATAGTTTATTCTCTTGAGCATTCGATCTAGGATAGGATTTTTGTTATTTTGGAAGAATGATGCGAGTTCATTATTAGGTGGAAGAGGAGGGTTGGTGTATATGCTTTGTTTTTCTTCTGCGAGGAAACCACCATGGAGGAATGTGAGAGGACCAAGGGGATATGCAAGTGGTGTGGGGATAACATTTTTAGGCGATGATGGGGGATTATGAGAGGGAGATGATGGGATAGCAACATTTGGATGGGTGGTATCAGGAGAGGGATCAAGGGATATGATAGGATTTGGATTTGTGATAGTGGGCTCATACGATGGAGATGGAGTGGTGGAAGCTTGAATAACAAGGGGATCATGGGATGGAATGGATGGGGGACTGTGATCTTGAGGTGGACTAGATGTGATGGTAGGATCTTGATCTAGAGAAGGGGATATGTTGGCAAGCTTTGGATTAGACTCTTGGCATGACTCATCTTGTGTGGATGGCAGGATGACAGAGTGTTCTTCAATTTGGGGAGATGGAAGGATGGAGGATTTGATGCAGTTATCAGAATGGATTTTAGTGCTACTAGGGGTGGGAGGAGTGGATTAGATTTGGGTGTCTTCGATGGATTGGGTGGATCTAGGAGTAGAGGGAGTGGATTGGACTTGGGTGTCTTCGATCGGTTCAGTGGCTCTCATAGTAGGAGATGTGGGTTCAATGGATTTAGTGGGTTCAATGGTTTCAATGGTTTGATCAGTGCTAGGGGTGGTAACAACAATGATAGGTGTGGTATGGAGAAGACTCTCATTACTAGTTACCATGGATGATGGATTAGGATGGCATGGTTCCATGACTTCAAGATGTGGAGTTGGGGATGGCTTCTTTGTCATGAGTCCTTGAAGAACTTCTGAAATGAGAGACTTGCATATGGTTGGCTTGGCTGGGGTGGTAGAAATGGATGAGGGATTATGGATTGGTGGACTAGGGTTAGATGGAGGAATGGGATTGAATGTAGGACTATGAATAGATGGAGAAACGGGATTGGATTGAGGGTTAAGGTAGGGATATTGGAGGGGTGAATTAAGATAGGGGGACATGGATTGTGGATTAGGACAAGAGGATATAGGTGGTGTAGTGGGACAAGAGGATGTGGGGGATGGATTATAATAAGGGTATTGGGATGGTGGATTAGGATGAGGATATGTGGATGTAGGATTAAGGTAAAAGGGTGTGGATGTAGGATTAGTATGGGAAGATTGGGAAAGAGGATTATGATAGGGGGACATGGATGGGGAATTGTAATAGGATATTGTGATGGAAAATTAGGATAAGAGGATGTAGATGTTGTATAAGAGGATGATGTAGATGAAGGACATGACAAATATGGGGATGAAGAAGATATTGGATATCCATTGTCAAAGGTGGCATAAGGAGCATGATTAGGCATGGATGAAGACATAACAGGATAGCTCATAGGAGTAATTGGATTTTTGAAAGTGGGTGGAGAAAGATTACTAGATATGATAGTGTTAAGGGGATCTATGTCGTATACCTCTTGATCGACAAGACTTTCGTTATTGTCGTCAACGTAATTAGGGTTTCCCTTGACTACTATTGATGGAGGATGATGATTCATGATGATGATAGGATAAATAAAATGGATCAAAGATGATGGACTAAAGCTCAAATCGGGATTTAAGTCAAGCTTAGATTAGGATTGGATTAAAGTTCAGATTAGGATGATTGGATGATGTGATGGGATTGATTTTGATTTTGATGGGATTCAGTAGATGGATGATTGGATCGAACAGATGGTTTGATGAATTTGATTAAAGTACTAGATCAGTTTGATTGGATAGGATCAAATGATTAGATGATGTTGATTGGATAATTGTGATTGGATGAACTTGATAGGATTGGTGTGCTTGGATTGATTAGATGATTATATGTATTTGATTAGAGGAATGGATTGGTTTGATTAGATAGGAAGAAACAAAAGGTACCACTAGATAGAGCTCAAAAAATTGAGCAATTTTGGTTTTTGGACGAAGTCGATTCAACGTACGGTTTGTAAATGACAGCCTCGAAAAATTAGGGGCGTGTCCACCCCACGATGCGGGGCGTGGCCACCCTGGGATGGTCAAATTCTTGATAGGAGGATATGGAAGGTACCACTAGATAGAGCTTGAAAAATTAAGCAACTTTAGTTTTTAGACGAAGTCGATTCAATGTACGGTTTGTAAATGATGGCCCCAAGAAGTTAAAGGGGCATAGTTAGCTTTCTGCAGTAAAATCAAGGGCGTAGTCAACTTTCTGCAGCAAATTAGGGGCATAGTTAGCTTTCTGCAGCAAATCAGGGGCGTGGTCAGCTTTCTGCAGTAAATCAGGGGCGTAGCCACCTTTCTGCAGTAAATCAGGGGCGTGGTCAGCTTTCTGCAGTAAATCAAGGGTGTGGTCAGCTTTCTGTAGTAAATCAAGGGCGTAGCCACCTTTCTACAGTAAATCAGGGGCGCTTCCGCCTTTCTACGGTAAAATCAAGGGCGCTTCCACCTTTCTGTGGTAAAATCAAGAGAGCTTCCACCTTTCTGCAGTAAAACAAAGCTTGGTTTTGATGGCAATGGCTATGGCAAGAACTCAAAATGATAAAATAAGGCCAATGTATCAAAGATTTTAGGGTTTTTTCACAAGAAAACACTTCAAGCAAGCACAATCCTATGATTAATGTTAAGGGTATGGCCATGAAAGGTCTTAATCTAGGATGCACAAGGCTTCTAGGGAATCCTCTATATACTCTTGGTACATGAGGCACAACCATGAACACTAGTCTGTCACAAGCGTGAGTCGGAAACCCCAGCGAGATACTGAAAGGCTCGGACCAACTCTTCACATCTATCTAGGTATCACCCTAACTTCGACGCTCTACCAATTACGATGTGACTGGATTGGGGTACAACTTTCATTCTCCCCCTTTTATATACCTCGCTGGTACGCATGGTTGGAATCATCCCTTGGGGTGATGAAATCCCCAAGCAGGTCCCACTAGAAAGAAGACACTAACCGTTTCCAACTACTCCCCAGGCTCACATGAAGTACAAGGGGAAAGTGAAAAAAAATTAATGCCCCCTTGGGTGACACAATAATAAACAAACACAGCAAGCAATAAAGGTTACTTCCCCCTAATTAGACTATGTTCAAACAACAAGGATAATTTTTCAAAAATTTGATCAAATAGAGGGCCCTGCAAGCAAATGTTAGTTATCTTATCCTTCGTTCTTGGTCGATTACGCCATAATATACTTCCAAACTATGCTATTTTGGGGCATAGCCACCTTTCTACAGTAACATTAGGGGTGTTGCCACCTTTTTGCAGTGAAACAGAGGGCACTTCTACCTTTCTGCAGTAAAACAGGGGTACTTCCGCCTTTCTGCGGTAAAATAGAGGGCGCTTCCACCTTTTTGCAGTAAAACAGAGGGTGCTTCCACCTTTCTGTGGTAAAACAAGGGCACTTCCACCTTTCTGTGGTAAAACAGGGGTGCTTCTACCTTTCTGCGGTAAAATAGAGGGCGCTTCCACCTTTCTGCGATAAAACAGGGGCGCTTCCGCCTTTCTGCGGTGAACTCAGGGGCGCTGCCGCCTTTCTGCAGTAAAATGTTAGAGGAAAAGAGCCTTCCAAAATGAAATGGCGTATCCGCCCCTCTGTAGGAAACTTTATCAGATTTTTTAAAAAGAAATTTGTATTCCCTACTACAAGAAAGTGTTAGAAAAGATCTTCTAAGCAAAATGACGTATACACCTAACTACAGCAAACTGTTAGAAAAAATCAAATTTGCAGATATAGGGCATGACCGCCTTTCTGCAGTAAAACGGAGGGTGCTACCACCTTTCTACGATAAAATTAGGGGCGCTTCTTCCTTTCTGCGGTAAAACAGGGGCGCTTCCGCCTTTCTGCATTAAAATAGAGGGCGCTACTGCCTTTCTACGGCAAAATCAGGGGCGCTTCCACCTTTCTGCAGTAAAACAGAGGGTGCTTCCGCCTTTCTACGACAAAATTAGGGGCGCTTCCACCTTTCTGCAGTAAAACAAAGGGTGCTTCCGCCTTTCTGTGGCAAAATCAGGGGTGCTTCCGCCTTTCTACAGTAAAACAAAGGGTGCTTCTGCCTTTCTGCAGTAAAACATAGGGCGCTACCGCCTTTCTGTGACCTTTTTCTGCAAAATACTTAGCAAAAATGAAGGTTAAATGTAAGAACCCATTTGTGGGTCCCACCGAGCATGCCAGAAATGTGTACCTTAGAATTTTACCCTATTTTAATGTGCAAAATAACTAAAAATGCAAATGATAAAACACTAAGAACACTTCAATGATTAGCCTAAAGAGTGATAAAACAAGGAAAATAGATGAAATAAAATGTAAATCGATTATACCTTCCTTGTTGTTGAAGACTCCTTTGGTTGGCCCTTGATTTAGATGAATTTGTGTGCTCCTTTGATGGCTTTTGATGTTACTAGATTCAAGATTGATAATGCAAAATGACTAAATGGATGGCTAAATGGTAGAAAATGTTTGAGAATGCAAATTGACAGCATAAGATTGCTCAAATGAAAAGTGTTCAAAATGCCCTTGAGGAGGGGGTATTTATAGAAGAATTTGAATTCTCTAAAGAATTCAATGGTTAAGATTCATCCAACAAAGTCAAGATGAAGGGCTATAGTGAGTTGAGAACTCACAAGCCCTCATATTTTGACATGTGGAATGTGAAGTGGCTAAGGGGGGATGAGGTGTAAGTGAGGTGGAGAAGAAGTATAGGATGTGGAGGAAGGACAAGTACCTTGCAAGTACATTAGGAGATGGGAAGAATCTTGGGTGAATAAAAGTGAATTTTAAATTCACAATGATTGGAAGAATCTAGTGGATATGACAATGTTCCCAAAAGGTGGGAGTTTGTCACATGTGACTTGATGTGACAAGTCAAAGATTCTAGAAGATGCATGGGAAAAAGGGATTCTTAGAGGAATAAAAAGGAATTAAAAATTCCTTGGGGGATGGAGAGAGTTTACCAAGGTATTGATTAAGATTAATTAATCAGTAATTAGAAGATAAATGAGGATTAGAAGCCAACTTGCAAAAGTTGGAGGATGTGACACATCCTAATCAAGGATTAGGCATGTGCACATCCCTAATGAAAAGATTAGGAGATGGATTAGGATTAGATGAAAATGACATGTGAGGAATTAAATAAATGTATTATTTATTTAATTTATTTGATAAAAGGAGGATTAAAAGAGTAAAGTATTTAATTATTAATTAAATACCTTATGGATTTGGTAGAATTAAGGGTATTAATTAAATAATAGTAATATTACTAAATTAACTCAGATAAGAGAATGTTTAGATGAAAAGTGATAAATTTGGATAAATTAAGTGTCCAAATTTAGGTGTCTACAATAACAATTTCCAAATCTTATCATTATATCTTATACAAGTGTGTGTTGGAATCTTATCTTCCATGTATTGCAAAATATGCTCATCAATATTAATCAAATACTTTGGCTTTGTATGCAAAATTCTAGGTGATGTTCTGCTAGGTACATACATCTCAACATTAGGAATTTCATCAATATTTAAGTGAGGTGGGTTAGATTGCTTACCTTCGATCGAGGGTGGAATATATGACATACCTTGACGTTCACATGGGGATGATGTTGTACCTTCTTTGTGAAATCCGAGTGATGATGTACTCTCAACTTGAGATGTGGTGGACGGTGTCCAGCCATATTCACTTACGGTAGATGGTGTCCCTCCATATTCACTTGCAGTAGATGGTGTCCCTCCATATTCTCTTGTGCTTAATGAAGTCCCTTCATATTCACTTGCGGTAGAGGGTGTGTCTCCAACTATGTTATTCAAATCTGTCTTACCATGATGCTTTTTCATTCGTGCCCTTTGTGCCACCAATGCCTTTTCTCTTTTTGATGGTTGAGGTTCCTCTTCAATTGGCTTGTTTTCATCAATTGTATACAATTTCTTCTTTTCACAATATTCCCTCACCTGTTTCTCTCCTTTACTTTATTGGTTTCATACTCTTCATCTATTAGTTTATTCCTTGTTCATTTCCTCAGCACGGTGGATAATTTCACCTATAGCATGGTAATGAGACAAATATTAGTTCGTAAAAAATGAATCCATAAAAATAAATGAAATATATTTCATTCAAAGATTCATACAAAATACTTACAATCATCCTATAGAAGAGTGTTTCTAGCATAGACAAAGGTCACATGAATTTTTCTGATGGAATGCCTTAAAGAAATGTGGTAATGTGCAATGCCATGATTGCAAGATAGGCTCAAAATGGAAGCATGGACAAGGCATGTAGGGTTGAAAAGGTAGGGGCAGTGTATGACTCATATAAATGGGGTCTTACGGTGATGTATATCAACATAGTCCCCATTTCTCTGAGGCATATGTTGCCCCTACATTGTCAACCCTACCACATTGACAAGCTAGTGGTGCTCCACTAGTTTGCTAATACGGTAGGGTTGACAAGGTAGGGGTACTATATGCCTCATATAAATGGGGTATCATAGTGATATCCATGAGACCCCATTTCTATGAGGTATATGCTTCCCCTACCTTGTCAACCCTACCGCATTGGCAAGCTAGTGGAGCAATAGCAAGCTAGTCGAGCATTGGTAAGCTAGTGAGCTCACTAGCTTTCCAATCTTGTAGGGTTGAAAAGGTAGGGGTAGCGTATGCCTCATAGAAATGGGGACTCATAGTGATATATATCACTATGAGTTCCCATTTCTATGAGACATACGTTGCCCCTACCATTTCAACCCTACCGCATTAGCAAGCTAGTGAGCTCACTAGCTTGCTAATGCGGTAGGGTTGAAATGGTAGGGGCAACGTATGTCTCATAGAAATGGGAACTCACAGTGATGTATATCATAGAAATGGGGTCTCATGGTAATTTATATCACTATGAGTCCCCATTTCTATGAGGCATATGCTGCCCCTACCTTGTCAACCCTACTCCATTGGAAAGCTCGTGACTGTGAGTCCCCATTTCTATGAGGAATATGCTATCCCTACCTTGTCAACCCTACCACATTGGAAAGCTAGTGGAGTTGACCATGGGTCCACATTTCTATGAGGCATATGTTGCCCCTACCTTGTCAACCCTACCACATTGGTAAGCTAGTGGAACTCCACTAGCTTGCCAATGTGGTAGGGTTGATAAGGTAGGGGCAGTGTATGCCTCATAGAAATGGGGACTCACGGTGATTACTATCACCGTGAGTGCCCATTTCTATGATGCATACACTGCCTATCACTATGATTCCCCATTTCTATGATGCATACACTACTTATCACCGTGATTCCCCATTTATATGAGGCATACATTGTGCCTACCTTGTCAACCGTATTGCATTGGTAAGCTAGTGGAGCTCCAATAGCTTGCCAATGCATTAGGGTTGACAAGGTAGGGGCAGTGTATGCCTTTGTGCCATAGAAAAATGGCCCCTTGCCATTTTCATGGCCTTTTAGGTTTTGTTTCATGGTGTTTGTCTATTTTTCTTTGATTTTATGTTGCAACATGGCTTGAACATGCTTATTTAGGTACTAAAATTCAAAGAACGACATCTTGTGAAGGTGTTGTGAAGTGTTGTAAGACATTCCTACATTCTTCTACACTCTATTAATTACAATTCACCTTAAAATTACCTCTTTATTCATAAAGTCCTATTTTGAAGTCTTGTAAAGTCTTGTAACAATATTTCATGATTTTCTAGGCACATCTTCACTATTTATCCTTTTCTTATGCTTTTTTTGACCCCTTTATTCTCTCATATGACTTAATTAAGTGCATTTTTTAGTATTATCCTGACAAACAACATTAAATACAACATACTTCCCAACACACATTTTCATGTCCTAAGTGGGACCCATTCGCCATGGGTGGTGAATGAGTCCCCCTTGGCCCCAAATTCAAAATATTTTAAATTTCCTTTCGAGATTTTATTCAAAAACACTTGATGTTAGCCTGTGATGAGGTATGAATGGGTAACTAAGGAAAAAGTGTGTATAAATAAGTGGTTTTCACCTCATTTCAATCCCCCTCATTCATCAATTTCACTTATTCACCTATTCACTCAAGCATTCAAGCATTTTACATCTTTACAAGCACTATTCAAGCACTTTGAAGCAGCCATTGACATTACTTCAGACTTGCATCATCAAGGTTTTGGTAAGTTGATAGCATTTTCATGTTCTTAGTTTATCATTCCTTTTCATTTCATTACTTCATTAAGGGTTTGATTACCAAAAGTGGGGTTTGACCAAGGAAAACCCCTATTCACTAACCATAAACCATTTTCCTCCTATTGCATGTTTATTTGTATCCTTTTGTGTGTAGATTTGACAAGCTTTTTGATGTTGAAGATTGGTTTACAAGTTAGCTAGGTGCTTCAAGTCAACTCAAATCTATTTCAAGCTTGGAGAACATTTTTTGTCTGTTTCCTGTAGAATTGACTTCGACAACCCGACAAGGAGTGATTTCCAGATCTGGTGTTGTAGAGTTGTCTCCTAATTTTTTAGAAATTTGGGAGAGGACTGATTCACCACCTGTGGTTAATGAGTCCCACCTTAGGACTAAAAATCTGAATTTTGTTAGATTTTGTATCTTGATAGACAAAAAATTGCTTCTAATAGTTTTGCACCAGGAGGAGGATTGATTCGCCACCCTGGGCGAATGAGTCCCACTGTGAAAAATCAGTGATTTCATTCAGCATCCCCAACATTCTAGATTCATCATACTACACCTAGGTGCACACAAATTCACCGCTTTTCTTTCTGTTCTGCATTTTTTCTTCATTTAGTTCATTGTTACATTACACAATGTGTTTTCAAATATAGCTTAAATCTCACTTTTGCATTTTTTTTCACTCATTTAAATCAGTCAATTGCATTTAGTTAACTTCATTTAGGTTAGACAACATCACACATTTTTAGGTGAAAAAACCTAGAAGAGCAAGAGTTGTCCATAGGAGCCAGAAATCAACAGTTCAGCCTCATAGAAATGGGGTCTCACAGTGATGTAGACCCCATTTCTATGAGGCATACGATGCCCCTACCTTGTCAACCCTATTGCATTGAAAAGCTAGTGGAGAATTGGCAAGCTAGTGAGCTCACTAGCTTGTGAATGTGGTAGGGTTGACAAGGTAGGGGCAACATATGCCTCATAGAAATGGGGTCTCACGGTGATGAAATGGGATTTCAAGGTGATGTATATCACAATGAGTCCCCATTTCTATGAGGCATATTCTGCCCTTACCTTGTCAAACCTACTGCATTGGCAAGCTATTGAGCTCACTAGCTTGTCAATGCTATCACATTTTTCATACATTTATATGAAAAAATATTTTTGAACAATTCAAATGCCTTGTCCATGCATCCATTTTGAGCCATGATTGCAAGATAGGCTGCACTTTTCCCCATGTTGCTAACTTAGCCTTGAATAAAGAGTCTTGAAGCAGTGGAGAGAAGGGTTAGAATCCCTTGTAGGTAGACTAATCAAGGAAACATTTAAAATATATCACAACATAAGTGATGAGGTAAATTTAGAAACATAGATGAAAACCAAAATAGATTCAAAGATCTATCAATGTGGGGGGAGTATATTCTAATTTTTTAGAGACATTTATGGAAAATTTGGTAACATAGACAAGGAAGCAACTACTTGGTATAACTATTTGACAAAATACCTCAATGAGATATGTCCTCATTGACTATAATGATTGCAGGATATGTACAAAATAGATTTATTGAAAAGGCTTTAATAAATTTCAAGCATATGCAAATCGTAGGTGTAAAACCAAATTCAACTACATTTTCCAACATCCCCCACACCTATACCAAAATCAAAGCTTTGGAGAGTGGTATGCACATCCATAGTAAATGATTGAGAAATGATGTATTATTTTACTTCCTTATAACTTATGTCATATATATGTGTATACAAAATGTGGAAGCATACACAAGGTAAGTCAATTGCTTAACAAAATGCCTTAAAGAGATGTGGTTTAAAAATGTAATTGGCAAGTGTAAAGAATTGTGTAATTTAAAATGTGCATTGACAAGCTAAGGTTATAATGACAAAAAAATAATGATGAAAATGGAATATGCAAAATTAAAAAAATGAAAGCAAGCGATAATAGAATGAAATAAAATTTGTAAAGACTTCACATACCTAAAAAACTAGACTTTCAAATGGAGGAGTTCTACCCAATTATGTAGCCTTTGCTTCTTCTTTCTTCAAACTCCTCAACAATTTGACTTTTTCAAAAGCTTGTTCCTCTCCAAACTTCAATTGTATATCACTCTTGAATCGAATTCAAACTTGAATTGATATTATATGTCTTTCAATGTGAAAAATCTGTTATTCATGCAAAGGTGGTGGAAAGATGATGAAAAAGGTGGTGGAATGTGAAAAATATTCATGCACACTTCACAAAATCATAAAAAAGTTTTTTTTTCTAGAGCACACATAGAACCAAGAGAATAAGCAGAATGTGAGCCTTGAGATCACGGGTATATTGATTTTTTTACCATTTTTAGAGCAATCCAAAATGTGCTCACATTATGTCTTGCTAAAATAATGGCCATATCTCTACTACTTCAAAACGCACTCATGTTATGAGAAATTTTATTTTCTATAGATTTCTTTTCTCTCTTTCTCTCTACCCTCTACCCTCAACCCACAACCCTTAATCACTCTACCCTTAAACCTGCAACCCTCTACCCTAAACCCTAAACCCTCAAACCCAAAAACTTCTACCCTCAACCCTAAACCCTTAAACCTTCTACCCTCTACCCTCAACTCTCATCCCTCAACCCTATACCCTCAACCCAATACCCTAAACCATCAACCCTATAGGTACTCAACCCTATACCTTCAATTCCCAACCCTCTACCCTCTATCATCTATATCTCTCAAAATCCATCCCTCTCTCTCTCTCAATTCTCTCCTACCTCCTCTCACTCTCTCAAGTATCTCTCTCACTCACTCACTCCTTATCTCTCTCCCCTCTACCCTTAACCTTCTACCCTCTACCCTTAACCCTTAAATCCTCTACCCTCTATCCTTAAACCCTTAAACCCTCTACCCTCTACCCTCTATCTCTCTCCCACTCCCTCCCTCTCTCTCTCTCCTCCCTCTCTCTCTCTCTCTAGTCTCTCCCTCCTACCCCCTCTCCCTCTCTCCAAGTCTCTCTCCCTCCTCACTCACTCATTATAGCTCTCTCCCTCCTACCCTCTACCCTCTACCCCTCTACCTCTACCTCTATCTCTCCCCCTCCCTCCCTCCCTCTCTCTCTCAAATCTCTCCCTCCTACCCCTTCTCCATCTCTCAAGTCTCTCTCTCTCACTCACTCACTCCTTCTATCTCTCTCCCCTCTACCTGTAACCCTCTACTCTCTACCCGTAACCCTTAAATCCTCTACCCTTGAACATTATACCCTCTACCCTCTATATCTCTCACACTCCCTCCCTCTCTCTCTATCTCTCAATTCTCTCCCTCCTACTCCCTCTCCCTCTCTTAAGTCTCTCTCTCTCCCTCTGCATAACCATCTACCCTCTACCTCTACCTTCTATCTCTCTCCCTCTCCCTCTCTCTCTCAAGTATCTCTCTCCAACGCACTCCTCATGTCTCTCTCCTCTGCCTTTAATCCTTAATCCTCTACCCTCTACCCCTCTCGATATCTCTCAACTCCTCTATCTCTCTCAATTCTCTCCCTCCTACCCCTATCCCTCTCTACAGTATCTCTCTCTCTCCCTCTACCCTCTACCCATGGCCCATAAATCCTCTACCTTCTACACTTAAACCCTTAGCCCTCCACCTCTACCCTCTATCTCTCTCCCCACACTTTCCCTCTCTCTCAAGTCTCTCCCCTATCCCTCTCTCAAGTCTCTCCCCCCTACCCCCTATCCCTCTCTCAAGTCTCTCTCTCTCTCACTCACTCACTCCTCTCTCTAACCTCTACCCTCTACCCTTAACACTTAAATCCTCTACCCTCTACCCTATACCCTCTATCTCTCTCCCACTCCCTCCCTCTCTCTCTCTCTCAAGTCTCTCCCTCATACCCCCTCTCCCTCTCTCAAGTCTCTCTCCCTCACTCACTCACTCATATCTATCTCCCCTCTACCCTACCCCTCTACCCTAAAACTCTCTCCCACTCCCTTGCTCTCTCTCTATCACTCTTCATCATAGGGAGACCCCATTTTTTGGACCCTAAACCCTCAACCCTCAACCCTTAATCCCTTAATCCTCAACCCTCAATTCCTAAGCCCTTAACCTTGATAGCCTCTAAATTATACATTGGACCCTCAAACTTAAACCCTCAACCCTCAAACCTTAAAACCTAAACCGTAGAATTTTGGCATCCCAATCCTTTCTAGCACTTCTAGGATTTTTCACCTAAAAGGAGAAAGAAGGGCCAGAAGATCTAGGTAGGTTCACTCAAATTATGCAATGTATGATGTTATTTAGACTAAATGGAATGAAATAAGTGAAATTAGATGAACTATGTAACTGATTTTGAATGTAAAACCTAAGATTTATGAAATTTTGGAAAACACAATGTCATATGCAAACAATGAACTATGAATGAACAAATGCAAAATAGAAGAGAAAAGGGTTGAATCAGAGTGCACCAAGGTAGAGATTAGAGAATCTAGAATCTTCTGAATGTTGTCTGAAATCACAAAAAATCACTGGTGGGACTCATTCGCCATTGATGACGAATCAGTCCTGCTTCTGATGAAAACTATCAAAAATTGGTTTCTGAGTATCGGGATCTAGAATCTAACAAAATCTAGATTTTCAGCCTTAATATGGGACTCATTTTCCACTAATGGAAAATCAGTCCTCTCCCAAAATTTTGAGAAATCAGGGGACAATTATGTAGCACCAGATCTGAGGTTTTCTACTTGTCGGGTTGACAAAGTTAATTTTGTAGAAAATGAACAGAATGTCTTCTCCAAGCTTGAAATGAGGTTGATTTGACTTGAAGCACCTTGTTGACTTATTGACCACTCTTCAACATCTAATTTCTTATCAAATCTGCATACACAAGTCTACAAACACACATGCAAAAGGGGAAAAATGGTTAAGGGTTAGGATATAGGGATTTTCCTTGGTCAAATCCCACTTTGGTAATCAAACCCTTAATGAAATAATGAAATGAAGGAGAATGATAAAAAATAACATGCAAATGCTATCAACTTACCAAACCCTTGTTGAATAAAATCTGAAGATATGTCAATGGCTGCTCTTGAATACTTGATTGATGCTTGATTCAATGATGCAAAGTGCTTGAATGCTTGAAGGAATGTGTGAATAAATGAACTTGATGAATGGGGGTTAAAATGGATGTAAAAACACTTATTTATACACACTTGTTCCTTAGTAACTCATTGATACCTCATCACAGGCTGACATCAAGTAATTTTGAATAAAAACCCGAAAGGAAATTTGAAAAAAATTGAATTTGGAGCAAAGAGGGTCTCATTCACCACCCATGGTGAATGCATCCCAACTTGGACTTGAAAGTGGGTGTCGGGAATTAAGTCACATTTAATGTTATTTGTCAGGTTTACATTCAAAAGCACACTTAATTAAGCCTTATAAGGGCATAAAGGGGTCAAATAAAGCATAAGAAAGGTATAAATAGTGAAATTATGCCTAGAAAAGTGTGAAATCTTATTACAAGACTTTACAACACTTCAAAATAGGACTTGATAAGTGATGAAAAGGTGATTTTTAGATGAATTGTAATAAATATAGTCTAGAAAAGTGTGTAAATTTTTTACAACACTTCATAACACCTTCACAAGACGTTGTTATTTGAGTTTTAAGAACCTAAATGTGCATATTCAAACTATATTACATCAATAAATCAAAGCAAAATAGACCAAACATTATGAAGAAAGGCCTAAAAGACCGTGGAAATGAAAAGGGGCCATTTTTCTATTGCACAAAACCTAAACCCTTAAATTCTCTACCCTATGCCCTCTACCCTTTACCCTATACATTAAACCCTCAACCCTCAATTCTCAACCCTCAACCCTTAATCCCTCAATCATCAACCCTCAAACCCTAAACCCTCAACATCGATACCCTCTACCCTATATATTGGACCCTAAACCCTAATCCTTCAACCATATACACCCTCAACCCTAATCCCTCAACTGTATACCCTCAACCCTTAAATCCTTAAACACTCAACTCTAAACCCTAAACCTTAAACCCTCAACCCTTAGACCATCTACCCTCTACCCTAAAACCAATACCCTCTACCCTCAATGCTAATCCCTCAACCCTTAAACCCTTAAAAACCCAAGCAAACTCTCTACCCTAATCCCTCAACCCTCTTGACCCTTAATCCCTCAACCCTTAAACCCTAATCCCTCAGCCCCTATACCCTCTACCCTATACATTGAACCCTCAGCCCTAATCCCCCAACCCTATACCCCCAATCCTCTACCCTCAACCTTAAACCCTCAACCCTCAACCCTTAAACCATAAACCATTAAACCCTCTACCCTTTATGCTATACATTAAACCCTCAACCCTCAATTCTCAACCCTCAACCCTTAATCACTCAATCCTCAACCCTCAAACCCTAAACCCACAACCTTGATACCCTCTACCCTATACAATGGACCCTCAACCCTAATCCTTCAACCATATGTAACCTCAACCCTAATCCCTCAAACCTA
The DNA here is from genome assembly GCA_007258455.2 of Sequoia sempervirens. Taxonomy (NCBI): domain Eukaryota; kingdom Viridiplantae; phylum Streptophyta; class Pinopsida; order Cupressales; family Cupressaceae; genus Sequoia; species Sequoia sempervirens. The sequence continues at coordinate 332,393,477 of VDFB02193867.1, read as the reverse complement.
TACCCACAACCCTATAGGTCCTCAACCCTATACTGTCAATTCTCAACCCTCTACCATATACATTGGATCCTTGACCCTCATATATCTTTTCCCCTCCCTCCTCTTCTCTCCTTCTCTCTATCTCACTTATCCCTCCATCTCTCCCTCCATTCATCCCTCCCTCTCTACCCTAATCCCTTAGTCGTATACCCTCAAGCCTTGAACCCTTAACCCTTAAACCCTCTACCATCTACCCTAAACCCAATACCCTCTACCCTCAACCCTAATCCCTCCACCCTTAAACCCTTAAAAACCCAAGTAAACTCTCTACCCTAATACCTCAACCCTCTTGACTCTTAATCCCTCAACCCTCAGCCCAATACTCTTAAACCCTAATCCCTCAACCCCTATATCCTCTACCCTATACATTAGACCCTCAACCCTAATCCACCAACCCTATACCCTCAATCCTCTATCCTCAACCTTAAACCATCAACCCTTAAACCCTAAACCCTTAAACTCTCTACCCTCTACCCTCTACCCTCAACCCTAATCCCTCAACCCTTAAACCTAAGAAAAATATCTACCCTAAACCCTCAACCCTTAATCCCTCAACCCTTAAACCCTCTACCTTCTACCCTCAACCCTCAACCATCAACCCTTAAACCCTAATCCTATTGGCAACACAAGGGAAGACAACTGAGAGGGTGGGTTGAATCAGTTGTCACGAAAATTTAAACTTATTAACCTTATTCTCAAATCTGATTAATAACCATGAAAGTATAAATCATCAACACATTAGAAACACACATCACACCAATATTTTTTACATGGAAACCCTACTAGGGGAAAAACAACAGTGGAGGTAATCCCACAAGATTATACCCTATTAAAAGTATAAAGAAGAATAAATGGGGAGTGCACAAGCATTCAGACACACTGCCTAGAGCTCACTGCTCAATTACATCAAGGCTTACTACCCAAAGGAAGACACACTATCTTAAAAAATCATTTGGATTACACCCGTAGGATTTGGACTAAGAAAATAGCATCTGCTAGTGCCTGATTATAGTTTTGGTTAAGCACATGAACACTTCTTCACACTCTGCTCACTCTTCTTCACACTCTTCTTCTTCCTTCAAATGATTACAACATTATTTTCACATCTCATACACACATTCCTTCAAATGGAATAAACAATCACTTATATATATCTACAATAAGAGATTGCACCACTACATGTCGGCTTGAACAAAATAATAAAACATATGCAAACTGTCTTCCCAAAACAATAAATAATTTTCAATGAGAATCGACCAATGTTTGCCACAACATAATGAAGACCCAAAAAAAATCCTCAAACATGAAAAAACTTCAAAAATTATTCCACAAAGATCCACAACACACTACCATCACCTTGTCAGCCATGAACATGAAAAACATGAACACGCAAGAGAAAATCACTAATCACAAGCACAACGATCAATGCAGATGTGCAACAAGGATAGAGCATGATCTAGAAAAATCCACAAACATTATGAATCACCAAAGAAGCCTCCACAACAACTAAACTTACTAGAATCACATCATCTTCATTTAGGAACACCAACTAAAGAAATAGAAAAACTGTCAGAACACAACTTCTCATAACTCAATCGAATCTTCATGTGGATCTCTAAAACTTAACGTGGATAAACAAGATATACTAAAAAAAATCCCATTAATCCACAACCTTTGATCATCAACGTACTGAGCTAACCAATAGACTGAACTTCACTGCATCACTGACAACCTGCAACTTATTCCTTTATAATTTTCTCAATATCCTAGACCTATACAGCCTTTAAGACATTAATGTCAATAGTTTTGACATCAATGACAACCACATATCATGAACATCCAAAAATCTCCCCCTTTGGCATTGATGGTAACACATGATGTGAAAAACACTATCAACGCAACTATCTCTTAGCACTTTCTCCCCCTTAGATTCTAACTCTTTTCTCCTCAACTCTCTTACATAACTCTTCTCTCCACACAATTTTTCACATGACTCCTCCCCCTTTGACATCAATACAAAGATACACACAAGCTCAGAACCACATATCTAAACAATTGACTACTCCCCTTGAGTAGCAACGACAATAACATCAATCTGGATCAAGATATGACTATGAAATGCACAGACTGATGCAATTCAATGCATCTTAGTTCTCATTGAGAGGGGTAATCACCCCTAGCTTCCCTGATACTCAAAAGTATCCTTAGGTAAAGGATTGGTAAAGATATCTGCAATCTATTCCTTAGTAGGCACATACTCCAATATGACTTCCTTTTCACTCACCTTCTCTCTCAAAAAGTGAAATTTGATAGATATATGCTTGGTATTTGAATGCAACACCGAATTCTTAGAAATGTTAATTGCACTTGAATTATCACAGAATAGAGCAATAGGCTCATCATACACAACTCTGATAGCTTTCAACATCTGCTTCATCCACAATACTTGAGTACAATTGTTAGCAGCAGCAATGTACTCTGCCTCTCTAGTAGATAAAGAAATGGCATTATGCTTCTTACTTAACCATGAAATCAACTTCTTTCCCAAGAAAAATGCACCACCACTAGTACTCTTTCCGTCATTCACATCTCCTACCAAATCAACATCAATAAAGGCACTCAAAGTAAGTTCATCATCTCTAGGATACCATAGGCCAAAATCAATTGTCCCTTTAAATTATCTGAAAATCCTCTTCACAGTAGTCACATAAGATTCCTTGGGATCAGCTTGAAATCTTGCAACAATGCATACGACATTCATGATATCAAGTCTAGTTTGAGTTAAATAGAGCAATCCACCAATCATCGATATATATCTAGTTTAATTTTCTTTTGAGGAATCATCATCTTGTGTCAACTTACATCCAATCACCATAGGTGTACTAACTAGCTTTGAATCTTCCATACCAAACTTCTTTATCAATTATTTCACATTCTTGGACTGAGATATAAAGATCCCTTTATCTAACTGAGTAATTTTCAATCCTAAAAATAATTTTATCTCTCCAATCATAGACATATCAAACTCACTCTGCATCTCATCAACAAACTTCATGCACAAACTATCATCTCCTCTAAAAATGATATCATCAACAATCAAATATTTATCATCATCAATCTTGAAATACAAATTACTATCAGCAGTACCTTTATTAAATCCAAGCTTCAGCAAATACTTGTCCAATCTAGGATACCATGCTCTTGGGGCTTGCTTGAGTCCATACAGTGCTTTCTTCAACTGACAAACCATATCTCTCTTATCAGTCAATTGAAATCCATCATGTTGCTCAACATACACTTCTTCTTCTAGTTCACCATTTAGAAATGTTGACTTTACATCCATCTGATAAACCTTGTTGTTTTTGTAAGTAGCATATAAGCAAGAAATAGTCTCACAACTTCAATCCTAGCAACAAGAGAAAAATTTTCTTCAAAGTCAATTCCTTCCATCTAAGAATATCCTTTACACACCAGTCTTGCTTTGTTTCTAACAACTTCACCTTGCTCATTCAATTTGTTTCTAAAGACTCATTTAGTTCCAATTACATTTTTGTCCTTAGGTCTAGGAACAAGAATCCATGTATCATTCTTCTCAATCTATTGTAGTTCTTTTTTCATTTCTTCCACCCAATTTTCATCTTTGCATGCTTCACTAACATTAGTAGGCTCAGTCTTTGAAATCAAATAGTATTCTTTTACAAATTTACTGCTAGTCTAAACACCTTTGTTCTTATCACCTATGATCTAATCTTGTGAATGGTTTAGTCTTACATACCTTCGAGTCTTAGGTTGTTCTTGAACTTTAGGCTCTTCTGATCTCTTTTCTACACTTTCACTAGTTCCTTCCTCTTGATTTTCTTGATTCACTGGAATGATCTGATCTTGATTTGAAGTTTGAACTTGGTTTCCTTTATTTGAACTATCATTGTGATCATCTGAATCATATCTGCAGATTCTGGATGGTCTAACTATGTCTTCATCAACCTTGAAATTTTCACTTTCAACCATTTTACTCAATCTCTTATTGTAGCATCAGTAGGCCTTGCTTTTAGTAGAATAACCAAGAAAGATTCCTTCATCACTCCGAGCATCAAACTTTCCTATATCTTCATCTTTTTTGATATAGCATTTACTCCCAAATATTTTGAAGTATCTGATAGTAGGTTTATGACCGTACCATAGCTCATAAGGATTCTTACCAGTATCACCTTTGAATTGTACCTAGTTGAGTGTGTAAACATCAGTACTCACAACTTCTCTCCAGTAGATATGAGGAACATTTCCTTCTAAAATCATAGTTCTAGTAGATTCTTCAATTGTCTTGTTCTTCCTTTCCACAACTCCATTTTGTTGAGGGGTCTGCAGGGCAGATAATTGTCTATTTATTCCATGTTCTTCAAAAAAAGAATTAAACTCGTTGGAAGTGAATTCACCTCCTCTATTTGATCTCAGAAATTTAATCTTCAGACCTGACTCTATATCCTTGTAAACTTTTGACTCTTTTTTTTTATACCTAATGCAATCACATTTCTGGAACTCCCCAATAGTTTGCAGTTTCCATCTTTGAACTGAATATTGTATCCCTTGTCAACCATCTATCCAACACTTAAAAGATTATTCTTCAAGCCTTCCACATACAGGACATCATTAGTATTATGCTTACCATCAAGAGAAATGCATCCTCTGCCACGGATTACACCTACTTTTTCATCACCAAATCTTACAGCACCACCATCACACTTTTCCAAGCTCACAAACTTACTTTTATCACCTATCATGTGATGAGAGCATCCACTGTCAATCACCCATTCATCTTTCTCTTCAACTCGAGCAGCTAGGGCTTTCTCCACATTTGTACAATTAGCAAATTCAATAGACACGGGATTATTTTCCTTGATAGCAATAAATACCCATTCGTCCTCACTTACATTCCCTTTATTAGATTCATCATCTATCACACCTTCATCAGCAGCATAATAACAATTTCTTTGAAATCTAGGCTTGTTAGGTCTTGAATTAGGAACTCTTTTTGGGCACCTTGATGCAAAATGACCTATCTTATTGCAAGAAAAACATTTAATAGGAAAATTCCCTTTATACTTACCTTCTCCTCTAGCTTCTCTCTTGACAATAAGTGCTTCAAGCTCATCCAATTTTCTCTCTTCTTCTTCAATCTCTCTTATTTCCTCCTCATACTTGAATATATTTCTAGAAGAACTTTCTCCGAGATCATATCTTTGTTTATCCCTTCTAGAAATAGTAGCTTTGAATGCAAATTTTTTCTTAGGAAGAGCATCACCAAATTCAGTCAACTGAAAAGTAGAAAGCTTACCAATCAACATATCTTTGGTTACATTTTTCAAAGTCCGAAGCTCCTCAATAGCAATAGCTTTGATTTTTTATGCAGCAGGCAAGGATCTTAGCACTTTAGCAACAATCTTTGACTCTTCCAATTGTCCACTAGCACATTTGATACTGCACAAAAGTTCATTCACTCTTTGCATGAAAGAAGTAATGTTCTCATCATCACCCATTCTCAACATTTCATATTTCCCTTTCAGACTTTACAACTTAGCAATCTTCACATTAGCATCACCTTCATACAAAGTTTCTAACTTTTTCTAGATCTCAGTCTTCAAATCCATAACATTTGTCATCTCAAAATCAGACATAGCACTCAACAATGCTTACTTACCCCTGATATTGTATTCAACATCCTTGATCTCAATCGCACTAGAAAGACCATTCTATGGGATAACATACCTATTCCTTGTAATGTTCCAGTAGGGTTCACCAATGCATCTCAAATGACACTCCATTTGAGTCTTCCATGGAGAATAATTTGTTCCATAAAATCTCGAACTATCCTTCTTATATGTTTCCATCCCGGCTCACCTCAAGCTATTAAACTTCTTCCAAGGAACCAACTCTAATACCAATTGTTGGAAAAACAAGGGCGGACAACTGAGAGGGGGGGTGAATCAGTTGTCATTGAAATATAAACTTATTAAACTCACTAACATTATTCTCAGATCTGGTTAATAACCATGAAAGCATAAATCATCAACACATCATAAACATACATAACACCAATATTTTTTACGTGGAAACCCTGTTAGGGGAAAAACCGTAGTGGAGGTTAGTCCACAAGATTATACCCTATTAAAAGTATAAATAAGAATAAATGGGAAATGCACATGAATTCAGGCACACTTCCTAGAGCTCACTACACAATTACAACAAGGTTTACTACCCAAAGGAAGACACATTGTCTTACAAAAACATTTGGATTACATTTGTAGGATTTTGAATAGAGAAAATAACATCTGCTAATGCCTGATTATAGTTTCAGTTAAGCACATGAACACTTCTTCACACTCTACTCACTTCTCCTCACACTCTGCTTCTGCCTTTGAATGATTAGGACATTATTCGCACATATCATACACACATGCCTTCAAATGGAATAAAAAATCACTTATATATATATCGGCAACAAGAGATTGCATTGCTACATGTCGGCTTAAGCAAAATAATAAAATATATGCAAACTGTCGACCCAGAACAATAAATAATTTTCAATGTGAATTGACCAATGTCAGACACAACATAATGAAGACCCAAAAAAAAATCCTCAAACATGAAACACCTTCAAAAATTATTCCACGAAGATCCACAACACACTACCATCACCTTGTTGGCAATGAACATGAAAAACATGAACACGCAAGATAAAATCACCAATCACGAGCGCAAAAATCAATGCAGATGTGCAACACAGATAGAGCATGATCTACAAACATCCAAAAACATCATGAATCACTAGAAAAGCATCTACAACAAATGAAATTACTAGAATCACATCATCTTCATTCAAGAAGACCAACTGAAGCGACAAAAAAAGGTCATAACACAACTTCTCATAACTCGATCAAATCTTCATACGCATCTCTGAAATTTAACGTGGATAAACTAGATATACTCGACAACAAACCGTTTAATCCACAAACTCTCATAATCAACGTACTGAGCTACCTAATAGATTGGACTTCACTACATCACTGGCAACCTACAACTTATTCCTTTACAATTTTCTTAATATCCTCGACATATATAGCCTTTAAGACATTAATGCCAATAGTGTTGACATTAATGACAACCACATATCATCAAAATTCAACAAATCCCTCAACCCCTATACCCTCTACCCTATACATTGGACCCTCAACCCTATGCCCTTAATCCTCTACCATCAACCATCAACCCTCAACCCTTAAACCCTTCAACCCTTCAACCCTCTACCCTCTACCCTCTACCCTATGCATTAAACCCTCAACCCTCAATTCTCAACCCTCAACCCTTAATCCCTCAACCCCTATACCCTCTACCCTTTATATTGGACCCTCAACCTAATCCTTCAACCATATACCCTCAAACCTATACCCTAAACCCTCTACCCTCAACCCTAAACCCTCAACCCTAAACCCTAAACCCTTTAACCCTAAACCCTTAAACCTTCTACCCTCTACCCTTAACCCAATACCCTCTACACTCAACCCTAATCCCTAAACCCTAATACCCTAAACCATCAACCCTATACCCTCAACCCCTATCCCTTTCTCTCTATCTATACATCTCACCTCTCTCTCCCTCCCTCTCTCCTACCTTCTCTAATTGTCTCTATCTACCCTCTCCCTCTTTCTACATACCTCTCACTCAATCAATCCCTACCACCCTCTCTCACTCCCTCTATCTATCTATCTATCTCTATTTCCCTCCCACTGCCTCTCCATCACTCCCTCTCTCTCCCACTCCCTCTCTCTCCCTCTCTCTCAGAGTCTCTCCCTCCCACCCCCTCTCTCTCAGGTCTCTCCCTTTGGCACCCTACCTGGTTAACTCTCTCTCTCTCTCTCTCTCTCTCTCTCTCTCTCTCTCTATATATATATATATATATATATATATATATATATATATATATATATATATATATATATATATATATATATATATATATATATATATATATATCCTCCCACCCTACCTAGATAAGTCCCTCTCCTCGACCCCCTCTGTGTCTCCATCTCTCGGTCCTCCATCCCACACCCTTTCCTCTCTCAAGTCTCTCACTCTCACACTCCCTCTCTCTCCCAGCTCCTCTCTCTGCACTCCTCTCACTACATATCTCTCAAGTCTCTCCCTCTCACCCCCTCTCACACTCTCAAGTGTATCTCCCTTTGGCACCCTCTGTAACTCTCTTTCTCTCCTCTCTCTCTCAATTTTCTCTCTCCCACCCCCCCTCTCCCTCCCTCCCTCCCTCCCTCCTCCACCCACGTACCTAGCTAAGTCCCTCTCACTCCAACCCCTTCTCTCACTCCCTCTCTCTAAGGTTGTCCCTTCCACCTCTCCTCTCTCAATAATCTCTCTCACTACCTCTACCCCTCTCTCTCTCTCTCTCTCTCTCTCTCTCTCTCTCTCTCTCTCTCTCTCTCTCTCTCTCTCTCTCTTAAAATTCTCCCTCCCTCTAAAGACATACATAAATGCATGCATACTTACATACATACAAGCATAATACATATGATCCTACATACATACAAGAATACATGTACATATGTAGATGCAATCTTACATACATATAGGCATACATACAATATATATGCATTGATACATATATACATACATACAAGCATACATGTACATATGTAGATACAATCTTACATACATATAGGAATACATACAATATACATGCATTGATACATACATACATGTTGGATATTGTGATTGTGTTGCTGATATGTGGTATTCATTGATGTCAACACTATTAGCATTTGATATGTTGAAGGTTGTATATGTCGAGGATATTGAGAAAATTGCTAAAGAGAGTATTATAGGTTCCTAGTGGAATTGTGAAGGTCATGAAGGTTTATTGTCCTATACATTTAATATCATCTACTTTGGACTAAAGGGTTTATATTTGAGTGTATCTAGCCCATCCTCTAGAAATTTTAGAGGTCCATGTGAAGATTTGTTCAAGTTATAAAGATCTATGTTTTGATAGTTTTTTTGTGGTCTCTATCTGTGTTCTTGATTAAAGTTGGTTTAATTTTGATAATTCTACATGTTTTGGATGTTTCTATATTAAGCTTTATCTTTGTTGTATGTCTGTATTGATCGGTGTGCTCATGGTCAAAGATTTTTCTCGATATGTTTAGTTTTTGTGTTCTTGGCTAACATGGTGGTTGTATCATGTTGCGGATCCTTGAGGATTTAATTTTGAAAGTTTGGTATGCTCAAGGGTATTGTTTTGGGTCACATCATGGTATTGGCCGACGGTGTTTGATCCACATTGAAAATTTATTTGTAAATTGGAGCCGACATTGAAAATATGGTTTATATTTCTGGCCAACTAAGTTGATGTAATTTCATGTTGCGTATATAGAAGAGCGATTCTTTGAGCAAAGTTAGTTTGTGCATAAGAGCGAGTGTATGCCAGAGAAAGTGCAGATGTGTGAATAGTGTTCAAATCATTCAATTGTAGAGCAGAGTTAGGAGAAGTTTGAGTTAAGTGTGAAGAAGGTTTTCTATGCTTAACTGGAACTATAATCAAGCTTGTGAAGAAGCTATTTTCTCAGTTCATACTCTATGGATCTAATCCATATTTTTGTGTATTGTTGGGCAGTGATCCCTCTTTTATTTGAGCAATGAGCTCTAGGTAGTGTGCCTGAATGCGTGTGCATTCCCGTTATTTTTCATTATACTTTTAATAGGGTTTAATATTGTGGACTAGCATCCACTGTTCTTTTTCCCCTAGCAGAGATTCCACATAAAAATCTCGGTGTTCTATGTGCTTCTGATGTGTTGATTGTATATGGTTTATTGCTCATTCATCATATCTGATATTAAGTTATGTTTGAAAAGGTTTAAATAATCTGAGATGACTGATTCACCCACCCTCTCAGTTGTTTGTCCTTGTTTTTCCAACAACTGGTATCAGAGCAGGTTCCTCTGAAGAAGTTTAAAACCTTGAGGTGATCTGATATGGCATCATACAAGAAGGATAGTCCTAGATTTGATGGAACAAACTACTCATTGTGGAAAGCTAGGATGGAGTGTCATTTGAAGTGTATTGGTGAACCCTTCTGGAGGATTACAAAGAATACATATGTTATTCTTCAAAATAGTCCTTCCATTGCTAATGAGATTAAAGAAGCTGAGAATAATGTTTGGGCTATGGAAGCTTTGTTGAGTGCTCTAACAGATTCAGAAATGAAAAATGTGTTAGGTATGAAGATATCTCATGAGATGTGGACGAAGCTAGAAACTTTGCATGAAGGAGATGTACATGTGAAGATGGCTAAGCTACAAATTTTGAAAGCAAAGTATGAAATCCTGAAGATGGGTGAAGATGAAAATATTTCTTCTTTTATGCAAAGAGTAAATGAACTAGTGATGGGTATTAGATGTACTGGTGGTATCTTGGATGGGGAAGAAATTATGGCTAAGGTGCTTAGATCATTGCCTCCCTCCTACAAAGCAAAGGCTCATGCTATTGAAGAAACCAGATCACTAACAAATGTGACAAGAGATACACTAATTGGTAAACTTGCTGGCTTTGAATTGAGCGAATTTGGTGATTATGTTCCTAAGACTAAAACTGTATTTAAGGCTACTATATCCAGAAGAAACAAGCAAAGATATGATTCGAGAGAGAGTTCTAGAAATACATTCAAGTATGAGGAAGAAATGAAACAGCTTGAAGATTAAGAAAGAGAGGTAGAAGAGTTGGAAGCATTGATTGTAAAGAAAGAAGGTAGAGGACAAGGTAAGTATAAAGGAAAGTTTCCTATCAAATGTTTTTCTTGTAGTAAAATAGGTCATTTTGCATCGAGGTGTCCTGAAAGAGTCCCTAGATCTAAGCCTTACAAATCTAGATTCCAAAATAAATGTTACTTTGCTGAAGAAGGAGTGACTGATGATGAGTCTAATAAAGATAATGGAAATGAAGATTATTAGGTTTTCATTGCTATCAAGGAAAATAGTCCTGTGGCTACTGAATCTACTAAAGTTGAGAAAGCTCTTGCAGCCTGAATTGAAGAAAAGGTTGAGTAGGTCATTGACAGTTGATTCTCACATCATATGACTGGTGACAAAAGCAAATTTGTAAGTCTAGAGAAGTATGACGGCGGGGTTGTAATATTTGGAGATAACAATGCTTGTGTGATTTGTGGCAAAGGATCTATTTGTCTTGGTGGTAAGCATAACATTGATGATATTCTTTATGTGAAGGCTTGAAACAGAACCTGTTAATTGTTTAATAGATGGTGGATAAGGGTTATGATCTTCAGTTCAAAGATGGAAGATGCAGGATATTTGGAAGCTTTCTAAATGTAATTACTTTAGGTAAATAGACAAAAGGTAATATTTTTCACTTGAATGTTGCTAGTGAAAGTTGTTTAATTACTCAAATAGATGAAAGTTGGTTATGGCATAGAAGGCTGTGTCATGTCAATTTTGATAACATTGTCAAAATAAATTCCACTCAAGTAGTAAGAGATCTACCTAAGCTAGTGAAGCCTGCTAGCACAATTTGTAAGGAGTGTCAGATGGGAAAACCAACTAGAGTTTCTTTTCGAAGCCAACAACATCATTCAAATGGATTACTGAAGCTTGTGCATACTGATCTATGTGGTCCCTCTAGAGTCAGAAGTCTCTAGGATGAAAGGTACTTTATGTTGATTATTGATGATTACTCTAGAATGATATGGGTTGCTTTCTTAAGAGAAAAATATGAATCATTAGAAAATTTCAAAAGTTTCAAAGCTATGGTAGAGAATGAGAAAGGTTTGAAAATCAAATGCTTAAGGTCAGACAGAGGTGGTGAGTTCACCTCCAGGGAGTTTAATTCTTTCTGTGAAGAGCATGGAATCAGAAGACAATTGTTTGCTCCCCGAACCCCTCAATAGAATGGAGTTGCAGAGAGGAAGAACAGACAATTTCTGGATGCTACTAGAATAATGATGATTAAAGCAAATGTGCCTCACATCTATTGGAGTGAAGTTGTAATCATTGTTGTGTACAATTTGAACAAGGTAAATGTAAATGGTAATTCTGGTAAGACTCCTTTCTAACTATGGTTTGGTTATAAGCCTACTATTAAATACTTCAAGATATTTGGAAGCAAGTGTTATATCAAGAGAGATGAGGATATAGGCAAGTTTGATGCAAGAAGTGATGAAGGAATCTTTCTAGGCTACTCTACTAGAAGCAGGTCCTATCAGTGCTATAACAAAAGATTAAGAAAAATGGTTGAGAGCGCAAATTTTAGAGTTGATGAGGATTCATCTAGATCATCTAGACATTGTGGATATGATTCAGATGAAGACAATATAAGCAAAGGGAAGAATTTTCAAACACATAATCAACTTCAAATTGTGCCATACATTCCATATGCTCCATTTGTTCTGGTAAATCAAGGTAGACAGGAAGCAGAGACAAGTGCAACTGCAGAAGAAAGAACAGAAGAATCAAAAGTTTGAGAGAATCCTAAAACTCTAAGGTATGTAAAGCTAAATCATTCTGAAAATAAAATTATAGGATACAAGAATAAATGTGTGAAAACTAGAAGAAAGATTGCAGAAGAGTATTGCCTGATTTCCAAGATTGAACTTAAATATGTCAAAGAAGCTTGCAATGATGAACATTGGATGGAAGATATGAAGGAAGAATTAATGTAGATTGAAAAGAATAATACATGGGTACTTGTTCCTAGACCCATAGATAAAAATGTGATTGGTACTAAATGGGTCTTTCAGAATAAGGTGAATGAACAAGGTGAAGTGGTCCAGAATAAAGCAAGACTAGTATGTAAAGGTTATTCACAAATGGAAGGTATTGATTTTGAAGAAACCTTTGCCCCTATTGCCAGAATTGAAGTTGTAAGGTTATTTCTTGCTTATGTTGCATATAAGAACTATAAAGTCTATCAAATGGATGTAAAGTCATCTTTTCTGAATGGTGAGTTAGAAGAAGAAGTATATATTGAACAGTCAGATGGATTTCAATTGAATGACAAAGAATACATGGTTTTTCAATTGAAGAAAGCTCTATATGGACTCAAGCAAGCCCCCAAAGCCTGGTATGCTAGACTAGATAAATACTTATTAAATATTGGATTCAATAAAGGTAAGTTACTGATAGAAACTTGTATTTCAAATTGGATCATGATAAACAATTAATTATTGAAGTCTTTTTCTATGACATTATTTTTGGAGGAGATGATAATCTATGCATGAGGTTTTTTGATGAAATGAAGAATGAATTTGAGATGAGTATGACTGTAGAGATGGATTTCTTTCTAGGATTGCAAGTTACTCAGTTAGACAAGGGGATCTTCATATCTCAGTCCAAATATGTGAGAGAGTTGTTGAAGAAGTTTGGTATGGAAGACTCAAAACCTATTGGTACCCCCATGGTAACTGGATGAAAATTAACATAGAATGATGATTCTCCTAAGGAAAACCAAACAAGATACATGTCAATGATTGGTGGATTTCTCTATTTAACTAAGACTAGACCATACATTATGAATGTTGTATGTATGGTTGCTAGATTTCAAGCTGATCCAAAAGAGTCTCATGTGACTGTTGTTAAGAGAATCTTCAGGTATCTGAAAGGAACAGTTGATTTTGGACTTTGGTATCCTAAGGATGATGATCTTACTTTGAATGAATATACTGATGCAAATTGGGCAGGAGATGTAGATGACAGGAAGAGTACTAGTGGTGGTGCCTTCTTCCTAGGGAAGAAGCTGATATCTTGGTTGAACAAAAAGCAGAATTCCATTTCGTTATCAACTGCTAAGGCAAAGTATATTGTTACTGCAAACAACTGTACTCAAGTGATGTGGATGAAACAGATGCTAAAAGATATCAAAGTACTGTATGATGAACCTATTTCCATATATTGTGACAACTCAAGTGCAATAAACATATCAATGAATTTGGTGCTACACTCTAAGACCAAACATCAATCAAGTTTCACTTCTTGAGGGGAAAAGTGAGTGAGAGAGAAGTTAGACTGGAGTATGTACCTACCAAAGAGAAGATTGTAGACATTTTCACCAAGTCATTGCCAAAGGATACTTTTGAGTATCTCAGAGGGATGCTAGGGGTGATTACCCCTCCTGATACAAACTAAAGATGCATTTTCTTGCATCAATCTGTGTGCTTCATAGATATTTCTTGATCTGAATTGATGTTTCCATGGCTGCTACTCAGGGGGGGTAGTCAGATGTGCAAATATGTGGTTCAAATCTTGTATGTGGGAAGATAATTCTTATCTTTTCCATTGATGTCAAAGGGGGAGAAGAGTAATGTGAAAAACTATTGCTTATCTAGAATGAAGAGTCTTGTGGGGAGAAGATAATGTAGAATAGGTTAAGGAAGAAGAGTCAGAATCTAAGGGGGGGTAAGTGATGATTGAGAGTTGGGTTGATAGTGTTTTTTGCATCATGTGTTTCCATCAAAGCCAAAGGGGGAGATTGTTGGATATTTTGATTGTGTTTTTGATACGTGATTTTCATTGATGTCAACACTATTAGCATTTGATGTATCAAAGGTTGTATATGTCAAGGATATTGAGAAAATTGTTAAAGAAAGTATTACAAGTTCCCAGTTGAATTGTGAAGATCATGAAGGTGTCATTTCTTGTATGTTGAAGATCAACTGCTATGGACTAAAGGGTTTATAGTTGAGTGTATCTAGTCCATCCTCCAAAAATTTTAGAGGTTTGCATGAAGATTTGTTTGAGTTATAAAGATCTATGTTCTGACAATGTTTATGTGGTCTTTGTCACTATTCTTGATTAATGTTGGTATAATTCTAGAAATTCTAGTTGTTGCGGATATTTCTCTATTGTTTCTTGGTGCTCATGGATGTTTCTAGCTGATGGTCTATCTTTGTTGTACGTCTGCATTGATCGGTGTGCTCATGGTCGAAGATTTTTCTTGGTATGTTCAGTTTTTGTGTTCTTGGCCGACATGGTAGTTGTAGCATGTTGCAGATCCTTGAAGATTTAATTTTGAATGTTTGGCAGGCTCGAGGATATTTTTTTGCGTCGCATCATGGTATTGGCCAGTGGTGTTTGATCCACATTAAAAAATTATTTGTAAATTGGGGTTGACATTGAAAATATGTTTTATATTTCTGGCCGACTAAGTTTTTGATGTAATTTCATGTTGCGGATATATAAGAGCAATTTTTTGAGCGAAGTTAGTGTGTGCATAAGAGTGAGTGTATTCCAGAGAAAGTGTAGATGTGTGAATAGTGTTCAAATCATTCGATTACAGAGCAGAGTGAGGAAAATTTTGAGTGAAGTGTGAAGAAGGTTTTTTGTGCTTAACTGGAAATGTAATCAGGCTTGTGAAAAAGTTATTTTCTCAGTGCATACTCTATGGATCTAATCCATATTGTTGTGTATTTTTGGGCAGTGATCCCTCTTGTATTTAAGCAGTGTGCTTGAATGCATGTGCATTCCCATTATTTTTCATTATACTTTTAATAGGGTATAATATTGTGGACTAAGATCCACCGTGGTTTTTCCCCTAAGAAGGTTTCTGTTAAAATAAATATTTGAGCAGCTCCCTTCGGGTTTCTTTTTGTATTGTGTGTGCGCCGGCCTATGCATCGCCGAGCTTATTCGGCTTTCCATCAAGTTTTCATCTACCACTTCGCATACATACTCTTCGCGGCTACGGGAACTGGCTTTCTTTTTGGGTCCTAAGGAGTTGCGCTGGGCATCCACGTGTCACACTTGCGGGAGGTTTTATTTTCTATTTCTTTAAAAAAAATTCGGGTTGCGGAGGGCTTTCGTGGGGCCATCATTTCTACAAAGTGTCAAAGGGTCCTACATCATGCTACGTGGTGGCAGATCGCAATTTTTTCATGCGAGGATGAAATAAATAACTGCAGGCAGCGAAATGCTGCCACGCATCCTTTACAACGAGCTGATTGAACTTTCCCTCCCCCATGATAAGGATCTCTACCCATTGGACACGTGTTGTGTCTTCACAATCTCTCGGCAACAATGGGAGAAAGTTTCGTGTGGGTAGCGAAAGGCTACCACGTGCCTTACGACTGATCTGTAGAGCAAGCGATGGGCTCGCTGAAGGAGATAATGCTATTGGGTACTGCTCGTCATAGTTATTTACAGCGGTGGATGACACTTGCCACCTCGAGCCTGGCTGGGACCACCGCCATCATTATGAGGGATGCACCTACACCTGGAATGACAGGATGTTGTGTTCTAGCTCGATGTCATTGTAACAGCCTTGGGAATCTTCTGATTCATGCATCATTGTAGGAGATTGCGGGATCTTTTCTATTGGAGTTCTCCAAGGCGATGGGGGATTATTTTTCCTGCTATATATACTCTCTCTATCAATGAGAGATGGTCCAAGATTTTTGAGAAAACACGCTGGTTTTAGCAAAAGATATTAGGCCTCTTTTACTATTTTATTTGCAAGAAACTATCAGACTGTGCCAATTGTTCAGCCTTTCTATTTTTCATGCTTTGATTAAACTGTAAACTGTGCTCTGTATGTCTTAAACATTTCATTTGAAGTACCTCTATATATGTTGAATACAAGCTTGCTTACCTAAATCATGTCTAATGACTCTTCTTAGTAGCGAGGATGTATGCAATATTGTTTTATGTCAATAAATGAATTTTCTATGCTATAGTTTTAAGTCTGTGACATTTTGGAATGCAACAACACCATTCAGGCCCTTAAATCTATGATTTATCATGCCCATCAGTAATTTTGGCGCATCGCCTTAGATTAGACTTTGCTTCATTATATCTGTTTCTTTTTCCCTTTCCAAAACCCATTATAGAAGAAGTCAGCTTCTCTAAAATCTGGAGGTCACCCAGTTTAGCGTAAAAGGTCCCCCTTAAACTGAGTTTCTCATAAGACACTATTACCTCATCAATTTTTGGCATCAATAGTTTGTTCTTTTTCTAGCACACCCAGTGGGACCTAAACTTAACAAAATAGTTTTGTAGATGGGTGTATGAGCCATTGGCCTGTAACTAGATCCCATACCGCAAGTAACCCAAGTTTACTAGTACCCCCGCTAGGGACAGTCCAGTTCACAAATCAGCTAGTAACCATTCCATTTCCACCACCTTTTCCTCACCATGTTGTCGGCCCCAAACAAAAACTACGTAGCATGGGATGCTGGAAGT
Source organism: Sequoia sempervirens (assembly GCA_007258455.2). Lineage (NCBI taxonomy): Eukaryota > Viridiplantae > Streptophyta > Pinopsida > Cupressales > Cupressaceae > Sequoia > Sequoia sempervirens. The sequence goes on along the minus strand of VDFB02193867.1, from coordinate 332,376,197 downwards.
CCCCTGGTAGCCCCGGTAGTGCCCGCTATTTGGGGCGCTATCCTAGTTTCGGCACTGAAAGCTATTCCCAAATTTGTCAGAGACAACTCAAAAATGCCAGCAGAACATTTGTAGGATGTAGCGGATGCTTGTCTGGTACACGGTATTATAGCACAGAATGTAGCCCTGAGGCTCCTCACCGCGTCCTTCAAAGGCAAGGCTCTGGATTGGTACTGAATGTTAACTCCTAATTCAATTCGCACTGGGATGAGCTCGGAGATCCATTTTATGAAAGGTTCTCGAATGACGGAGATCGTTCTTTATTATATTATCAGCTATCCATCATAAGATGAGCCCCCCAAGAGGCTTTGATGGACTTCAATGCCCTATTTCACTCAAATTGGCAGAGGATCCCTGTGACTATCCACCCAACTCCAGAGTTGGCATTCATATTTTATCTGAAGTCCATTAATCCTAACATTTCTGTGATGATCAAATCTTTGGGAGGTGCCACTCTACCAAATGCTTATGGTACCACTGTCAAAGCTGAGAATCATTTGATAGATTGCAGAAAATTGCCTCCTCAACCTATTATGCTGATATTTCTTGAAATATCAATCTCTGCACAAGAGGCCCTATCGACTAGTGTGCCAAGAGCTGCCCAGTCGATGTACTCATATGCGGCTGCTCCTTAAAACTTGGCTTCTACATCAGGTTCTTCCAAAGATGAAATAAGCGGCCTTAAGGAGATCTTGCAAACCATGGCAAATGACATAACCACTCTCAAGCAGAACCAAGCAACGCCCCCATGGCCCACATATCAAAACTATCAAGGTGGGCGGTCTACTTATCAGCAAAATCAATATCAGTGTGTGCCTCACACTAATCCACCAACTTCGACTACAAACCAAATAGTGTTGGTGCCTTCTCCATTAACGAGCACATCTTCAAGCTCAAATAGGGAATTAACCATGGGACAAACCAATCTTATTGATGACATCAATCCATGGTGCTTCCCCTGCAACGATGCGCATATGCCCCGAAATTGTCCGTGGGGCAACTTACAACAGAAGGTGGTGGATCAACGCAGTCAAGGTACTACAATAGAAAATGGAGGATATGTATATGCCTCGCCAATGGAGAGTGCGGTCCTTACCACACAAATGCAAGGAATTTCTTTAGAGCAAGAGTCTGATATTGCTCCTAATCATGCGCTCTTCTCCTGGATGGAAGATGAGGAAACAGTGTTTGCTAATGACGTATTCATATCCAAAACACCGAAGGTGTAATTTGACTATAACACATGCTCAAAGAGGAGATTCATAGGTGAGCTTGTTGTTTCACATCCGGACAGTCTGCAACGCAAAGGCATGTCCAATCAAATTCCTAGTGCTCTAACCGTCCCTTCATCTTCTCAACCACGGAAGGAGATTATTATAGCAAGAACCAAAGAGCAAAAGTCTTTGAGTTTTCCACCTTTTAATGTGGTAGAGCAATTGAATAAATCATCTGTTAATGTGTCTTATGGGACATCCTAGCTATCCCGACACAAAAAACACTATTACAAAAGGCACTTCAAGAGGAGGTCAACTTGGCATTAATAGAGCCTTCAGCCAGTGCAGAGGTCGGTTGTCACATACAGCCACCAAAGGTGTTTGCAAATGATACAAAGGAATCTCCTACCGATGATAGAGGTAGGTTGAAACCTCAACCCTTCTTCTTGACTCTCATTGTAGGAAAAAAGCTATTACACAACACTATGATTGATTCTGGCGCTAGTACGATGGTTATGCCTAAACGGATAGCTGAAGCTTTGGGCCTCACATATGAACCTATGAAAAAAGGGGTTATGCAGCTTGATGGAAACAGATTTGAAACCGTAGGTGTCATCAAAGTGCTTCTATTAACTCTATTCGCTTGCCCAAGTATCACAGTTCCGCAAGACACAGTGATCATAGATGTTCCTCCTATGTTTGGTCTCTATCTATCCCGAGAATTTACTTCAAAGGTGGGCAGATATTTGTCTTTAGATTGGTCACACCTAATACTTAGGACCAAGCATGGCGCAAAAATGAAGATAGAATCGGAAGCTCTACATTTTGAACATGTGGTGGATGAGGCCCTGATCAATTTTGAAGTGGTGCATACTTCTATCACTAAGCAGGAAATGTATAGTGTTGAATTGCTAGAGGAAGAGAAAGTGAGTGGAGATCAAAGTGATAAAGAAGATGCTCATTTGAGCAAGGACATAAGCAATGACCCTTTGGGAATTATCATGCTACAGGATTGGGCACATATGTAATTTATAACGAAGACCAGGTGCTTCCGAAGGTCACCAAAGAATCCGACGGTAACCAAGCAAATGAGCTATGGACATTGTATTTTGACAGAGAAAGAAGCAAAGTAGGTGCTAGAGCAGGGATATGTCTAATATCCCCATAGGATGAAAAGTTGTTGAGGTCTTTCCACTTTCAATTTGCCTATTCAAACAATGAGGCTGAATATGAAGGGTTAGTCCAAGGCCTAAGCCTTGCAGAACGAATGGGCATTAAGCAATTGATTGTGTTTGGAGATTCCGAACTGGTGGTTAACCAGGTCCAAAGAATTTCCACAGCAAAAAATGTCCACATGAGATCCTATCGGCACCGAGTATGGGACCTGATTGAGAGTTTTGAAGCTTTCAACATTCAGACCGTTCCTCAAAGACAAAATAGCGAGGTAGACCGTATGGCCATGATTGGCACTCAATTTGATCCTGTCTCTGACTTGCTTCGGAACGAATATTTAGTACGGGTATTAATCCGACCAGTGATCCCCGACAATGATTAGAGTTGGCAAGTCTTTGAAAGTGATGAACACATCGCTTCATTTATCCAACACTCAGGGGAATTTGTTGATCAGCTTCAACCAAAGATCACTGAGGCTTATGAAGGACAAATTATACAACTCAAATCAAATAAACTTCTGAAAGGGTTGGTTACTCTCAAAAACTTTTTCGATTGTAATGACGCCCGAAATGATAAGCGAAAGTTTGTGGCAGACAAAAGTGATTATGAGAAACTTCTGATATCTGATGGTAAGAATCTCTGAGTTGGAAAAGATGTCCCACATCATGATAAAGAAAGGCTCATTAGCTTCTGCGAAAAGTCTGGAATAGTGGCCTGGTCCTACGATGATTTGTAGGGTTACGATCCTAGCATCATTCAACACACTATTGAGCTAGCAGGAGGTGCAAAACTAGTCTGACAGAAATAGAGCCCAGTCAGCCCTAAAGTTGAGACCCTAGTGGCGCAAGAGCTAACCAAGCTCATTGAGTCATGCATTGTCTTCCCAATCAAGCATAGTACTTAGGTATCGAATTTGGTACCAGTCCGACAGAAAAATGGTGATATCTGCTTATGTGTGGACTTTCGAGACCTGAACAGAGCATCTCTGAAGGACCACTATTTGTTGCCCTCTATGGAGGCAATTCTACAAACTGTGGCAGGATCAAAAATGTTCTCTCTGCTGGATGGTTTCTCTGGCTATAACCAGATTCATGTTAAAGAAGAAGATCAGCACAAGACAACATTCACCACAAAGTGGGGGACGTTTGCATATGCTAAAATTCCTTTTGGTTTATCCAATGCAAGGGAAACTTTCCAGTAGGCAATGGACATCGCATTTAGTGAACTGATCAATAAGTTTATTCTAATCTATTTGGATGACCTTACTGTGTTCTCTAAATCTAAAGATGATCATTTTGATCATTTGGAATTAGTTTTTTAAAAATTCCAGGAGTTTGGGGTTTCCCTGAATCCAAATAAATGTGTATTCGGAGTATCGAATGGTAAGCTGTTGGGGCATGTTGTGTCTAAAGAAGGTGTTTCAATTGACCCCGAATGGGTAAAGGCTATTAAGGAACTTCCCCTTCCGGTAAATAAGAAAGGTGTCCAGTCTTTCTTGGGAAAAGTAAATTTTGTCAGCAAATTTATCTCCTATTTCGTGGGAATGATTAGGCCGATCACCCTAATGCTAAAAAAAGATCAAGCCTTCAAGTGGACAACAGAAGCTCGGAAGGCTTTTGAACAGGTCAAGGAAGCAATTTCCATAGCCCCGGTGCTGGTTAATCCGGATCAATGCAAAGATTTTATAATGTATGCTCTCAGTAGCGAGTCTAGTATTGCTACTGTTCTAACCCAAAAGGATAGTGAAGGGAAAGGAGAACATCTAGTTGCATTCTAATCCCGGACCTTAAAATAATATGAGGAAAATTATAACTTTTTCGAAAGACAGGCCTTTGCAATAGTGAAGGGACTTAAAAAATTCCACCATCTAATTTCCTACAACAAAGTTCTAGTATATGTCGCACATTCTAGTGTGCGTGAATACATCATGGAGGGAGAGATCACAGAAAAAAGGGCTAATTAGATCACCAAGATCCTTGAATATGACATCGAAGTCAGGCCTACTAAGACTATTAAAGGAAGAGGACTATGTGAGTATATGGCACAAAATGAGGAGGTACCTACCACGAAGGGGCAGCTAGAGCTCGTCTTGATAAATGAATCAGCATTGAATGGTGATTGGCTGACTGATAGAGTGAGGTTCATGCAAACCGAAAGGTATCCGCCAGGCCTCTCATCCCAAAAAAGAAGGTATTACCAGCTTCAGAATTACAGGTATATGCTGATAGAAGGAGTCCTTTTCAAAAGGAATTTCAATGGTGTTCTCCTACGATGCGTTACTTCAGGGGAGGTGCAGAGGATCCTCGATGCATTCCACAATAGCGATGAGGGTGGACATTTCTCTGCCAAGACCACCGCAATTAAAATCATGCGCGCTGGATATTATTGGCCTACACTTTTTAGTGACTCCCACTCTCTGGTAAGAGGTTGTAAAAAATGCCAGCTCTTCACTGACAGAAAGAAGAATTCAGCAATGCCCCTCAAACCTATAGTAGCAGACGAACCGTTTGCACAATGGGGCCTGGACTTCATCAGAATGATCAACCTAGTTTCTAGTGCCAGACATAAGTGGATTGTAACCGCTACGAACTACTTCACAAGGTGGATGGAAGCTATTCCCCTTAAAGGTGCAATAGAAATAGAGATTGTAGACTTCCTCGAAGAACTAGTGACAAGGTTCGGTCCTCCAAAAATGATCATTTCAGACAATGCCAGAGCATTTCTAGGTACAAAGGTATGTCACTTTGCATTAAAGAATGGCATATTCCTTAAAACATCATCAAACTATTACCCACAAGGAAATGGTCTAGCAGATTTGACGAACAAAAGTTTAGTCCAACTCCTTAAAAAGGTTAGCTTAGAGCACCAGAGGGAATGGCATAAAAATCTCCAAAAAGTGCTCTAGAAAAATCACATAACTCCTAAGAAAGTCCTTAAGACTTCACCTTATGAATTGGTATATGGGAAAGAATCACTGTTACCCATCTCTATGGAGATTCTGGCAATACAATTGTTGAAATCTCTTGAGATAGGACAAAATGAAGCCATGGAAGTTCGGTTCACCGAACTGCTGGAAGTGCAAGAAAAAAGGGAGAATTCCCTAATGGCAATGACAAACCGTCAACAGGTGGTCAAACGATGGTTTGACAAGAAGGCTCCTGACCAAGGTCTAAAAAGTGGAGAATTAGTGCTAAAATATGACAGCAGTGCTGAAAAGCCATGTCAGCATGGTAAGTTTGATAGCCTATGGGAGGGACCCTTTCAAATCATTCGGTGCAAACAACACAACGCTTTTGAGCTGAAAAATATGGAATAGGAACCGTTAGGAATCCCGGTCAATGGGATTCATCTTAAGTTATTCCATTAGGCATTAAGCTCTTCTTTGTACATATGTAAATAGCGCTTTTATTTTCTTTCCTGTTTGTTTGGCCAGTTCTTTTTTCTAAAATCAATTTGTATTTCTACAAAATTACTCATTATCATTGGCGGGTGAAACACCAGGGATGCTTTACACAAAATACACTCATGTATGAAGAAATAGCATATAAAACTTGCAAGCCTAGAAAATTTTAAACACAGAAGCAAGAAAGAGTATGGATTTTCCTTAAAATGAGAGATATATATTTATATATATGTTCTTTGGTTTCAAAATGGCTGGGGCACCGTATTCCAAAATATACAAGCATATTGAGGTATATTATATATGATAGCCTTTTATTAGGCTTATATACAGCAAGAGAGTTACATTTTGAGCAGCAGGCAAAGGGATTGTCTATCTGAAGGCATGACTGGTGGCAATTGACACATTCACTGCAACATCCACTTCTTCCTCATCCATGGGCTCCTCAGCAGTACTAGTAGCATCATTTGGCACAACCTCCATTGGCGGTGGAAACACCAGGTTCCTGAAGTCAGTAAACCAGTCTACATTGTAGAAAGGTATCACGTTGTAGCTCTTAAATAGGAAGTGTAAGGCCTGAGTAATCATCTGCTGGTGCTGGTCACGAGTCTACAGGCGGAATCTGCTGAGGAATGGCAGCCAAACGACGACAGCTTCTTCCTCAATAAAGCGACGCAAGTCGCCAGCTATTGGAAAACCTATCCCATAGGCAGCATGCGCAACGACCTCACCAAGACCATTCAGGTATTTCTTTGGGAAGATTTTTTTCACCAGCTTTAGGATAAGTGGCCGGGGAACACTAATGTCCAGCATGGACGCTACAAAGTGGGAGCATACGTTGGTATTTACCCGATACTTATCCTCGTATTCTATGCAATCTTTGCCTAAGACCCACTTAATGGCTACCAGAATCAGAGAATTCTTGTTCTTTGTCATCATTTTCAGTCTCCTAGTTGAAATCTCCCCTAGGAACGCCATCTGTGACTTATATGAGATTAGACGAATTGGGGTATCCATTGCCCTGACACTGTTCCTAGATCTTTGAACTAATGTCGAATTTCTTTACCACCTAATCTATGAAAAGACTTGCTTAAGGCTCAGCTACTGGCCTATCACTTCTCAAAAGCTAAGTATAAATTGCTTACTACTTACTGGCCTATTTATAGAAAATTTGACAAGACCCATGCTAATCCACCTCTAAAAAATGTGATATTATGCTAGTTGCTTTCTCGAAAGACGAGTCTGCGTTTGCTCACATTTTCAGGCCAGTTATATCCATGATAGCACGGCTCGATGCGTGCTTAATTAAATAAAGCTGATTAATTAGTTTTAAAAAGGTGGCGCTTGTTGGTGGAGAGACGTATGGTCGTATGCTATTGGGTCATCTCTCAAGCGCGTCCCAGAGCCCAAGGTGATACTCATATCTTTTCAAGCAGTGATTGTCTGCTTGGCATAATCATTCCGGCCGGATATTAATTGCCAGCGCATGCTAACGCAGGGTTGGCAAGCCAATTGCAGACTCAAGTTCCAAGGAGATCAGGGCGTATCACATGATCGCCCAAATGCAATAATGAAATCTGGCCACCTTAGAATAGCAATCAGTTCATCTTGCACGAGTTGCAAGATTAATGGTACATGCTGAATTAAATGCAAAAGGCTTGCTTTCGCCTACCACCCTTGGGAAAGGTTGCTATTATTGCATGAAAAGGCTTAATATTTCAAAATATTTTACAAACACAAGGAGAAGTGCAGAGTTGTTTTCTATCTGTCTATCTAGAGCCGAGCATAGTCATAATTATATAGGAACTTGCAGGAATCTTTAGGAAAGGAGAATGTCAAAATCTTCAGCTCAGCCAATGCAGGAGGAAATTAGCTAGGAACTATTCACAGCTATTTGTTCTTCAGTAGAGGTATATATTTATGAGGATGTGGCATATGCCACACCTGGTATACCTAGCAAGATGAGAAGACCCTACACGGAGGAGTTGGATAGACCCAAGAAATGGAGTAACCAAAAAAAAGTTGAAGAAAAATGGGACAATATCTATGACCCAAGGCTCGCGAAAAACCCTAAGTCCCTCAAAGAGGTAGCTTGTGCAAGGTTATCAGCTTCAAGGGTAGACCAATCCATGGCAAGTAGAGTCTGGTATAGTGGTCTCCCACAATACATGGTCTCATTGGTGCACTATTGCCCAGAAGTGGTCAATGTTGCTATTCAACGTTATAATCCTGATACCCATTACATTGAAGGTCGCAACTTAAGGGTGCATATCAACCCAGAGGCCATCTGGCACATGTTATGTACCCCAGATCCAAGTAGGAGGAAGGAGAACATTGAGCTATTTCACCCAAGCAAGGGAGAGAAAATATGGAGGAAGATGAAAACTAGCTCGAAGTTCTTGTTAGAGGAGACTGGTAAGAAACGTATCACGGCCACTAAAGTGTCAAGTATTCCATTGTCTCGCAGTGCATTTTGTGATGATCTCCAGGAAGCCATGTCCATTCTGGCCTTTGTATGTGGCCAAGACTCTGATGAGAAGATAGAGGCCTTTCAGCTGGGACCGGTGATGCAATTTTGCAAGAAACACGAACTCTTCTGGTATGATTTTGCTGAGTTCATGGTTGAAGAAATGAACAACAAATTGAGAATTATCAGGCGGAGAAGAAGTTTAGATTTATTCCTACTTGGTTCACATGTTTTTGCATTAGAATCCGGATTTCTTCGCCCGATTTTTTCCGCTATCAATTTTTTATGAGCAAAATAAAAGGAAGTCGATGTCTACATGGACACCTTTCCTTTCTGCATCATATGATTATTATGCATTTGCGGACTATTTCATAGCCCCTGTTTTGAATGATTTGATCAGAGAAGGTGATATTATCTGGTTCGATAAGGAGCAGATCGGATTTATGCAGAGCTACACCCCTACTTGTGACTGGTTCTTAGGCATGAATTTTACTATCCTTCGAATGCAGGGTTTTACTGACAAACCATTCCTGCTCCCAGCTTGTGTTACCGATAGAGTGCTCGTGCTGGAAATATTCCGGCAGGTGTGTGTCATTGATTTCACTTTCTGTAGTAGCGGAAGGGTCAAAACGAAGGGATTCTTCACTTGTCCAAATAATTTCAAGTCGGTAACTCTGCGTAAAAAATAATCGCACCAGTTATTAAAGGACAAGCTGGTACATCTAGGGTTAGTACTGGTAAACGATAAGTGGGAATACAACCCTTTCAATGACTTGTCGAAGCCACATATGAAAGTTACCCATGTTTCTTGACCATACTGTGAGAAGCAGCTTAATCGACAAACGAATAAAGATGTGGATTTTTTTGAATTAGCGCAAATCCCTACACCAGACACTAGAGGCCCATGGCACAAGTTCTACTTTCCTATAGTTGTGGCCAAGGATAATGTTCCCATGGAGCGCAAAATGTACAACAGGTTGAAAAAGGATGAGGAATGGAGTGATAAAAAAATAAAGGCTTTCTGGACATATCGCCAGGAAGTAGCATAATTGGATACTCCTTACAATCAAGCAAAGGATAACCAAGAATTTGAAAGATGGTGGAGGGAAGGCCACCCCAGCTCAAGCTCTAGTATTGATAGAAGTGAAGAGGGGGAGGAATCCGATGAGCATGAAGAGGAAGCGGCGGCATCGTCCTTCTCAACACAAAGGGGCAAGGTCTCTAGGCATGTTGCCTATGTGGCCACGAATGTGCGTTTTAATATATCAAGAGGCTCGCATACACTCACTTGGGCTACTAAACTAGCCAGGCTAACGCCTCAGTAGAAGGATTTGACTGCCAACGTTAGTGAGTGTCCGCCTGCAAAAAAATAGTGCATGAAAAATATTATCAAAGGGGTTTTCCAAGAACCCGCTGGAGGAGAAACACCTGCTGCTAGCTAGATACCGGAGTTTGCGGGGGAGTCACGAATGATTCTAGAACCACCGTTGACCAGTCAAAAGGTACATTTCGCTCCTTCTTCTCTTGCATCTCATTCCTTTGTATCTGCCCCTGCTCCACTGGCGACTCCTACCATTGGTCCGAGCCCTCTACCTTCTGCTTTTGGTCCAACTTATTCGGTTGGATTCACCCAGTTTTCGTAGGCCCACCCGCTTGTAATTACTCCTCTGAGTATGCTCATGCCTACCGCTGCCGCTCAGACTTTCTTTGCCTCGCTTTCAGAAAATGTTCCCCCTGTCGGTGCCCATTCATTTTCTGCTATGCTTAAAAATCCTCTTCTATTGCAACAAGCTGACACCCCATTAGCAACTCCCCTTTCCTGGCCAATCAACCTTACGGCTGATTCCCTGATTTAGCCGCCACAAATGCCTAGCACTGCTGATCGTCCTCAGACCAAACTATGGAATGTGCCACACTTATCTCCACAAACAGTCACTCTCTAGAAGAAGCAAATGCATGCGCCTATGAAGGTTACCTATCAATATGCCCTGCCTACTGGTGCTCCTTTTGCAGGTGGGCTAGTTTCATCACCAGCCGAATTCATAGCACAGATAGATTGTGGAAAAGAGGCACGCGCGAATAGAATGAGGAAACGCAAGGCAAAGGATGACAATGCTTCTACCGAGCCAAAAGTACAAGCTGTGTATGATGAGGCCCGACAAGAATTAAAATTTGCGACCATGTACCCAAGGGTAAACAAGCCTCAAGGAGAAATGCAACCCAAAGACTATGAGATATATGTTGTTGGACTCGACATGAAGGTAGCCCGGCCACAAGATAAGGTTGAAATCATGGAGGAAATGCAACGGGTAGTCACTTTCGACTTCCTCAAAACTGGTCACCAGTTAAAGAAAAAGGATGATCAGCTCTGGGCAGCTAGGGAAAGAGTGAGTTTTCTGGAAACAAAGGAGAAATCTTTAGAGGAAGATATCGCCCGAATGACTGAAAGGGCCCTGGCAGTGGAAGATGAAAGGAATAGGCTTTAGGGAGAAATTGCGAAGACCCAGATTGCTGACCCGAGCATAATAAAAGAGCTACAAAGTAAGAACGAGGAAGCACAGAAAAACCTACGGCAAAAGGATGAAGAGCTTGAGTGCCTCCGCCTTGAGCATAGTTAGGTGATGACACAAAAAGGTGAAGAATTAGAGTGCCTACAGGATCAGTATGCACAAAGAGTACAAGAGAAAGAGGCCGAATTTAAAAGCCTAAAGGCTCAACTAGAGGAGGAGCTCTGAGAGACAAAGGCTTCTCTGGAGGAGCAATCAGCAAACCACTCCCGAGTTGAGCAGAATTGGAATAAAGAAATGAGCAACTATGCAGAGTAGCTAGCATCCGAGAAAAGGAAAAAGGTAGAATTAGCTTAGGCCCTTATTTCAAGAGACACGGAGATTACTTCACTTAAAGCCTCTCTATTGCCTTCCCCTGCCCAACCCGATGTCATTCCGCTGGTTAAGAAATTATACATTTCTCACTGGGAGAAAATCAAGACATTTTTCCTAACACTGCAGCCGACCCTTTGATTGATTGACAAGGCATCAAGGCTCAATCAAGAGGCCCACGATACAATTGAGCAGTTCCCATGATTCATCCTAGAGAAGATTCCTGAGGCGAGGGACTTGCTCAACAAGCTATACTTCACCTTTGATGAAATCCTTGCCAGAGCGGGTATTGAGGATTGGGACGCAACTGCCCAAACAGAAAATAAATTCATTCATTGTCACTTCGCTTCTAGCACACCAAGGCAGCTACGGCTTTTCTAGGTATGGCACTAGATGGCATACGGGGAAGTTTCTCCGATTTAAGTAGAATGAGGTTGTCATCCCCGTTCCTCGAGGATGGTTGTATTGCCACAACTACACAGATTGCTAAAGTTATTGAGCAGAAGAAAAATGACCTGGAGGCTTTCAGGGAGTTCAGCAGCTCCCCAACGGCAGCCGACATTGAAGCAGTCATTCATTCGCTCTGGCAGCTACTTTTCCATATCCAAGCAGGCACCGGTCTACCCGATGTGCTGCCTCACAAGGAAGCTATTGATCTATGCAGAGCACAGGAAAATTTGCGCAGCATAGCAAAGCTGTCCAAAAGTGAATGGTTGCCTTTGTAGGTGGCTCTTTCCAAACTCTGACTCTATTAGCCCTATAGATAAAGCTCTAGTCTGCAACACCAGAGAGATTTTTGGGTTCTCCATTCCTTATTAGAAACACCCCTGATAGTCACCAAAAGCTGTTAAAATAAATATTTGAGTAGCTCCCTTCAGGTTTCTTTTTGTATTGTGTGTGTGTCGGCCTGTGCATCACTGAGTTTATTCGGCTTTCCATCAAGTTTTCATCTACCACTTTGCATACATACTCTTCGCAGCTTCGGGAAGTGGCTTTCTTTTCGGGTCCTGAGGAGCTGCGCTGGGCGTCCACGTGTCACACTAGCGGGAGGTTTTATTTTCTATTTCGTTAAAGAATTTTTGAGTTGCAGAGGGCTTCTGTAGGGCCGTCATTTCTACAAAGTGTCAAAGGGTCCTACATCATGCTACGTGGCAGCAAATCACAAGTTTTTCATGCGGGGATGAAATAAACAACCGCGGGTAGCGAAATGCTGCCACACGTCCTTTACAACGAGCTGATTGAACTTTCCCTCTGCCGCAATAAGGATCTCTGCCCATTGGACATGTGTTGTGTCTTCGCAATCTCTCGACAGCAATGGGAGAAAGTTTCATGCGGGCAGCAAAAGGCTGCCACGTGCCTTGCGACTGATATGTAGAGCAAGCAATGGGTTCGCTGAAGGAGATAATGCTATTGGGTACCGCTCGTCATAGTCATTTATAGCGTTGGATGACACTTGCCACCTCCAGCCTAGTTGGGACCACCACCATCATTACGAGGGATGCACCTGCACCTGGAATGACTGGATGTTGTGTTCTAGCTTGATGTCATTATAACGGCCTTGGAAATCTTCTAATTCAGGCATCATTGCAGGAGATTGTGGGATCTTTTCTGTTGAAGTTCTCCAAAGCGGTGGGGGGTTGTTTTTCCTGCTATATATACTCTCTCTGTCGATAAGAGATGTTCCAAGATTTTTGAGAAAACACGCTGGTTTTAGCAAAAGATACCAGGCCTTTTTTACTATTTTATTTGCAAGAAACTATCAGACTATGCCAATTGTTTGGCCTTTCTGTTTTTTATACTTTGATTAAACTGTAAATTATGCTATGTACTATCTTAAGCATTTCATTTGAAGTACTTCTATATATGTTGAATACAAGCTTGCTTACCTAAATCATGTCTAATGACTCTTCTTAGTAGCGAGGATGTATGCAATATTATTTTATGTCAATAAATGAATTGTCTATGCTATAGTTTTAAGTCTCTGACATTTTGGAACACAACAACACCATTCAGGTCCTTAAATCTATGATTTCTCATGCCCATCAGTAATTTTGGCGCATCACCTTAGATTAGACTTTGCTTTATTATATTTGTTTCCTTTTCCCTTTCCAAAATCCATTATAGAAGAATTCAACTTCTCTAAAATCTGGAGGTCACTCAGTTTAGCGCAAAAGGTCCCCCTTAAATTGAGTTTCCGATAAGACACTGTTACCTCATCAATTTTTGGCGTCAATAGTTTCCATGTAAAAATCTTGGTGTTCTATGTGCTTCTGATGTGTTGATTGTATATGGTTTATTGTTCATTCATCAAATCTGAGATTAAGTTAAGTAAAGTTTGAAAAGGTTTAAATAATCTGAGACAATTTATTCACCCCCCTCTTAGTTTTTTGTCCTTGTTTTTCCAACAATACATACATACATACATACATACAAGCATGCAAACATACATACATACATGACATATAAGCATACATGTACATACAAACATATAAATATATAAACATACATTCAAAAGAGTAGAATTTAACATAAAGCAAGACATAATGTGAGCATGTTATACCACACTCGCATTATGTCTTGCTAGACATGTCCCACAAAAATGCAAAAACCATGTCAAAACTAAGATATAACACGAGTGCATTATAATGCGCTCGTGTTATATCTTGCTTTGGGAATCCCCAAGCCTTAGGCTTGGTATTTTCCTTGGAATACCATCCCAAAGGCTTGGAGGGCCTTCCCAATGACCAGTGACATGTTTTTGCAAATTCTACAATATTTCACATAATCGGCTTCGTGCTCACCATCAAGATTGCATGTGTTTCAATGTCGAACAAATCAAACACCTGGGTAATGTGAGGTTCTCTCTAAGCTGTCCAACGATGTAATTTTTTTTTACTTTTTGACAATGTTAAACCTTTCATCTATAATTTATTTTGTTTGTGTCTCTTTTTTTAGAAAAAAGCAATGTTTGGTGCTTTTTTTCATTATAAATTAACCGTTCATCAAAATTTCAAATAAATTACATTTTTAGAAACTAGACTCCATTCTACAAGTTTAAAAAAATCAATTAGTTTCCAAAATTTGTAGGGGTAGCACGGCCAAAAAAAAAAAATTCAAGAAGTGTCCACTCAGAAAATTAGTAAAAAATCAAATATTCATTAAAAAATTATCAGAAAAATTGTGCATCAACTACATACTATTAGATAATTTCTCATTGGAGTGATTTTAAAAATACTAAAAAAAATTTCACCATGCTATGGACGTACAAAAGTTGCTATGTTATGTTTTTCTGACAAAAAAAACACCAATTTTTGCACATCCCTCTTTTGAACCCCTTAATCTCAACCATTTTCAAAATAAATTAGTAGTTTAGAAAGTAGACTCAAAGCACTTTGATCCTTGTTTTTATTTCATCTCAAAATTTTGAGTGTAACTATCTTCAATTTCATGTCGAAGATCAGTATTTCCTAATTTCAGAAAGAAAAAAAATGGCCACTTAATCCCCCTTTTTGGCCCCCCATCTTTTTGCACTTACCCTTAGCAGTCATTTAGACAACAATTCATCCAATTTTTCCTTAAGTTCCATAAGTTCAGTGGTTGTCATCCTATATGGTACCTTAGAAATAGGTTTTGATCGTGGAACTATATCTATAGAGAAATCAAATATTTTTTTCGAAGGCAACCTTGGTAACTCATCTAGAAACAAATCCAAAAAAATTCTCAATATTGGATATTTCTCCATATCCAATTTTCTAGTTTCATCTATTTCACCATCTTCAAACCCTTAAATAATTTTAAATTCCAAATCATCACTATCCTTTCCAAATTCTTCAATCTTTACAGTGAAGAGTTTACACCCTTTCTTCTTAGCTCTTATAAGTTGCATTGACGTAATTTTGCTGAATCCTAACCTCTCTAGGTATTCCTTGGAATTTTACTTAATTTCCAAAATCATCTAGGAATTCTACAATTTTCTCATGGAAATCTACCTTGTCCCTATGTATCCACAACCAATTCATTCCTAGGATAATATCATATGATCCTAGAGGTGCGACATAAAGGTTTACTTCAGTAGAAAAATTGGGTAGTTCTATCGTAGCCTCAAATAGAAATTGATCCACTTTTGCTCTTGTTTGGTTTGCATACTCTACATACCAAGATATTTCTATGTGTCTCGCCTTCCTATATATTTTTTTAGATACTCTAGGTGAAATGAAATTCTCAGTTGCACTAGTATCAATAAGAATAGAAATAGGTATGCTAAACAAAATACCTGGTGTTTCAACTTGAGTTACTTGGTACTCTACCTGATGATCATCCATAGTTGCATGTATCTTTTGTTGAAGAATTACCTACTGGGTGGGTAATGAATTACCATATGGTCGTGTTCTAGAAGTTTTATTGGGACACTCACTAGCATAGTGATCCCCTCTACATATAAAACATCTTGTAGTCATCCCTCTTTTGGCCTATGGTTTCTCCGGACTTGTTGATATTTCCATTAGCCTTATTGGTACTACCCATGCTAGAGTCATTCCTTTTACACTCTTGTCTAGACTCTTTTCCATTATTGCAAAACCTTTTTCCCTCTTTCCTTGAAACATTTTGCAATGATTCCTCCTTTGGAACTATCTTGTCAAAACTTCCACATCCTTGTTTTTCTCTTTTCTTTCTTGACAAGTGGAATTAGCCCTAAGCTTTTCTTCATGCTTAATTGCTTTCTCATATACCAAATCCATTTTTGTTGGACCATGCATATCCACTTATCCTCTAATCTAACCATTAAGTCCCATTATAAATTTTCTAATGTGGAAGCGCTCATCCTTATGATATATGGGAACATAGTGTAGAAGTCAGATAAACTTCTCCCAATATTTGTTGACTGTCATGTTATCTTTTTTCAAACCCTATAAATCTGAGAGTTTTTGGTCATAGTATAGTTGTGGCAACTATCTCTTATGGAAAGTATCTATGAATTCCCCCCATGTCAATTTCCAAGATTTAATATTGAGCTCTAACTTCTTGTTCATCCACCAATTAGAGGCTTCTCCCGCTAACTAATATGCACCCCATGTGGCTTTAGTAACCTCATCATAGTTTCGTATTTCAAAATACTTTTCCATTTAGACAAGCCACACTTCAGTGTCATCACCTCTAGCGCTACCATCAAACTTGGGTGGAATAACCTTCTTCATATCCCTAGAAAGTTTGGAAGCCTTAAGCTTCTTATTCCTTTAAACAGATGGTGTAGGTGATTTTTCCTTCTCATTATTATTGGTTTCATTATGCCCATGGGAAGATTTTTTCCCTTCATTCTCATTAATGGATACTTCCTTTTCTACCCTATCTTAGCTCTTTCTTGCTCAAGATTAGCCAACCTTGCCAAATTTTGGTCAAGCCTAGCCTCTACTCCAATGGTTCCTTTTCCAACCTCTTGACTTCCACCTAGATTAGTTTGTGTCCTCACAATCCTTACAAGATTGGTTTTTGCTTGAATGTTTATCCATGTTAGGTTAAATTAGTTTTTTAATTATCTTATGGAAATATTAAAAATGGCATTCATACGCACATAAAGAATTCCTTATAAGATTAAGCACATGCTCTTTATTGATAAACACATAATTTTATTCATTTCATGAGGATTTCAATATCCTTTGATTAAACGGAGTGACTATTCAAATAGTCAATTGGAGAGTATCCTTCAGATTCACTCTCTGACACATAACTTAAAGGAGTACAACCTATAGACTGAGACAATTG
Organism: Sequoia sempervirens; assembly: GCA_007258455.2. Lineage (NCBI taxonomy): Eukaryota > Viridiplantae > Streptophyta > Pinopsida > Cupressales > Cupressaceae > Sequoia > Sequoia sempervirens. The sequence goes on along the minus strand of VDFB02193867.1, from coordinate 332,359,265 downwards.
TTGTTCCCTATCTTTTTTTTCATCTCTCATTTTTTTGTACCTATCCCAAAAAGGATAATATCCTTTGGATTTATCATTCGATACATAGTTACATGAAGTAATGTCAATATGGTGTTCATCAACAATGTAGTCTACTCTTTTTATAAACATTTTTTCATGAGATCATATCTTGTCTAGTTGTTTCCTTGGTACATATCCCTCAAACTCATTACTTGAATAAATTACTATTACTTCAACCAATGGAAAAACCCTAGGATCCATAAAGATGAATGTTGGACTAACACTTTCTTTTGAAGGAATATCCTTGGAAAGTGGTAATGCCTCAGAATTTTTTGGTGAGATGGTTAGTAGGTAGTTGTGCATAGCCTCCATCTTCATCTTTATCTTCACATCACTGATTCAAGAAAGTGTGTGACTAAAGGTATTGGTGTCACTCAACTAGGTGACATTATCGTATTTGGTTCCCTAAATTGTTCTAATGATGGCTTCCATTTCCTTCTTGGCCTTGAGGTAGCGCTCATTTCTGATTACTGACTTACGAGTTGTTAATCTGACACATACCATCTTGGTACAAAAAGTCACAACATTAGGTAACATTAGATGGAAAGAATGATGAGCTCATAGGTTCCAGAGCTAAACCTGGTAGCTCTAATACCACATGTAACATACCAACCCTTGAATGAAGTAAAAATTTCTAATTTTTCACCTTATGAGTAAATAAACTATGTAACAAGCCATTGCAATAATTTCTTTTCTTTTCGTTATTGATAATTTTCAAACAAGATGCATAACATAATACAACATGGATTCCATTTCATTACAATAAATCATAAGTTACATCAATATAAGAATGCATAAATTTACATACATATCTCAATGAGCTTTAGAACAAATAGTTGTAAGATGGTCCAGGATTCTTCCTTTCAAATCTCAGTTCTTCTATCACCTACTATGGAGGAGAAGCATCACTCAAGTACTTTTCCGCCAACCACAGACTCTTAATGTGGTCCCCTACACATCTATCATTTGATAGATGGCCCTTCCCTTTGATGAAGAGATTGGTAGAGTAACTGATAATGACAACCAACTAAGCATAGTGTTGTGTCCTACATAACTAGAACTTGTAATCCCAAAATCTTGGACTAGCATGTAATAATGGATCACGATGAACTAACAGTGGAGTCTCAGACATTCCCACTACTTTGGCCAAAGTGTTACATTTAGTGTTCCTACTGAGATTCATCTATCACATACACTACTCAGGGTTGATTTGACTTAAGGCTATCTTAAACTGCACGTAGGTATTTCCTTCAATGCATATTTTTTCATACTAGAGTTAACTTATCACCATTTTAATCTACTTGGAATAAACCTACTTAAAAAGTAAGTACACAAGTTCCCTCCCATACTAGATTAACTATCATAGGAGTAAACAAAAGCTTTCCTAGTTAAATCAATAACTTAGCTAAGTGTATCAGAAGTGCCTGTCATGTTCAATCATACCTAGTATATAATATTTATGATATACACCAAACTCCTATTATGGAGTACTTACAAGCACAACATGAAAATAGCATAAAAGCTTCAATTTCCTTTACAAAGACACTTTAATTTCTCTAATGCACACACTGGAAAAGACAACTCAAGCATTCATGGAGGACATATCATTCATAAGTGAATAACAAAGAAGAAGAGATCCTCATGCCTATTATCGTTTATCCAAAAAAATGACAGCAATGCAGCCCTTAATGATAATAAGTTTCCACAATCCATATCATAAGTTTGTATAGCTATACAAACTAGTACAGCCCTCTCTAACAATAGCAAGCTTGATAATCAACTTCTCAAGAATGTCACTGTGATAGGTCGAATGTGAGCGTTAGAAAACGAGCAGCAAGTAAAAAGTGTAAACAAACACCAAATCAACCTACACCTCAAGATTAGCCTAAGTTGGAAACAACACAAGATAAAAAGAAACAAATGGAACTTTATACCTTGTCTTGAATCGATCCTTTGGTTGGCCCTTTGATCTTTGATGTGTATGCTCCTTGAATGGCAAGTAGATGCAAGATGTGAAGTGTGAGATGCAAGATAGTTAGACAAAATGGATGCAAATGGCTAAGTGTAGATTGAGAAACAAAACTGCAAGAGTTTGGCTAGCAAAATGATCTCCCCAAAATGAGAGAAAGAAGGGGGTATTTATAGGAATTTTGAGAATTCCTAGAAGAGATGGATGGTCAAGATTGAGCCACCAAATATCAAGATGTAGGGCTAAGGTGAGTTGAGAACTCACAAGCCCTCACATCTTGACATGTGGCATGTGATATAGCCCTAAAAGGTGAAGTGGACATGAGGTGGAAGGATGGGGTGTAAGAGAAGTACATGACATGGAGGGGGGTAAAAAGTACCTTGGGATTTGGTCAAGATATCCTCATAAAGGATGTCCTTGTCCCTATGTGGGTGAGAGGACATGTGAGGAATTAAAAATTCCTCAAATATCCTTATGGGGAGATGGGAAAGAATAAAGAATAGGTGAAGGACATGTGGGAAGGAGTGAAGGAATTAAAAATTCCTTTTGGGTGCATTGGGGGATTAAAAGGTGAATTAAAAATTAACATGGGGAAGGGAGATGCCTTGTCAAAAAAGAAAAGAATTTAAGAGGGTTGACTCAATTAAGTGATTAGGATTGTGCAAGTACTTGATTAGACTGATTAATGAAGATTAGAAGAGAGTTAGATTTCACATGTGACTTGATGTGACAAGTCAAAGATCACATGGGGAAGAGTAATGAAGGATTAGAGGAGGGTTAGGTGGCTAAGAGAGATCAGAGGCCAACTTGCAAAAGTTGGAGGATGTGACACATCCTAATGAAGGATTAGGCATGTGCACATCCTAATGATTAGATTAGAAGATGGATTAGGATTAGATAAAAATTATGGAGGATGTGACATGAGGGGAATTAAATAAATGAAATATTTATTTAATTCAATTGATGGAAGGAGGATTAAAGAGATAAGGTATTATTGATTAAATACCTTAGGGATTTGGCAGAATTAAAACTATTAATTAAATAATAGCAATATTACAAAAATAAGATGAAAGGGGATGAATTTGGATAAATTAAGTGTCCAAATTTAGACGTCTACAGTCATAAAGAACTCTAGGGTATGTGTAGGATCATGATGGGCCAAAAAGTGGTGATATGTAAGTGATATGATGGCCCATGTGGCTGATGACTTTTTTTTTACCCAAAATTGATGAAACGAGAAGGGTTTCTAAAGGAGACTGTCAGCTTTCCACTAATATATATTATGTTTTACTTTGAATTTAATAAATAATTATTATTCATTTTCTATTTGAATTATGACTAAAGTCTCGATTGATAGGCTAGTTAAAAAATATCTATAGCTTTCAAACGGTATCACATTTTTTGAATCTGGAACATGTGTCACATTCTATGCTTCACATTCTATAGGATTAAAAAATATATATTGAATTTCATGAAGTTTTGACCAAGTTAAGGTGGTCAGACATACAAGTTTTATATTTTTAAAAGTTGTAATAAAAAATCATAATTAATTATTTACTTGGAAATAAATTACAAAAAATATGCATCACATCGATACATGAGTCACTTATATTTAAAATCTTATAAAAAAATATTATCATTTTATTGTGGTTAGGGTGGTCGAAAGACACCTACTTCTTATTTTTCCAAATTTAAATACTCACTGCATTAAAATTTCAAATTTCCACCAAATAGATTTTTTTTTAAATAAACCTAGTAGTTTAGAAACTACATTAAATTTGCTACAAATTCTATTCTTAAATATTTTTGAAATAATATAGAGAACTTATTCAAATATTTACATCAAGTTGCCTAACTTTGATTTTTCTAAAATTTTTGCCACTTAAGGGCCTGTTTTTTCCATGATGATCCTGCACATACCCTCTATCTCACAAGTTGATATTCTTGGGAAAGAATGTGTCCCTTCAAATGAAATGGTTCAGCTATTTATAAAGCATCCTAGTAATCTCATAGCCTATATTTTAGGCATGTTAATGGAAAGCAAGCTCCATGCTAAGAAACACATGGAACTCAACAAAAAGGTGGTGACTTCCTAAGTTCATACTCAACAAAATCACCTACTGGTCGACTTGCAACATTGACAACAATTACAAGAATTATTCAAATCTGCATATGCCCAATTCGAATTTTCTCAAGAAATAAACATCTACAACAACTGGGTTTCCATAGGTGGCGCCAAATCCATCCACACCCTCTCTATTTGGCGTGGTTTCATTTCTGATAGAAATAGTCAACTACCAATTTGTAACAACAAGCATCCATCGACTTGGTTAGAAGATGAGTCAACTAAGAAATTAAATATGTTTGACAAAGTCATTTATAGTTGTATAAAATCATGGCAAATATGTTTACTAATTCAAGGTTAGTCTTATCAAAGGCGTCAACTAAGTCCATGCTTTATATCGACACAAGACAACAACATCAAATGCAATACAAATTTCTTATATTGCATGACAGTTTGAGTGATAATTGGCTTCACAAAACAGTCATAAGCAACTTTGATATGGCTTGAAAAATAATTGTCATTATTGACTATAATCAGCCTTTATAAATCAATTTCTACTAAAGTAACCGATAGTTGATAAATAATATATATAATATGCTTAAATATATATTATTATATATATATAATATACCATATACATATATATATAAATACCATTTATATATATATGTATGTATATGTATATATACATATATATAACATCAATATAGATTTACATATGTATATATATCATTAACTATCAATGTAAATATTTATACAATATTTAGACAAGTATACATTTGATATATAAGTATAAATGAATACAGTAAAGATAGTATTTGCATATAATCACAATATATCAAATGTATGCATATATACATATGTATAAAAGTATATACCTCTATGTACATGTATATGTAGGTATATCTATATCGATGCATTCATATGAGCATGTCCATCTGCCAATGTACAAGTTTATCGATACACATACATATGGATACGTGTATATACCATACACACACATACATATATATATATATATATATATAACATTCGATTCACATATAAATATTCATTATTACCATCATATTGATAGTTAACTACATGTAGTACATCTATACATATGCATATACATGTCACTTAGATCCCATTGACATGTATGTGCATATATATATATACACCTACTCCACGTACATCCCACTTTATCAATATAATTGTAATAGTAAAAGAAAGATCTCCAAAAATCGAATAGATTAACATCACCTAATAATGCACACAAAAGTAAACAAGACTCTACTAATTCTAACACATCAACTAAGGATGACTTACCAACTTCCCACAAAATACCTCAACTCAATCATTCTAATGTGGTGTGTGTATGCTCAGATAGTTTACTTTTATCGGTTACCCAACCAAGATCTTCTCCTAAGTGATGCTTCCCCTTCTACCTAGAGGAATGGAACATATACCTACATCCACTAGCACATGCACATGGTAGTTAATTGTTCACAACATATGTAGTATACATAAAAAATATCCAAAGTTAGAATAATAATTCAATAACTATTCATTCACATATATGCAGTATTTCCATGAAATAACATCAACTAAGATAACATCAAATGAGATAACATTCAAATTGATAACAAGGTTCAAGCACAATTTATTCATTTCTATAATTCACATTACATTCATATTTACCCTATGTAGTAATAGTAAATAGTAACTACACAATTGGGGTGTAACACAAAAGATGATAAGCTTCTTCCTTATAAGCACATGGTCAATGACTTCAAGAAGTACTTTAGTCATATCCAGTTTGAACAAGTCCCTAGATTGTAGAACAAGGCCATTGATGCAATGGCCACAATTCGTTTCCTTATTGATATGACAAATTGTGAGTTCTTGGTTGAACAATTATTAATCCCAGCATATGACATTCTATAAAATGAAATGGTGTGTGATATTGTAGGTCCCCAATCTCCATGGTACCATGATATATACACCTACATCCATGACAACATTCTCCCACCCAATCTAAATCACAATCAACGTAAATCCTTCATCCAATGTGTTTCCCATTACACAATCTTATGTGATACACTTTATTATAGGGGGTATGATGGTACTCTTTTTCGATGTCCGAGCGAATTGGAATCTCACATTGTGCTAAACAAAGTACATAGTGGAGTTTGTGGGGCCCATACTAATGGAATGGCCTTGGAAAAGAAGATTCTCAAAATGGGGTATAATTGGCCAACTATGGAGCATGATGCTTGTGAGTTTGTCAAAAAATGTGTACCATGCTAGCAACATGCAGATTTGATCCATGCTCTAGCATAAGACCTGCAACCTATCACTACGCCATGGCCTTTTTCACAATGGGGTCTCAACTTGATTGGAAAAATCTATCCTCCATCATCCAATGGCCATACTATCATAATCACCATCACTGAATATTTCACTAAATGGATGGAAGCAATTCCACTTTCCTAAATCACTGGCATCCAAATATCTAAATTCATCCTTTACCATATTCTCTAAAAATATGGTATCCCTGCTACCATCACTGCAGACAACAAAAAACCTTCAAAAAACTAGTATATGCAACACCTATGTGAAACATACCACATCCAACACCATTGGTCCACACCCTATTACCCCCAAGGTAATAGAAAAGCTAAGGCTACCAAAAAAACTCTAATAAAAATCCTCAAGAAGGTTGTCAATAATACTAGTCTCGATTGGAACCTCCACCTTAATCCCACCCTTTGGGCATACTGAACATCCATTCACACCCCTACTGATGCAACTCCATATTCCCTTGTCTATGGTGCTAACACCATCTTTCCGATAGAATTCAAGATCCCATCACTCTGCATCTCTCTGAAGAATTTGATCAATGATGAAGAATCTCATGTTGTACATTTGAGTTAGTTGGAGCTCCTAGATGAGAAGCACCTTAAGGATTACAATCATCTTCAATCAACATCAACTTAGGAGGATCTATAATAAGAAGGTTCTTCCTCATCAGTTTTAGGTTGGTGACCTAGTTCTCAAGGAAAATCACTGTACCCAATAGGATCAAGAGAAGAAAGGAAAGTTTGAAGCTAATTGGTTGGGTCCATCTGTCATCACTGCAAAATATGGTTCTAGAGCATATCGGCTTGCTGCACCTAAGGGGGAATCCTTGGAGGAACCCATCAATATCATGCATCTGAAATGGTTCTACACTTGACTCATTTGGGTTACCCCATCTAGAAAATACCAAAAAAGTAAAAGAATTAAAAAAATACAAAAAAATCAAAATATGTCAAAAAAATCCAAATGTAGTAAAGAGAAATAAATCATCCTATGGTGAAAACCACCTTTGGTGGCACCTTGGATAAGTGCATTTGGTGAAAACCTAGCAATAGGCACCATAAGTAGAGGTCTTAATCATAATCTACCTTGCATCCCACTTTTGTGTATGCTTGTGTCTTCCTCAATCCTATCCACACATCCTATCCTAGCATCCTATTGTATCCATCATCTATTGATAGCTTATCATCCACTGCTTGTATATTTTAATTGAGCATTAGACAGTTTTGATCTTCTATCCCAAATCCTGAGCTTTTCATCACTTGTATATTGGTGCCATTTTTGTTTGCATGGCCTCAAATAAGCTTTGTGCTCTCTCCAACTATAGCCCTACCCACTCTACCAACCTCAAGCACTCATCTCTCTACCTCCTTGTGCAGCCCACTTGTCTCCACTATTACTTTATCCTCCACTCTCCTATGTCCTCCATATAGTCTATATACCTCATCCTACAACTGCTCCCTCTCTTCCTTCGACTATCTCAATCTATGTTGGAGGATTCCAATACGTGCCTATGCACCTACCAATCTGGTGGAAGGATCCTCTAGAGTTGGTGCCAAGTACACCACTATCACCCTCTCCTCCACTACTAGCTTGTCCACCTCCATCTCCAGCCTCCCCTCCTCCTGCACTACCTCCTCTTCTCCCATCTATCCATCCAACCTCCTCCTCCTCTAAGGCCTTGACTCCACCTCATCCATCTACTTGTCACCCCATCCCATAGCTGGATCAATAGGTTGAATCAATGTGATCCTCGTCAATAGTCTCCCTTGCCACCATGTTGCATATTTTTTAGTAACCCTGAGATCATCTGGCCCTCCTCTCCAACCCCATGTCGACTCCCCCAAGTGGTCCCACTCATTCCTTTCCCTATTAGCTGGTACTATCTTCCCCCACCCCCTCTCTTGGGTGATGCATCTAAACCTCTCCTCTGATAAGGGGATGTCCTGTTGAATCCCAAACTACCTAGTGACCTAATCCGGCTTGTATAGATCAATGATGAATAGATCCCTACCAATTAGATAGAATCGAGTAAACATATTTAAATCTTCTATAACTAATCCTCTGCTCTCTAGTCCCTGAAATCCCAGTCCACATATGGTCACCACACTATCTGATTTATTTTCAGACCATCAAATACAGGCCTCTAGTGCTCTAAGCTTGATACCTTCCTGTAGTGCAACATCCCTATGTAATTGAATACCACTAGCACACTGTCCACTCATTGGTCTGGCATCAAGATGTTCACTCGACTGATCCTGATATGCTCCCATGCCCACACTTGTAGCAAGGTGACATGGGTAACATTGACTACTCCTTGGTCACATACCACATGCAGGTCTCTATACAATTGTTCTAGCACATAGGTCCCCCATGAAAATACCCCTCATCTCCTCTCCAAAATATGTTGAACAACCTCAATCATCTTGAGGCTGAAAAATATCTCGCTCCTTTCTAGGAGGAGGATCCTTCTAATCAAAGCACAAAAAAATAATGACAGTGGTGGTGCCATCCCAATGAATCCATCTATTTCCTTGACTCCTTCCCATGGTAGGGAAGATCAACAATCCCGAACATGGCCCATAGGCTTTGTTCCAATAGTCATCTGGCCCCTCTGCTCACCAAGAGACCCCTGATTGGTAGCCATAATACCCTCCAAACATCCTTGAGTGTCACTGTCATCTCCCTAGTCAGGAGGAGAAACGTGCATGTCTTAGAGCTCCATCTCTCTATCAATACCGTCAGTAGCAATCTGTGCACTCTAATCGCTGGGAATGCTACCATGTGTAATAGTCCCTCTCGGTCCAATGTCTCATGATCTACTAGTGTGAACCCCTCTATCGTCACTGTGAGTGAGTGCTTCTCCCATGTCCATAGTGTCTCTATACATTGCATCCATCCAGATCCTCTATTAGGTCTCCTCTTACCCTCTTTTTTCCACCTACCCACATTTCATGCATTTTCCTCTGTAAAGTGAAAATTCTCCCATCCTATCTTCTCTACTTGTTCACCCATAGGCATTGCACATTCACCCCTATATCACCCCTCGATGACTTCACATGTTTTATTGTCATGTTCACCCATTTCTTTTCTTGGGAGAAAGTTCACCGCTGTTCCCCACGAGCGAATTCACTTTCACCTCTATAATCCCATTTCCCCATTGGGTGATCTCGCTTTCATCTATTTCCCCTTTGGGTGATCTCACTTTCACCTCTTCCACCTGTGGATGAATGCACTCATTCCCTTCCAACTAATGAGTGACATCAAATTTACCTTTGCCCTTGTCCCCTCCCGTTGGGAAAATTTCCCCTTGCCCTTTCTCCCAAGGGGTGATCTCATAATTTCCCCTCCATTTGCGTTCCCACCCCTACGAAAAAACACATTCACCCATCCTTTTTTTAGGAAATTTCACAATCACCTATGTCTCTGCTCAACCACCCCTGCAGACACACATTCACCCATCCCTTGCCACGCATTCACGTTTTGGACTATATAGGCAAATGTGCTTTTTTGGAAAGGAAAATCTACCCTTCTATGGTGCTCTTGTTTCTTCCTAGCCCACCCACCCATCCAAAAAACTAAAAACCAAACATGTGCGAAAATTAAAAAATTGAAAGGACAAAGGTGGTTTTTGAAGGCCTACCTATCATGGGACGATCGATCGGTGGTAGAATTCATGCATTGTGTCTACCTGATGAATGATGTCCTCATCTACCATCTTGCTCAATCACCTAGTCACCTCTCACTCTCAGTCACCTAATCATCTTTCGCCATGTGTGCACAATGAAAGTAAAGTGAATAGTAACTTTTTCAATTTACTATTTATAGGTTTTTACTTTTTTACCCTAATAAACCTTGCTAATTTTGGGCCATTTTTAACCTATTTTAACCTTTTTTAATCCTTTTGACCTAGTTCTTTCATGGGCCACCATTTTCACCTCGTTTGTTTGTTTTCCTTCGTTCAAAAGCCATTCTTCTTGGGTTTTTACCCTCTACCATGCGGTACCCTCTATTTCTTCCTCTCGAGATGTTGCATGGGGCCCTTTTTCTTCCCCATCCACCCTCTCGAGGGGGCATACCTCATCATATTTCCCTTCTTTTCCTGTCTATCACCCTACCTATGATACTGGGGCATCCACCAAAGTCCTCTTCTTTTATCGAGTCATATGCACTTTATTTTTCTTCGAAACATCATTATTCTAACGATATTTCGAAGAGGGGTAAAATGTAGACACCTAAATTTGACCACCCCCATATGACAAAATTCACTTTTGCATTCTTCTATCCCATATCCATAAGCCATATTAACTAAATCATTTTTTATTTGGTTAATATTCATCATGTTCCTAATGGGTATGTGCAAGATCATAATGGGCCAAAAAGTGGCGATATGATGGGTATGTGGCTAACAACCTTTTTTTTAACCCAAAATTGATGAAACGAAAAGGTTTTTTAAAGGAGGTTCTCATATTTCCACCAATATAAATTATTCTTTACTTTTAATTTAATAAATAATTATTATTCATTTTCTATTTGAATTACAACTAAAGTCCTAATTGATAGGCTAATTGAAAAACATCTATAGCTTTCAAACAGTATCACATTTTTTTAATATGAAACATGTGTCACATTCTATGCTTTGCATACAATAAGGTTACAAAAAAATGAATTTCATAAATTTTTCACCAAGTTAAGGTGGTCAGACATACGAGTTTTTATATTTTTTAAAAGTTGTAATAAAAAATTCATAATTAATTATTTACTTGGAAAAAAATTACAAAAAGAATGCATCACATCGGGACATGATTCCTCTACTTATATCTAAAATCTTATAAAAAATATTATCATTTTATTGTGGTTAGGGTGGTCAGACAAACACCTACTTCTTGTTTTTTCCCTGTAATTTAAGTACTATTGCATTGAAATTTCAAATTTTCACTAAATAGATTTTAAAAATAAAAAATAAACCTAGTAGTTTAGAAACTACATTCAATTTTCTACAGATTATATTCTTACATATTTTTGAAATAATATAGATAACTTATTCAAATTTTTATGTCAAGTTGTCTAACTTTGATTTTTCTGAATTTTTCACCACTTAAGGGCCTATTTTTTACATGATGATCCTACACATACCCTAATGTCTCCTAAGGTGTTTAATTAATTGATTAAATACCTTACCCCCCTTCTCTAAATTAAATAAATAGACCAATTTATTTAATTTAGTCACTATATCGAAACAAATTAAAGCAATTTTTAATTTATTCATTTTCTCTCTCCTTGTCCTAGACTCCAACATTTCCCCTAATCCTGATTAGCCCACTTAATACCTAGTTAGGGTGTGCACATTCCTAATTGAGATTAGGTTCACATTCTCCATAAAATGAAAGTGGCTCACTAATTAGGGTTATCTCATCTAATCCCTCATTTGTACAACCTAAATCAGTGATTTAACCTAACCTAATCCTGATGTCATTTATGGCATCCACCCTTAGTCAACTCTATTAATGAATTTCTCCTTTTGGAGAAGTCATCCCCATACCCTTTGGAATTTTAAATTCTAATTTATTCCCCCATGCATTTTGAGGAATTTTTAATTCCTCACATACTCCCATGAAGAATATTAAATTATTTTTTTCTTCCCCATGAGGATTGAGGAATTTTAATTCATCTCTTTTCCTCTCATCACATGATTTTGTATGTAAATGGATGAGAAACTCCTTTATGAGGAGATCTTTCCCATTCCCTAGGTACTTGCAAGTACCTCCACCTCATTGTCACTTCATCCTATCTTTTCCACCTAAGCCTCCACATGTCCTCATGAGATGAGATGAGATGTCTCAATACATCTCAACCCTTGATCATTTACCCTAGAACTAATCTTAGCCCTCCATTCTTTTGGAGGATTTTTCCCTAAAAGCAATGAAAATTTCTTCATTTTCAACAACACACACTTATCCAACTTTAGAGCTCTTGCACTCAAGTCATACTACCACCATTGTTGGAGCACATTTAACCTCCAATATTGCATCTAATTCATTAACCATGGAAACCATTGCATTCCCGCTAGTTTGATCATCATTTTCTGTCATTATATCAAGCAAGGAGCACACATCTTTGAAAAATAAAAGGACCAACCAAAAGAACAATCTAGACAAGGTAAATCTTACATGCTTTGTGTTATTTTTGTTTAGATTCAACTAGGCTAATCTTGAGGTGTCATTTGTGTTTTCCTTCTTGCATTTAATTTTGTGTTTTTTCATTTTAAAGTAAGGTAACACACTTGATCGTGCAAAAACAAAAAATGCATGTTATACTATCATATCCCCAATTCCAACTCTTACAATTAAGAGAATGATACAAATTGAAACAACAAATTCATACATGTAAGAGTGAGTGTAATTGAAGAACAAACTAACCATGCATCTAATTGAGTTGATTGCAAATGACCAAGGGTATGTGTGCAATGAAAAAATCAATGCGTTTTATACTATCACATCCCCAATTATAACTCTTACAAATAAAAGAATGATACAAACTGAAACAAAAAATTCTTTCATGTAAGATGGATCGGCAAAATGATACTAATATTTGGAGTCATTTTCTGATACAACATTATGATATTTATATATAACTCGAAACAACCAAATGATACTAATATTTGGATCCCTTTTGTGATACAACATTATGATACTTATATATAACTTCAACAAGCATTTTCATATGAATTGAAACAACATTGTAATACTTGTGAAAGTAATTGAATATAAATTAAAGCATATATCGAATTCATTTAAATGTAAATGAACAAGGCTATATGAAAAATCAATTTCTATATCTCTATCATATGTATATATGTAATTCTACAAGTTGTGTATTTATATTAACAGTATTGGAATATTATCATACACTCCAACATCGAGGGTTTCATGCACCTAGATCTTTTGGATGAGTATGTTTACTTGTTTATGAAAGTGGCTCTATGTATGTATGTATGTATGTATTACATACAATACATACATGCATATGCATGTATGTATTATATACAATACATACATAATAATTTTCTATACATACACACATACATATGAATTGACATATGTATGCATTGTATACACACATACATACATACATACATATGAAAATTCATATGTATGTATGAATGTGTGTCTATGTGTGTATATGATACATATATACATATGTATGAATTTTCATAGGTATGTATGTATGTATTGTATACACACATACATACATACATAATAAATTATGTATGTGTGTGTATATGTGAATACGATGCATACATAATATTATAATATTAATATGTTATTTATAATATTAAAATGTAATGTAAATTTAGATAACTAAAATGATTACCAAATTTAGGATAAAAATCTTATAAATGCATGTAAAATGTTAAGAAAAATTCAACCATACCAGTAGAGGTGAATCTACTATGGACAGGGCTAAGAGGATGATGGGGGATTGGGTATTGTTGGGCGAGGGGTTCACGGTAGCAGAGGACATAGTTGGCCAAACTATAGGTGCATGAAACCCTTAACAGTCCACCTAATGAAACCCATTATTGGTATGTATATATATACACACAATCGGCCAAAATGTAGGTGCATGATACCCTTAATAGGGAGAGTTGCATACATGTTTACAGACAATGTAGTATGCATTTACTATTTTTTTTGACCGACTGTTTGTATACACACACACACACAGTCAACCATAATATAGCTGCAAAAACCATTAATAGTGAAGTATATATAATAACTTAAAATACTACTAGTATACATATAAAAATTGTAGAGGTGCAAAAATGAAAAAATAAGCCTATATTATGGTTGAATGTGTGTATATGTGTGTATACACAAATATATATACACACATATACACACAACCAATCATATTACACATAGTGCCCACCATAGTATAGGTGAAATATTGCTACAAATAACATTTCTTTGTCGTCATTATGTGTATATATATGCATACAAATATATATATATATGTGTGTGTGTGTGTGTGTACATACACACACACACACACACATATATATATGTATAAATATATATACACATAGAGGTGGCCATAATATAGCTACAAGAAAGCTTCAAGATTCGAATATATCATAAATTGATTCAAAAGCTATTTACAAAAAAAATGAAAGTAAATTCTAGAAAAAAACTATTGCAATAGATAGATTTTGTTATTGTGAGGTTGGAACACAACCTCACATATCGTAATAGAAGTTACAAGTTTTTTTCTTTTGGAAATGGAGGTGTTCAAAAACATAGAAACTACGAAGTGAGTATCAGCACCACTCATCCATACCCTCACCACCATCAGCCTTGAGTAGAACCAACACTATTCCTACAAATAATGGCCTAAAGTGTTGAACGTTACCATGAATGACATAGTTGTGAAGCTAATGCAAGAGATAGTAAATTAAACCCATGTTGAGGTGGTAGGAAATAGACTAATGGTGGAGAAATTTTGGGAATTAAATGTGCGTTTATTGGGAGTTAAGTGACCCAGTATTAGCGTGGTAAGAAACCATGAAGTGAATAGCATGTGTCCACCATCAGTCGATGCCAAATTTTGGTTGGAATTTTGTGGATTTTGAAAAATGGTATGAAAAATTTGGGAAACATGCACAAATTTCTCCCTACTAATTTTTTATCAATTACAGGTGGACTATTAAGGGATTCGTAAAAAAAATTATGCTGATGTGGATGCTGCTAATGTGGACCCCTTGCTCAACATTACCCTACCCACCACCGGTCCATTACCCTTAGCATAAAGGAACAACATCGAGTTCAAGAGAAACAAAAATAATAATAAATTACACTCGTGCACATTAAATCTAACCCAAATATGAAAAGAAGATTATTTAAAACTATCACATTGTATCTTCTCTTTGATTTGTTCCAAAACACCATCACTCTCCTCTTTGCAAAATTTTCATTTGTAGGATTTCAAATTCTTTGTAATTTCATGTTTGGCATCATAGCTTGAGCTTTGGGTTAAAACGTTTGAGCCACATGCATACCCAACTTGTCATTCTAAACACGTAAGAGTACATGATTAAGTTCACAAGGATTCTCATTATATTGGTAATTAGAAGGAAACTGTGCTTTAGATTAGGCTACATAGTAGGCTTTATACTTTGAATGAGCCATCAATTTTGGCCACGCTCATATCTACAAGGTTGCATTACAAGAATGACACCACAACCCACAACAAGTTTTGATATGCCCCCCATTTGATTAAACATTGACCACATTTGAAAATAGAGAAGAATGGCACCAAGATCTACAATTGGGGTCTCAATTATTGAAGGGAAGATGCAAACAAATCCATTTAGAGGAGGTGGAGGGGGTAGAGGTTGAGGGGGTTGAGGTGGTGGATTAATGATATCATCAATGTCAAATTGATCCATGATATCTATATAATTGTTCACCTATATTAAATTATAAAAAATTAACATACAAACTTACAAAATTATGATAAATAGTTAAATTTTAAATGTACATGCAATTTTTTTTAAATAGGATGTGCATACATATACATACACATACATACATTGATTCAACTTGAGCATGTGCATACAAATTTCAAAATTTAAGATGTACATACATTTAAAATAAAAAATACGATGCATAATGAATGCATACATTATTCAACTAAACTACATGTGTACATACAAATTTTAGAATTTAAAATCTAGAACTATGTAATTTTAATACATGTACATGCTAAATAATAAACTTGAAACATTCACAAAAATCTCATTTATGTCCAACGCATATAAATTACATTTTTCCAATAGGAGAAATTATGATAGTCTAGTCATAAAATATACTATTATAAATTCATCATTATAAGTTATTATATTCATAAGTTCAACACTACAAAATATCCATCCAACCAAATTCATAAATTTTGTTGGTTATTTTTTTTAGAACCAAACTTAATCTCAGTCCTAACTTATGAGCTTTCCATGACCCAATTATCAGCTAGGTTGAGGATTGGCCAACACTTAAGTAGAGTAATTATAACTTTACTTCTTCTCTTCGGGCTCTGTGAGACCCAGGGAGAGTAATCCCATATATACTCATAATATTTCACACTTGGTCAAGAGTATTTCTTCACACATATGCACTATTCCATGAAAATCACCTTATCAAAAGCTCAAAAAACCTCAAATAGAAGTGTTACTTATTTTCAAGTAGTGCTCCTTCATACTTAAAATTGGGACATTGTAATTTAAAGTATTTTGAATCATTCTTCATCTTGAATCATAGGCCTATTTCAATACTGGCTTAATTGACTATAACATAAACTAACAAGATAATCATTACTTCATCTAAGGCAGAAAATGAGTTACAACTGATAATCAATTAGTAATTCACAATTTTGATTGAAGCTTAGAAACTAGTGGACCATTAGAGTGTCACTTTGTAACATCTAACTCAATATGTCCATGAAATATCACTTTCTTAACAAATCCTATATTCTTTTCTCACAAACTAATGAGCTCATTTCAGCGTTTTAATCAATTCATTGAACTGAAGCATAAAACACATTCATACACTATGTGTAAATGACAAAAGACAAATGAAGCTATCATTAACAATCTTCATTCATAACCTAGAAAAAAATACATAGGAGAGCAATATTATGGAACTAAAATTCTTCTTCATTTCTAGTATTTCTATGTAAAACCATGTTTAAGATTCATACACAGTATAACTTTAATCTTAGACTTGCTTCTAATACATCTACTAGAGTATCTATTTACATTCTATTTTGCTATCAGATTATCTATTGTGACCTTATCTAGACTCAAAATTCTAAACTCTCACATTTTCAGCCATGAAATCCTCTTTATATAAATAGGGGAGCAACAAGCAACCGGCTGAATTACAATTTAAATTTCATAAGAGTTCATTTCAAAAACCTAATTCTAACTAACTCCTTGAAGGACTCCCTAGGTGGTTTCATACGTAATCATTTTAGAACAAGGGAAGCAAAAAACATGTGCAAGATTTTAGACGTCATTGTCACAATATTCATCGTTTGGAACAAAAAAGATTCGGTTCATATCATCTGGAAGACCATCCACATCAACATGAAAAAAAAATACAAATTACAGACATATGAGAACAGATACTTCCTATGAAATGACTATGGTGTCACCAAAAACTAAAATAGGATGTGACCCTATTCAGAGTTGTCGGCATCCAAAAATTCCCAACCACTCCTTTTCCTTGATGCAATTGGAGGTATTACTAGCACATTGTCATCAGAGCTCCCATATGGTACTAGCGAACACGGGTACTGAACATAATCTAAGTTAGTATCAACTTCAGCATCTAAAAGGTGAGTCTGAAAGTATGATAGGAGAATTGTCCTTACCCAAGCGGGGCCCTGTGACTCTTCTCCTTCTTCCTGGCCTTCTTCACTAGTAGTGCCAATTCCTTGCCTTTTCATTCAACCAATTCACCAGGAAGGGTCCTATTCCTAAAGTGGTATGTACTCTACACAATTGACTTCTTCTTATGGACCCTAGCCCTCCTTTTACCCTTTCATACCTCAGGAGAAGCCATGGCTTCCTACTCAGCTATATCCTTATGGCATTCAAACATCTTAGCCAGCTAGACCTCCTAACAGGTGGACATGATGCACCAAATTTTCCCATTTTCTCCAAAGCTAGCAGAGAGATAATTAAAAAGGTTCTTGACTTAAGACCCACAAACGAAGCACCCCAATCCCCACAATTGCAGACAACTCGAGAAACAAAAATACCAAATAGATCAGAGAACCTAATCTCATACCAATTCTCTTAAGATGAAAACACTGAAACTCTACTTAGGAAACCTCAATCGCCTCTACTACACATACCTAACTTCTTCTGCAGTCTGAAAAGATAGTGTGAATAAAATAGCGATCAACCTACATTAAATAGAAAATTCGAGCATGCAGAATTAATTATTGAGAATTCCCTACGTGAGTGAATTGGTAACTATTCAGTTTGGCTCTACATCTAGACTGTTCATCTTAGAGCAATTAAAACTTCATCTAAGGTGGCCATGATAAATTTTTTTTGACCATTATCAACTTTCCCCTTGAAAACAGCGAGGCTATTTCAAATGTTGCCATGTTCCCTTTTAACCTTGATTGATCATAGTTGATCTAACAATTAGCATGTATCACCAACCTAATTCATGCTTCTCATTAATATCAGTGAAGTACATAAGACTAGTTTATTGAAGAGAAACTTTCTTTATACACTTCATCATTGATTCTCCCCAAGATTTAGGGTACAATTTAGTGATGAGGCTATTCTTGTGATGATTTTCAATCCATCAGATCATCTTACTATAATACTTTATCAATGGTTCTCTAGTTCTCCTGTCACTTTCGTCTCTAATTTATATGAAATCCCCAGGATCATGCCACGTTGCATTTTTCATTTATGGTCATCGCTTGTCGTCGACCTACTTTATCTTCACCCAGCCCCATCAGCGATGTAAAAAATCCCAGCGATGTTCTCTAGCCCTTGGTTCTATGGACTGACTGTTGGTCACACTCGTCCTTCCATCGCGCATCGCTAATTCAAACCTTGCTCTGAAGACTCTATCCATGACAAGAAATGTTGCGTAAGCACTAGATTTGGACACGTACAACTTGCATAAAACAAACGTCACAAAAACATCGCTTGTATGATCATATCATATTATCGAGAGATAAAACCCTTTAAAGGTCCTCCATCGCTTATCGCTAATTCAAAACCCAAGTTCCAAATTAAATTAGTGATGAGCGATGAAGTTATTACATAAGGTCTTCATCCATCTCTAATTCTCCTCATATATTTTGTGAATAATTAGCGATGAGAAGATTTTACAACTTTTGTTATGTCCATTGCATATCATTGATGTGAGACTTTACATTTAAAACATATCCGTAATCGAGCGATGTGAGACTTTACATTTAAAACATATCCGCAATCGAGCGATATATAGGAAATCTCATCACATCACTCATCGCTATTACAATTTTGAAGGCTCAAAAGCCATTAGCGATGAATGATATCAAAGGGAAAGCATCAGTCCATCACTCATTACTAGTTCAAAGTGTGAATCAATGAATAAATCAACGATGAGCTATACAAATATGAAGGCCATCGGGACATAAGTGGGAGCTTTCTAAGCACGTGCTATTTAGTTTTTTTAAGAAAGGGTACTTCCCTAGGATGACATGAGAATAGTAGGCTAAAGACTTATGAACCATGCAATACAATGGATGTAGAAGGTAGGCGATTCAAACCTAGACGTGAGAAAGTCCAATCACATGATGATATTTTACGTGCATGAGAAGATTCTTTGTGACCGACAACAGGAAATACCAATAAACAACATAATAGAATGCCAAACCATTAAACACAAAAAAAAACCTAAACCTCTTATAAGAACCCTACAACAAATGTAACAAATATTTTTAGGTTAAATTTCTTAGGGTTTTAACATGAGCACACTTAAAATTTTGAAAAATTTGAAAGTTCCATCAGTGGCTCTTTCTGGGGATGTCTGTTCCTTAGTGAATAGAGTGAGAATTCATAATCCTCTAGGAGAGTAGACCAAGAGCCTACTCCATTGGGAAATAGATTCAAAAATTCATCTTTGCCCCCAACTGTTTTGGTTTGACAAGTCAAACCATATTTGATGGCCCAAGGCCACCAAAAAAAATGTAGGTCTCTTCTTACCTCTATCATAGACAAAGTTCTCATCACACTTCACTGAAACCAACTTGAAAACATCACTGCAATATGCCTAATTCAATATGATGGCATCTCCTAACAACCCATCATATACAATGTTATCAACAAATTTATAATTACCATGCATTTAAACATTGGGAATACTCTTAAAATACTAATTTTCATGTGGAAACAACTTATGATGTTTATTATGTAAATCATTGTCGAGTTGAAAACAACATTATTCAATACTTTGCATGTCACCACATTGTAAGGAAACTTCATCCACCTGAAAAAGATGGCACTCATATTCTGCCACATAGTTGGTACTATCAAGCTCAATCCGATTATTAGTTTGCATGTCAAAGGTGAAACAGTCATAGGAATTAATCAAAAGATTATGCACATCATGCAAACTACCTCCGAGTGTATGTAAAGATATACACTCATATATTGGCACACCTTGTAAATATGCCTCAACATGTTGGTGTTGATAATCATCAAGAATCTCTACCCTATCCTTATTATTACTTAATCTGGCATCTTCTAATCACATCATACTAATATCTTCAAAATCCAAAGCTTGTTCAAAAGTGAGTAATTTTGGTTCCAAAAGACAATCTGATTTCTCTTTTAAGTCAGTCCCAGTATCCACATGAAAAGACTCATAACTAGGCGCATCTAAATTAGGAAACAAATATTTATCCAAATCTGCATAAAAAATTCCAACGTCTTGCTTACCAGAGATGCAAGCTTCATGGTTATCTGTTGTTCTTAACTCCTCAGCACAAGTTTCTGAATTTGCATCACCCTCCATACTTTCATGCTCATCATACAATGCATCATTAAAATCAAATGGTTATTTTTCATCGCCCAAATTATCACCATGGTGAGTGACATATTCATAACTGGAAGGAATATCAAATACCCATTTTTCATATGTATAATAAAGATTATTATCACTGTTAAAATCAATATGAGCATTATGCAATAACTGAGGGTTACTCATATGTGCATATTTTTGATATTCAATGGCTAAATTTTTTTAAATTTGTTCACTATTTAGTAGACCACAATCCTGGTCAATTCTTTCAACCATTTCTTCCTCTTGTCCTCCAGTAGAAAAATATGCCTTACTAGGTTGTAACTCAGGACAAAGCAAGATATTACCACTATCAAAATCTAAAAACTTCATAGACTAGGTTTCATCGTTGAATTGACCACTTATATCTTCTTGAAAGTAAAGAGAATCATGAGCATCAGTGGTTACTATTGCAATACTGTAACCCTCCTTCTCAAGGATGCACTTGTTTGTATCTGAAACTACATGTATATGATCTTTTGTACTCACACAGCTGTTATTTTCATCAACATGTTTATATCCACAATTGAAGATAGTAGACCTTGCACATATTCATTCCTTATTTTTTCCATATTGTCTAAACATGTGTAAGCCATTTCCATATTCAAAATTTTAAAATCCTTCAACAATGCACTAGATCCTTCCTCAAAAGCTTCAATATATATATGAATGCAATCTGATGTATTAGGTCTGAAACTTTCAAGGATTAGTGAAAGAGCAACAACAAACCTATGACTGAAAGCAGTACTTGACTCTTCATCTTGTTTCTTGAGTTTTTTTACCTTTGTGACAAGATCGTATGGTTCTTTTGCAAATTCTTCTCTATAAGCATCCACTAGTTTATCCCAGCAAGAAAAGGACTTCTCAGGAAAAATTAAATACCAGTCCCTAGCTCTAGCTTCAAGAGATCTAACAAAAAATCTCATCCACATATCCTAATCTCCAAATGAATGTTTCACCATGAAGCTATAAAAACATTGGACATGTGCATCTCCTTCACATATATTGCATCCATTAAACATAGGCATCTACTTATAGACTCAAGATGGCATACTTTTAACCTTGTAATCAACCCATGACAAGTCTAATTGATCATGTAATGAGTCAAATGAATTGATAAAAGGTGCAAAAATATGGCTAGCAGATCTAATATGATTATCTCTCAACTGGGCTTGTATAGCCTTCAGGTGCCTTTTGTTTAACTCTTTAACTCCCCTTTTGAATACAACCTTCTATTCTGGCCTTATCCTAGGCTTGTTTACAATGGGGTGTATGCACTTTTTGATATCAACTATCTGAGGATTTTCAGACTTATGAAGCTTCTTAACAATATGCATCCAAGTTTCTAGTGGCATGGTTATTTCTCTTTTAGAATCCATGGATGTATGCAAATCTGGTTTTAACTAATTATGCACAATCACAGCTATGACAATATGAAGAATAACTACAAATAGATAGTAATCCTTGAGATATACTACTTCATTCTAACCATCCATACTTGCTACTTTGTGGATAAAACTTTAAGGGGAGCAATAATTGCAATTTATACGACAGGTTCAGTAAATGAAAATATGCAGAGAACTATGTACCTTCACACCTCGAGTTACTGCAACTTTAAATAGAGCACTTTCAAGTTACAAAAAAAAGAGCAGCCCTTCATGTGTAGAAATTGTAGAGCAGAGTCACCACCTCTTCAATAAGAGGAAAACCATTGAAGCAAGGATATCTTTATCTGATTTATTCCAGCAGAGTCACCTCAAGGCTACAACAAACCACTTTGCATATAATTGGTTCTTCTTCAACACTTGAACCAGATGTTCATTTTGTTTTAGCTCTTTAAAATGGTCTTTAACACATTTATATCAAGGATACAAAGGTGTCCCCAGTAGAGTCACCATTTCTGTTGGATTTTTTTTACAACCAAACTTAATCTCACTCCTAACCTATGAGCTTGCCACAATCCAATTACTAGCTAGGTTGAGGATTGGCCAACACTTAAGTAGAGTAATTATTACTTTACTTCTTCTCTATGGGCTCTGTGAGACCCAAGGAGGGTAATCCCATATATACTCATAATATTTCACACTTGGTTAAGAGTATTTCTTTACACATATGCACTATTCCATGAAAATCACCCTATCAAAAGCTTGGCAAACCTCAGATAGAAGTGTTACTTATTTTCAAGTAGTGCTCCTTCATACTTAGAATTGGGACATTGTAATTTAAAGTATTTTGAATCATTCTTCATCTTGAATCATAGGCCTATTTCAATACTGGCTCAATTGACTATAAGATAAACTAACAAGATAATCATTACTTCATCTAAGGCAGAAAATGAGTTACAACTAATAATCAATCGATAATACAATTTTGATTGAAGCTCATAAATTAGTGGACCATTAGAGTGTCACTTTATAACATCTAACTTATTGTGTCCATGAAATATCACTTTCTTACCAAATCCTATATTCTTTTCTCACAAACTGATGAGCTCATTTTAGCATTTTAATCAATTCATTGAACTGAAGCATAAAATAAATTCATACACTCTGTGCAAATGACAAAAGACAAATGAAGTTGTCATTAACAATCTTCATTCATAACTTGGAAGAAAATACATAGGAGAGCAATATTCTAGAACTAAAATTCTTCTTCATTTCTAGTATTTCTTTGTTAAACCATGTTTAAGATTCATACATAGTATAACTTTCATCTTAGACTTGCTTCTGGGGTGATCCCACAATACTGGTTTACAATTTTTTGCCAAACTAGAAATTGAACTAATTTTTTCTAACTAAATCTTCACTTTTGAGCACCTATAGGGGCTAAACCATGAGGAATTTGAAGATGATGCAAACTATTGATTTGTGAAATTTTATCTGTAAATGTTAAATATATTTTTTCAATTTTTTTGGAATCAGATTGCACTTATTTTTCCATCTCCTTCAAAAACTTTTTTTTTTCAATAAACACCATTTTTTAGGAGTGATGCTCACCATATAACACATAATTTTTTTTTTTCATGAGGATAAAATTCTATTTTTCAAATTTAGATTTGCAACTCGATATCTAGTGCTTCCAATTGGTTTCATAGTTTTTTTAGTAGGATTTTTGCTTAATCAGAGTTTCAAAGTCAAACCAATTATAGTTGCCATAGGTGGATTGCATAACACAACTTTTTGTATGTATCAAAATTCAATTTATTTTTTGTTGGATCAAAGACTTCAATATCTAGTGCAATCATATTTTTCAAAAAAAAAAAATTGACAATCTTCTATTTTTCCACGTGTAGAACAAAGAGTTTTATTTTCAGTGAAAAACCTACATTCACAAAATATAAAAAATAAATATAATAATAAAATAAAATTTATTTAAAATTATACTTTTGGGAAGCTTATAATAAGGACTACATACTTACAAAAAATAAATTTTAAATGAATTCATTTGATCCCCCAAAAGGTAAATCAAAAGTGGTTTTTTATCAGCATTTTGATAGGTGTAAAGGAGACTTTGTGATAGGTATGGTTTAAAAATAGAAGGGTTCTATCCAAGAGGGTTTCTTCTAAGGTAGTTTGATCAAACCCTCTTCAATTGGAATTCTTTAAATGGAAATTTTTAAGGTTTAAATCATCATATTTTCTAAAAATATGTGATTTCAACTAAAATCAGAATCTCCCAGAAATTATAAACCAACTTTGTGGGATCACCCTCTAATACATCTACTAGAGTATATATTTACATTCTATTCTACTATCAGAGTATCTACTGTGACCTTATCTAGACTAAAAATTCTAAACTCTCTCATTTTCAGCCATGAAATCCCCTTTATATAAATAGCGGAGCAACAAGCAACCGACTAAATTAGAATTTCAATTTCATTTGAGCTCATTTCAAAAACCTAATTCTAACTAACTCCTCGAAGGACTCCCCAGGCAGTTTCATATGTAATCATTTTAGAACAAGGGAAGCAAAAAAAATGTGCAAGATATTAGATGTCATTGTCACAGCATTCGTCGTTTGGAACAAAAAAGATTTGGTTCATATCATCTGGAAGACCATCCACATCAGCATGGAAAAACAAAAGACAAACCACGGACATATGAGAACAGATACCTCCTATGCAATGACCATGGTGTCACAAAAAACTAAAATAGGAGGTAACCCTATTCAGAGTCATCAGCATCAAAAAATTCTTGACTGCTCCTTGTCCTTAATGCAATTGGAGGTATTACTAGCACGTCGTCATCAAAGCTCCCATATGGTACCAGGGAATGTAGGTACTGGCCATAGTTTGAGTTGGTATCAGCTTCAACATCCGAAGGTGAGTCCAAAAGTATGATAGGAGAATTGTGCTTACCAAAGTAGGCCCTACGACTCTTCTCCTTCTTCCTGGCCTTCTTCACTAGCAGTGCCAATTCCTTTCCTTTGCATTCGAACACTTCAATAGGAAGGGTCCTATTCCTCAAGTGGTGTGTACTATGCACAATTGACTTCTTCTTATGGCCCCTAGCCCTCCTTTTACCCTTTGAAACCTCAAGAGAAGCCATGGCTTCCTACTAAGTTGTATCCTCATGACATTCAAACATACTTAGCTGGCTAGACCTCCTAACAGGTGGAAATGATGCACAAATTTTCCCATTTTCTCTAGAGATAGCAGAGAGATAACTAAAAAGGTTCTTGACTTAAGACCCACAAAAGAAGCACCCCAATCCTCACAATTGCAGACAACTCAAGAAACAAAAATTCCAAATAGATCAGAGAACCTAATCTCATACCAATTCTCTTAAGATGAAAACACTGAAACTCTTCTTAGGAAACCTCAATCGCCTCTACTACACATACCTTATTTCTTCCACAGTCTGAAAAGATAGTGTGAATAAAACAGCGATCAACTTGCATTAAATAGAAAATTCGAGCATGCAGAATTAATGATTGAGAATTCCCTACACGAGTGAATTGGTAACTATTTAGTTTGTCTCTACATCTAGACCGTTCATCTTAGAGCAATTCAAACTTCATTTAAGATGGCCATGAGCATTTTTTTCGACCATTATCAACTTGCCCCTTGAAAATAGCGAGGCTATTTCAAATGTTGCCACGTTCCCTTTTAACCTTGATTGATCATAACTGATCTGACAATTAGCATGTATCGCCAACCTAATTCATGCTTCTCATTAATATCAGCGAAGTACATAAGACTAGTTTCTTGAATAGAAACTTTCTTTATATGCTTCATTGCTGATTCTCCCCAAGATTTAGGGTACAATTTAGCGATGAGGCTATTCATGCGATGAGTTTCAGTCCATCAAATCATCTTACTATAAGACTTTATCAACGGTTCTCTAGTTCTCCCACCACTTTCCTCTCTGATCTAAATACAAAATCCCCAAGATCATGCCACATTGCCTTTTTCATTTATGGTCATCACTTGTCGCCGACCTACTTTATCTTCACCCAGCTCCATCAGCAATGTAAAACATCTTGGTGATGTTCTCTAGCCCTTGGTTCTATGGACTGACCATTGGTCACACTCGTCCTTCCATCGCGAATCAATAATTCAAACCTTGCTCTTAAGACTCTATCCACGATAGGAGATGTTATGTCAACACCATATTTTGACACGTACAACCTACATAAAAGAAATGTCACGAAAAAATCACTTGTATGATCATATCATATTATCCAGAGATAAAACCCTTTAAAGGTCCTCCATCACTTATCGCTAATTCAAAACCCAAGTTCCAAATTAAATCAGCGATGAGTGATGAATTTATTACATAAGGTCTTCGTCCATCCCTAATTCTCCTCATATATTTTGCGAGTAATTAGCGATGAGAATATTTTACAACTTTTGTTATGTCCATCGTGTATCACTGATGTGAGACTTTACATTTAAAACATATCTGCGATCGAGTGATATATAGGAAATCTCATCACATCGCTCATCGCTATTACAATTTTAAGGCTCAAAATCCATTAGCGATGAGTGATATCAAAGGGAAAGCATCAGTCCATTGCTTATCACTAATTCAAAGTATGAATCAATGAATAAATCAGTGATGAGCGATAAAAATATGAAGGCCATCGGGACATAAGTGGGAACTGTCT
This sequence comes from Sequoia sempervirens, assembly GCA_007258455.2. Classification (NCBI taxonomy): domain Eukaryota; kingdom Viridiplantae; phylum Streptophyta; class Pinopsida; order Cupressales; family Cupressaceae; genus Sequoia; species Sequoia sempervirens. The sequence goes on along the minus strand of VDFB02193867.1, from coordinate 332,332,093 downwards.
AAGCATGTGCTATTTAGTTGTTTTAAGAAAGGGGACTTCCCTAGGACGACATGAGAATTGTAGGCTAAAGAATTATGAACCATGCAATACAATGGATGTAGAAGTTAGGCGATTCAAACCTAGACACGAGAAAGGCCAATCACATGATAATATTTTACATGCATGAGAAGATTCTTTGTGACTGACAACAGGCAATACCAGTAAACAACATAATAGAATTCTAAACCATTAAACACAAAACAAAACCATAAACCTCATATAAGAACCCTACAATAGATGTAACACAGATTTTTAGGTTAAATTTCTTAGGGTTTTAACATGAGCACGCTTAGAATTTTACAACATTTGAAAGTGCCATCAAATTCATCACTAAAAATATCCATCCAACCAAGTTCATAAATTCGTCACTAAAAATATCCATCCAACCAAATTCATAAATTCAGCACTAAAAATATCCATCCAACCAAATTCACAAATTTATCACAAAAAATATCCATCCAACCAAATTCATAAATTCATAACTATAAGATCATTGTCTTAATTTATAAAGTTTTGCGGCCCTCTACTGCATCTCTTCATTTCTTTGTGTTTTCCTTATCAAAATCGGACTTTCTCCTCTCCTCTAGCCATCGTCAATGCTCATTGAAGACCCCATCCATAGACCTAACAACATCAACAACATTTTGCTTCGTAGATGCAAAATGCCTCAAAGGTGGTGTGATACATTCTTCATTCTTAATAACGTTGATTTGATCTTGAATGGATTTAACATTGGCATCGATTCGTGCTTGCAAGCAAGCACCATCAGTTTCAAGTGGTGGAGGTGGGGGCTTATGAGGTGGAGTGGATGGAGGTGAAGGTGAATGTGGTGGAGATGGAGGACATGGAGGTGGATTATAGATATTATTGAATTGATCCATGATCTCTAAGATATAAGTGAACCTACATTAGATTTGTAATTTCAAAATGTAAGATACATGTTTAGGACATGCACTTAAACCATTCAATATAAATGGCCTAATTGAATACAAATGATAAAATTTGTAAGCCTCATTTATGTCTAAGGCATGTTACTTGAATGAAAAAACAATTAACTATTAATATAGGATGGCTTAAAGGGATCTATGTATTAATATAGGATGGCTTAAGGGGATTTATCTATACAAAATGACATGGCTTAAGGAAATAAAATATGGTGAAATTTCCCAAGGCAACCAAATTACATTAAAGTCCTAGGAAAAAATGAATGCTTTAGGGTTTACGGTTTAGGGTAATAGGTTGGCTTAAGGGGATCTATGTAGTAAGGTCCTAGGACAAAATAACATGGATTAAGTGAATAAAATTTGGTGAAGTTTCCCAAGGCAACCAAATTTCATTAAGGTCCTAGGAAAAAATGATGGCTTTAGGGTTTAGGGTTTAGAGTTTAGAGTTTAGGTTTTAGCATAATAGGATGGCTTAAGGGGATCTATGTAGTAAGGTCCTAGGAAAAAATGACATGGCTTAATGGAATAAAATTTGGTGGAATTTCCCAAGGAAACCAAATTTCATTTTAAGGTCCTAAGACAAAATTAATGCTTTAGCGTTTAGGGTTTAGAGTTTAGAGTTTGGGTATGTGCAGGATCATCATGGAAAAAATAAGCCCTTAAGTGGCAAAAAATTTAGAAAATCAGAGTTAGGAAACTTGATGTAAAAATTTGAATAAGTTATCTATATTATTTCAAAAATATGTAAGAATAGAATTTGTAGCAAATTCTATGTAGTTTCTAAACTACTAGGTTTATTTAAAATAAAAACCAATTTGGTGAAAAATTGAAATTTCAATGCAGAGCTTACTTAAATTTCGGGAAAAAATAAGAAGTAGGTGTCTGTCTGACCACCCTAACCACAATAAAATGATAATATTTTTTATAATATTTTAGATATAAGTAGAGGACTCATGTCCCGGTGTTATACATATTTTTTGCTTAATTTTTTCCAAGTAAATAATTAATTATTATTTTTTTATTACAACCTTTAAAAATATAAAAATGTATATGTCGACCACCATAACTTGGTCAAAACTTCATGAAATTCAATTTTTAATCCTATAGTATATGAAGCATAATGTGACACATGTTTTTGAATTCAAAAATGAAATCTTGTTTGAAACTATAGATTTTTCAATCAGCTATCAATTCAGGACTTTAGTCATAATACAAATAGAAAATGAATAATAATTATTTATTAAATTCAAAGCAAAGCATAATTTATATTGGTGGAAAGCGAGAATCTCCTTTAAAACCCTTTTCATTTCATCAATTTTCGGTAAAAAGTTGTCAGCCACATACCCTACACATACCCATCATATCACCACTTTTTGGCCCATCATAATCCTACACATACACGTTTAGGGTTTAGGGTTTAGGGTTCAAGGTTTAGGGTGAATTTTGGGTGGCCCTTAGAATAATGGACTTGCAAGTTAGTGAACAATATTTTCTTATGGAACTGTTGATTGAGATAGCTCTTGTCTCAACTGAGCAACCTCTCATGAAATATCATTCATATTATAATCTTGCACGAACTTATTATTGTTAAATTTGGTTGTCTTGGGAAACTTCACCAAATTTTGAGAACTTCTTTGATCCCCTTAAGAAATGTCATATTATGTAATGTCCCCTTCTCGAGCATGATCTTTCCAGTGAACGTTGGCCTATTCCGAAAACCCGTAGGTTATTTAGAAGGTGAAATTAGGGTTTCATGTTTTGAAGGATGCTCTTGCTTAAGGTTGGTTGTTTCAATGGCAGATTCTTTCTGGGTTTTCAGAGAGCTTCGCAGTGATATGTTGTTCTTGGCATTTTGAGCATTTTCAGGAATTTACTATTTTTAGTAAATTCTATTTCTGGCAGTGGTCCTGTTGGTTTCGGCTCGGTTGGCTTTCCATTTCAGACTGATCAGTTGGCTTACTCATTTTTGGCTCTGGGGCATAACTGGAGAGATAAGTCGAATTATTTTAATTAAGTCATGTTTTAATGTTATATTTTAACATTGACCCCCTTGGTCTAGCAACTTCACTTTAAGTTGTTTTAAAAGATGTTCTTTATGGGTGGGCGCCTCATTGAAGGAATTAATTATATTTCTTATTAAAAGATTTCATCCAAGCATAAGTTGGACGCCAACTTTAAGGGAGAGATAAAGTTTATAATTAAAAGTCAAATATTGCTTGGGAAAGTGGGATGCCATCTATTGGAGAATTAGGGTTTGACTCAAAAAAAAGAAGATTAGGGTTTCAAGAAGGTCAACTGGAAATTATAAAAGGAAGCCATTGGTTCTCATTTCAGCATCTTTTGTCTACAAGAATGTTATGTTACTGGATTGGCTTTGGGATTGCTTCAAGAAATGTAAGCCTCCTAGCTTGGCATTGCTTCTCACTTGAAAGATAGCGACTAGTCGTGAGATATTGTAATTTGAGTGATTCATTGTGAGATTTCTGCATTTTAGTCTTTGTGTGGTTTTGTAAATCAGTTTTATGCATATTAGTGAGTTTCTGGAGTTGCATATTCATTGTAGCAGATTGTCATTTTTAATCACAAGTCAAAAAATACAAAAAGAGTGCTTCTGGGTATTGTCTTATTCTCTTTGTCTATAAGGGGCGACCCTTTCCTCAAATTTGTAGAATTTTTAATAGTGTCTTGAATTTTTAAATGCAAATCACCCTCTTGCTGGGTCGTACCATCTAGATCTATCTTGGGATTTGTGCATTAAATAAATAGGGACTTTTGATCAGTTTTCAGTGCTCCATCTTGGTCGCCTTCATCATTAGGGTCTATTGCACTTTGTTTCATGTCAATTGGATGAGTCGTGAAAGAGATATGATCATTTAAGCAAGTTGATAGGTTGCAGGTTTTACATTTAAAGGTGCAGATCTAAATAAATCAGAATCTTAAATCTGGTTTTTGAGAGAAGAAATCAGTCTTGGTATTTCCATTAAGCAAGGAGAATTCTCTATTTAAATGCTCGTTGAATTGTTCTAACTCTATGCTCTTTGCAGGTGAATTCTCTATCATGTTGTAAGTTGTACATTAGTACTGTCAGCAGTTCTTTAATCTTGCTCAATCTCTGATTTGTAATGCTTATCTTACATTCTGTAGTTGCTTTGTAATATCTTACACCTCTGCCCTATGGTAGCTCCTTTCCCACTCTGGGTTAGAAAGCACATTCTGGGTGTCGAGTTACTTTCAGCATTCTCTCTTATTTTCCTTAATTGCATTGTAATTCTTAGCATCTCCATCATATGGTAGCTCCCATTCCACCTCGGTTTGGAAAGCACATTCTTGACGTCGAGTTATTTCAGCTTATTAGTTGGTAGGGATCCTCTGACCACATGCTCGTCATTCACCAACGCATTCTTGGTTAGAGTTCTTTGTATCAGCATTTCTTTAAGATCCTCTGACCAATGCTCACGCCTTGCCCACATCGGGATACTGGTGTACATTCTAGGTAGAGTTGCTTTCAGCATCATTTTGGTTTAGAACTAACCTTAACGGGTGCGTATTGTTTGTAACTTGCAATTGAAAAACAAAAAAAAATTGGCTCAGAATATTTCAGTGGTATCAGAGCCAAGATCTTGGCATCCTGTGAACAAACCATCTATGAATGACAGAGAAAAGAGATACATAGCAAGGGAAGACAAGAAAGTTGCAAAACAGTTTTAGCCCTACTAGGCCCCAGAAGGTCAGACAACTTCAAAGGTCTTGAGGGCTCATTGGGAGTCTTCTCAGGAAATAGATATGGAAGAAGGTGAGAGGTCAGTCGGGGGTAATGAGAGGTTTACCAGCAACAGAGATGATAGTGGGAAGGGAAGAGAGAGATCGATAAGTCCCGGAAAGAGATTTGAAAGGAAGATGGATGCCTTGATGGATATGGTATCTCTTATGATGGGGAAAGTGGGCCAGAACACAACTCCACAAAGCAACCCAGGACATAGAGGAGAACATAGTGCCTCCAACTAGCATGATGGACATGTTGCTCAGCCTGTTTCAAACAATACATACATTTCTACTAGGCCATTCAAACCCGCCTTCTTGGTACCCATAAATAGTCAACCTGATCCTGAAGAGAATGCTTCATTCGTGGAGCAGTTGAGACTTGGCCGTGTGGAGTATGATTCTCTCTTTGATGAAATCAAGATGGATATGTCCTATAATGATTTTATGGATCATAAAAGAAAGAATAAGGGACAAGGAAGACATTATGAGCAAAGAAGAACAACAGTTCAAGGGGACTTGTATCAAGTTGTCAACAAGGTTATGCTTCCACACTATGATGGGAGTGATAACAGTTCAGCTCGAGCTTGGATTCAGAAGCTGGATAACTATCTAGCTCTTAGACCCATGGAGAAGAGGAGGCGATTAAGTTCGCTATGCTACACCTAGATGGGGTGGCGCACGAGTGGTGGTACCATGGCCTAGTCACCTTGGGTCATCGATCTATCACAACCTATGATGAGTTCACCAATAGGCTCATCGAGAGATTCGAGAAAAAAGATCCTGAAATACATTTTAGAGAATTGGCACAGTTGAGGCAGTATGGCACAGTTGATGCCTACATAGTTGAGTTTTAGAGACTCTCAGTCATGGTCACAGGAATCACTGAGAGGTGTTTGGTGATCCTTTTCAGTGAAGGATTGATGGATCCACTCAAGGGTTGGATTAAAGCTTTTGATCCACCCTCCCTACAGGAGGCCATGAAGAAGGCAAGAAACATGGAGTGGGAAGCTCCTAAGGCAAAGTTTCAACCTAGGCCATCCTTTCATAAAGGGGATAAAGGAAAAAGACCTCATCAAAGACCTCCTTTGAGACCTCAGCATAAGGAGTTCAAATAGCATAATCCTCATGTCACAAGATTGGATCCAGAGACACTGAACGAACTCAAAAGAAAGGGATTATGTTTCTGGTGTAGGGAAAAATGGTCTCAAGATCATGTTTGCCCAAAGGGAGTTAAATTTAATCAGATTGAGTACTATTCATCTGGTGAAAGTAATTCTAATTTTTTAGACCAGCAATTTGATTTTGAAGATAGTGAAGTGGAAAGAGTTCTAGAAGAGTCTGAAGACGAAAAGGAAAGTGGGGGTATTTTGGCTCAACTTTCGAGCTTTCAAAGGAATGAATCCTTCAAGGTTTGAGGGATGATTAAGGGGTAGTGAATAGTTGCTTTGATTGACACCGGGGCAACACATAACTTCATTGAAGAAGTTGTGGTGGCAAAGAAGGGGCCGTAAACAGAAGAGTTTGAAGGCTTCAAGGTCATGGTTGTTGATGGATTCCACATCTCATGCACCAAGAAGATCTCAAACATGACTATGCAATTGGGAAACTATGAAGTCAAGGACGATTTCTATGTGGTCAACATTGGAGATATGGATGTCGTTCTAGGCATTCAATGGTTGCGTTCACTTGGAGAGATCTCCTTAAATCTGCAAACTATGGAGCTCAAGTTTCAATCTGATGGTAAGATGTTAGTACTAAGAGGAATGTCCAATGGGGGTCCTCGAGTTGTATCATTCAAGAGAATGGAAAGGCTGGTTCGTCATGATCAAGTTGAGTGGGCTGCAAAATGTATGATTCTTCCTACTAGTCTGGTTGACACTAAGAGAGACTATCATACTGATGTTCAGTCTTTACTCACAAAGAAGAGCAAGGTATTTTCTGATTTACCTCCTGGAACATCGCCTGAACGAGGTTCAGAGCATATCATAGAGCTCAAGGAAGGAGCTAAACTAGTTATTACAACTCCATATCGGTACCCTAAGAAGTAGAAGGATGATATTGAGAAAAATATTCAGGAACTCTTGGAGATGGGTTTCATTCGTCCAAGCAAGAGTCCCTTCGCTTCAGCAGTGGTTCTTGTGAAGAAGAAGCATGGTACCATGTGCATGTGTGTGGACTATCATGATTTGAATCAAAGCACCATCAAAAACCGATACCCCATTCCAAGGATAGATGAGCTCATTGATGAGCAACATGGGGCAAAGTTCTTTTCAAAGATCAATTTGAGATCGGGCTACCACCAGATTCGGATGAGAGGATCTGATGTTGAGAAGACAGCTTTTAGATGTCACTATGGCCACTTTGAGTTTCTAGTCATTCCATTTGGGTTGACTAATACTCCTGCTACCTTCCAGTCTTGTATGAACAGAGTTTTTCAGAAGCAGTTGAGGAAGTTTGTGTTGATATTTTTTGATGACATCCTGATTTTCAGCAAGACATGGGAAGAACATCTCAAGCACTTGGAGGAAGTGCTTAGCATCTTAGAATCTGAGAGCTTGTTTGCTAAAGAATCCAAATGTGAATTTGGAATGAAAGAGCTACTTTACCTTGGCCACATAATCAGTGCTGAGGGAGTGAAGGTTGATCCTGAAAAGATCAAGGTAGTTGTTGATTGGCCACCTCCTAAGAACTTGACTCAATTGAAAGGGTTCTTGGGTCTTTGTGGATTTTATAGAAGATTTGTGAAAGGCTACTCATAGAATGTTGCTCCTCTTACTGATCTCACAAAAAAAGGAGCTTTTTGTTGGTCAGAAAAGGCTCAAACTGTTTTTGATAAGTTTAAGAGAATCATGAGCTCTTGTCCGGTTCTGGTCATTCTGGATTTTTCCAAGCCTTTCGAGCTACAATGTGATGCATCCGATGAAGGAGTTGGGGTTGTCTTGATGAAAGACAAACATCCCATTGTGTTTGAGAGTAGAAAACTGAGGGGTGTTGAAAGGACATACTCTATCTATGACAAGGAAATACTTGCCATTATGCATGCATTAGCCAAGTTCAGACAGTATTTGGTGGGAAACAAGTTCATGGTCAAGACTGATCACAATAGTCTCAAACACTTCATGCATCAAAAGGATCTGAACAAGAGGCAACAAAATTGGGTGAGTAAGCTTCAAGCTTATGACTTTGACATTGAGTATGTCAAAGGAAAAAATAACATTGTGGTTGAAGCTCTATTTAGGAGACCCCATTTGAGCTCATTGTGTGAGCTTACCACTGATTGAGAGGACATGTTGCTTGCTGATTATGCCAAAAATCAATTTGCAACCAACATCATTAAGGGTACTTTTCATGATGAAAGGTACAAGGTGATTGAAGGGTTGATACACTACAAGGGTAGAATCTTTTTGGTGGTTGATTTTAAGCTCAGAAAGAAGATTTTGTTGACATTTCATGACATTCTGCTTGCTGGTCACCAAGGATTCTTTAAGACATATAGGTAGATCTGGGAAATATTTTCTTGGAAAGGGTTGAAAGGGGAAGTTCAACGCTACATTCAGGAGTGTCCCGTTTGTCAAATGAACAAGAATGAGCATACTCTACTAGCTGGTCTATTGCAACCTCTCCCTATCCCCAATCAAAAATGGGAAAGCATATCGATGGACTTCATCACAGGGTTGCCCAAGGTCCAAGGGAAGAATTGTATCTATGTTGTAGTGGATAGACTAACAAAATTTGCTCACTTCTTCGCTATTACAAGCTCTTTTTAGCAGCCCAAGTTGTAGATCTATTTTTTCATGAGGTGTTTAGGTTACATGGGCTGCCAAAAAACATTGTGAGTGATAGGGATAGCAAGTTCCTAAGCACTTTTTGGCAAGAGCTCTTTAGAATGAGTGGTATTGTGCTTACTCCAAGCACTAGTTATCACCCCCAAACAGATGGACAAACTAAAATAGTGAACAAGTGGTTGGAAGGCTACTTGAGAAACTATGTTTCAGAGCAGTAAAGAGTGTAGGTTAAGTGGCTTCACACAGGCGAGTACTGTTATAATTCTTCTTTTCATATGTCAATAAAGATGTCACCTTTCTTGGGTCTTTATGGTTATGAAGCTCCTAGCTTTGTTGATTTGGTGTTTGGCAATAGCAAAGCTCCTCAAGCCAAGGACTTATTGCAGCAGAGTCAAGATATCATGATATCATTGAAGAACAATCTTCAGATTGCACAGAATCAGCAAAAGATGTATGCTAATCAGTGGCATGTTGAGTGCTCTTTCGAGGTTGGGGATATGGTTTATCTCCGATTACAGCCTTACAGACAATCTACTCTCAAGAAGAGTGGAGCTGAGAAGCTCAAACCTCACTTCTATGGGTCGTTCAAGGTTATCAAAAGAGTGGGAGCAGTAGCATATGAGTTGGAGCTACCTTCAAGTAGCAAAGTGCACAATGTCTTCCACATGTCTCGCCTCAAGAAGGCGCTTGGACATAATGTTATTGCTTCATCACGATTGCCTCCTTTGGATGAAGAAGGACAGTTGGTTTTAATTCCATAGGAGATTCTTGATTCTCGAGAGTGTTCTTTGAGGAAAAGAACAATCAGAGAATACTTGGTGAAGTGGAAAAACTTTCCTATAGAGGATGCAACTTGGGAGAATGATGAGATTCTGTAGCATCCAGGGTTGCAATTGCTTGAGGACAAGCAATCTTGGGGAGGACAAACTGTAATGTCCCCTTCTCGAGTATGATCTTTCCAGTGACCGTTGGCCTATTTCGGAGACCCGTAGGCTATTTAGAAGGTGAAATTAGGGTTTCATGTCTTGAAGGATGCTCTTGCTTCAGGTTGGTTGTTTCAATGGTGGATTCTTTCTGGGTTTTCAGAGAGCTTCACAGTGATATGTTGTTCTTGGCATTCTGAGCATTTTCAGGAATTTACTATTTTTAGTAAATTCTATTTCTGGCAGTGGTCCTATTGGTTTCGGCTCGGTTGGCTTTCCATTTCAGACTGATCAGTTGGCTTACTCATTTTTGGCTCTGGGGCATAACTGGAGACATAAGTCGAATTATTTTAATTAAGTCATGTTTTAATGTTATATTTTAACATTGACCCCCTTGGTCTAGCAACTTCACTTTAAGTTGTTTTAAAAGATGTTCTTTATGGGTGGGCGCCTCATTGAAGGAATTAATTATATTTCTTATTAAAAGATTTAATCCAAGCATAAGTTGGACGCCAACTTCAAGGGAGAGATAAAGTTTATAATTAAAAGTCAAATATTGCTTGGGAAAGTGGGACGCCATCTATTGGAGAATTAGGGTTTGACTCAAAAAAAAAAGATTAGGGTTTCAAGAAGGTCAACTAGAAATTATAAAAGGAAGCCATTGGTTCTCATTTCAGCATCTTTTGTCTATAGGAATGTTATGCTACTGGATTGGCTTTGGGATTGCTTCGAGGAATGTAAGCCTCCTAGCTTGGCATTGCTTCTCACTTGAAAGATAGTGACTAGTGGTGAGATATTGTAATTTGAGTGATTCATTGTGAGATTTCTGCATTTTAATCTTTGTGTGGTTTTGTAAATCAGTTTTATGCATATTAGTGAGTTTCTGGAGTTGCATATTCATTGTAGCAGATTGTCGTTTTTAATCACAAGTCAAAAAATACAAAAAGAGTACTTCTGGGTATTGTCTTATTCTCTTTGTCTATAAGGGGCGACCCTTTCCTCAAATTTGTAGAATTTTTAATAGTGTCTTGAATTTTTAAATGCAAATCACCCTCTTGCTGGGCCGTACCATCTAGATCTGTCTTGGGATTCATGCATTAAATAAATTGGGACTTTTGATCAGTTTTTAGTGCTCCATCTCGGTCGCCTTCATCATTAGGGTCTATTGCACTTTGTTTCATGTCAATTGGATGAGTTGTGAAAGATATATGATCATTTAAGCAAGTTGATAGGTTGCTGGTTTTACATTTAAAGATGCAGATCTGAATAAATCAGAATCTTAAATTTGGTTTTTGAGAGAAGAAATTAGTCTTGGTATTTCCATTAAGCAAGGAGAATTCTCTATTTAAATGCTCGTTGAATTGTTCTAACTCTATGCTCTTGGCAGGCGAATTCTCTATCATGTTGTAAGTTGTATAGTAGTACTGTCAGTAGTTCTTTAATCTTGCTTAATCTCTGATTTGTAATGCTTATCTTACATTTTGTAGTTGCTTTGTAATATCTTACATCTTCGCCCTATGGTAGCTCCTTTCCCACTCTGGGTTAGAAAGCACATTCTGGGTGTTGAGTTACTTTCAACATTCTCGCTTATTTTCCTTAATTGCATTGTAATTCTTAGCATCTCCGTCATATGGTAGCTCCCATTCCACCTCGGTTTGGAAAGCAGATTCTTGACGTCGAGTTATTTCAACTTATTAGTTGGTAGGGATCCTCTGACCACATGCTCGTCGTTCGCCGGCGCATTCTTGGTTAGAGTTCTTTGTATCAACATTTCTTTAAGATCCTCTGACTAATGCTCACACCTTGCCCACATCGGGATCCTGGTGTACATTCTGGGTAGAGTTGCTTTCAGCATCATTTTGGTTTAGAACTAACCTTAATGGATGCGTATTGTTTGTAACTTGCAATTGAAAAACAAAAAAAAATTGGCTCGGAATATTTCATATTAGGACCCCTTAAGACATCAGTTTAGGGTTTAGGGTAATAGGATGACAAGTAAGGGGGTTAATATTTTTTATTCATCACATATGCAAGAACAATAGTTTATGAATATTTTTTATTTTATGAATAAACTGACTATTTACTTAGATTACTTCTATATGATGGAGGTATTTTCCCATATAATTATTGACTAGGTTTTATAATGCTCTAGCTAGATACCTTGCAAACATGGTTTTGATCCTAGGCTTCACACATATGTTACTCATTGAAGATCCATAAAAATAGAATATATATCACTCCTATATAATTATATAAGTGATCATGTATAATTATGTTGAGGTCTCTACTCTTCTAGTGAGGAAATTTAAATATCTAGTCAATTTTTAACAATCATGATTTAAATTGTAACATATTATGGCATAGTATCATGTCATAATATTTAATTGATTGTGTCTCTTGACACATCTCTCTGACTTAAAGAATACACATTTAAATGTATAATATTTATCAAATCCTATTTTATTGTCAATATCAAGGACCCTAATTTACTAGGTATCAACCTAAATCTATCGAATAATTTCTTCCATAGGCATGCCTACATACTTGTCTCCATATAATGCAAATGAAATTTAACACATTTAAGCAATGCAAATGAATTCAAATTCTATTATCAAAAATTCTTGAGCTTGAAATTAACATTTTCAAATGCAATTTTTTTTGTTTGATTTCAATTTAGGGTTTTCAAATGTTTTTTTTTTTGTTTGAATTCAATTTAGGGTTTCAAGAAGAAATTAGGGTTTTCAATGCAATTTTTTTTGTTTCATTTCAATTTAGGGTTTTCAAATGCAATTTTTTTTGTTTTTTCAACTTAGGGTTTTCAAATGCAATTTTTTTCTTTCCTTTCAATTTAGGGTTTTCAAATGCAATTTTTTTTGTTTGATTGAACAATTTAGGTTTCAAAAGCTTTTTTTTTCTTAAGATACAATTTAAGGTTGATTTTTTCATTTCTATTTAATATCTTGAGGGTTTCATTTCATTTTTTATTCTTCTTCTACAAATCAACATTTCTTCTATTACAAGTAAATAAAAATACATAAAACGCAAAATAAATTGAAAAAAAACATACTAAAATCTATCATTGTGTTAAAATTTTCAAAAAAAAAGATCAAAAAAGCAAAAAAAATGGGGTTGGAGGCTTACCTGGAGGTTGTTGTCTACTTTGTGAAATCGGGATCCCATGCGCTGAAGAAATGACTGAGTTTCATTTATTTTTAAAAAGAAATACCACTTAAAAACGGAATCTCATTTTGTAAAGATCGAGATCTCGTTTCTTGAATGCTGGTTTGAGACCCATTAATAAATAGGATCCCATTTTTTAAAAAATGAGATCTTGTTTAGAATTGAGGCTTGTGATTCTGAAGTTAAACGAGATCCTATTTTTTAAAAATGGGATCACGTTTATTAAAAAGCATGATCCCATTTTTTGCAAGCTGATTTTACTTTTTTTCCTAAGGCAAAAACTTCCACGTTTTGTGGACTCATCTTCTTGCTCTTACCCTTGAACTAGTCTATACACCAACCAATAAACAAATTACAAATGTCTTCACTAAACCTTTGAAAAAGGATAAGTTTGTATGCTTTCAAGAAGGAATTGATGTTAAAAAAAAATAATTTGTAGATGGGTAGCAAATAAACCTATTTGTTGTTAGTGGCCCCATCATCTAGTTAAGTTGTGTGATAAATTGAATTTTATGGAGGGCTGTTAAAATATAAAATATATTTAATCACAAAGAGTCATGTCTCATGTAAGAGACACACCTATCCATGTATAATATCTATTTAAGGGTCTTTGGATCCATATTATTCACAATAGATAAAATCTATTCAAGCTCTCCAATTTTAACATGTGTAAAAGAGAGACATATCTAAAGAGGGGATGGGTGGAAAAGGAGAAGAAAGGTGTGGATATTTGGGCAGAGAAGAAGTGGCCTAAGAGGTGCAGTAGGTTATTATATGTATAGAAGAGGAAGAGAGACAAGTGGGAAAGAAAAGAAAAAGAGGAGGAAGAGAAACCTATTATAATGTGACCTATTATTTAAATTTTAGATGTTTCTTACTCAAATATTGATGTGACTACACTTTTAATATTAATTCATTTTGTGTCTTGTACATGGACATTCATTTCAAATTATAAGATAAAAATGCATTCACCTTTACATATATGATAAGGAAATATATTAAAATATACATTTTAACATTTATATCATTCATTTCATCTCATATGAAATCACTTCCATTTTTATGATTCAAAATATGAAGACAAACATACATTCACCTTTATATATATGATAAAGAAATATATTAAAATATATATTTTAACATTTATACCATTCATTTCATCTCATGTGAAATCATTCCATTTTTTATGAATTTCATTTTAGCACACATTTATCTTTTGAAAACATTTTGTTTTCACTTTATCTTTTTTACTTAACTATTTCACAAAAAGGAAAAAATATTATAAATGATGTAATAGCCCAGTTTTTTAATTATTTCTTTGATTTTAACTTTATGAATATTTCTTCCTCTATTCATTTTATTTTTTCATTTCTATGTGAATGATGCTTTTCTTACTCGCTTCATTTTATTTTTTATTTGAAATATATTTTCCCACTCATCCTTCACTTTTGAAGTATTAAAATGATTTAGTATTTTATTTTAACATTAATTCTTTAGTTCACATTGACCTTTCAAATTATAATAATGAAAGTTTAGATTTGATGGTCAACTCTACCTATCAAACAATCTTTTTATGGTGGAACTTATTCATTCAAATGTGCCCAAAAAATATTATGACACATCTTAGTATAAATAAAATCAGATATAAACCAAATATCTATATTACCATTAGTTCATACTTAGTCCAAAGATAATCCTAAAGAGGAAAGTGCTCTCATTAATCAAGAGCATATCGATGATGTTGTTTAGGAAAAAAAATTCTAATGATCAGGATCCCCCTCTATTATCACCACTTTAGTTGTTTATTGATGTGTGGGTTTGATCCTTGTATTTATGTTCTTTTTTGTTTCACACTCTCTCCCATTTGAATTTTAAAGATGTATTTTTTTTACCACTCACTTTTTTTTAATTATATTATTTTATTTTATGTTAATGAAAGATTAAATAGAACTTATTCATTAAAAAAAAAATCTCCTTAATATAATATCAACTTTTTAAATTTTTTATTATGTTTTATGATAAAAATGTCTATATATGATTGTATGACCATCAAAATTGGACCTTGATAGCTATATCAAAATGTATAATGGATAAGAACTTAGGAAAAATTAAATCCACATCATTTAATTATCCGTATAGACTTTACTGTAATCATTTTGATTAGAATAATATTTCTATCAGCTGTGTTATCTCTCCCAACAAATGGTTGGGCTTCTTGCTCTAACAATATTCATCATGAGACATTTGATTGGAGTTGATCATTAATGCGGATTTAACCTGAGAATGCCTAAATTCCAATGGTAGGGTCCTCAAACCTTTTACCTCTTTTCTTTTTCTTAAATCCCTACAACTATTGCAACTTATATATATATATATATATATAGTAAAATAATACATAGGCATTCAGAAAACTAGAGTAATACATCAATGAAACAGCAAGGGACTGAAGAGAAACCCAAGTCTCAAACTTATCAACGACTAAACTCCATGTTGAGAAAGAAGCACGCCAGACTTTGACAAGAGCAGCTACTTTCTGCTTATTCTCCATGATATTGATGGATTTGTATCACCATGGTAGCCTTTGTTGCTATATTATCTATTTGCTTTGTGCCAAGATAAGAAAATCATGTGAAATTATGAAATGATGTGCCATTCTCTTCTTTGTTTTCATCACTTTTATGATTTTCCATACATTGAAATGATGAGCCACTCATAAACTTGTTGAGCTAATTGCTTTCTAATTGTGCATTATTAAGTTGTATGTTAAGTTAGTTAGTGTTTCATGTTATCCTACAAATTCTATTTTAAGGGTTATATGGAATCTTGGTAGTGGCATTCTCTTTCTTTTTTATGTGTCATTTATTGACTATGTCAATCATTTATGTTTGTTTTAGCAAAACTCCCAATTATCATTAACTATGGGCCTTTTCATTACCTCCATGTAAGAATTTTTGACTTGTGCTACTTTAATCTCATCATCAATGTGTAAGGATTTAATTGAAAGAGTGACCTCTACGGGAGGTCCTATAACTCCTTGTTAGTTGCTAAATACCTTTGTGCCTTCAACAAAACTTTGTATATGATTACAAGTGGGAAAAATAATAATGTGAGATCTATACATGTGAATGATTTCATATCTAATCTAGAATGCTTCCATTCTTCTCTAATCAAGCCACGAGGTAGATTGCTCTATCCCTACATTCAAATATTTGCAACAATCTTTAAGTGTTCAACCATTATCCACATAGGATAATAAAGAATTTACTCCAACCATCAACCAATACTAAAGCTTCCACAACTTCAATTTATTGTAGACCAACTCATACACCCCTAATTAGATTTGACAAGAAGATTTGATTTTCATAAAAGAACTATATGATATGAAGTTCATGCCTCTAACACTATAGGATCTTGTTGCATTAAATTGGTGGTAACAATGTCTTCGAAAGAGAGATTTCATTCTTCACATCAATACAACTTTCCTTAGAATTTGTGCTAATTGAGTGTCAAGAAAAGGCTCATACTCCATTAAGTCATTAGTTTCCTTGAATTTTCACACTTAAAACATGATTGATTAAATTTTCATTTAGTATCTATCTACTCCTCCCACAATCATTAACTAGATATCAGAAATCACCACTACTACATCCATTTGAACTTGTTAGTGCAAGGTCTAATAAAAGAAATCTTGTAGATTTTCTCATCCATGAAAAATTAATATCACAATTGAACCTAAATTGAATGAGTGGACATCATAACATATAAATAGACTTAATGAATCACATGTATCATGTATCTTCTGCTAGAATTTGATTAATCAATGCTCAAAAAAAAAACTAAGCAACCAGTCACTCCATGATTTAAGTGACTCAAGCTATGCATAGTTCCAAAAGGGGTCCAGATCAATGGAAAGTAATTTATAATTGTCCTAGTCAAACACCCACTATCAAGTGCAAAAATGAAAGATGAGTTTATTATTAGCTTATTATAATCCTGCACACAAAGGAACAACATCAAATTTAAGAGAAACCTGCAGATGAGAAAAAAGAGAAATCAGACAATGAGCAAAGCCCTCAAAGTGCAGCTCCCTAGTGATTTGTGTGGTTATTAAAGATAGCTTTACACCTGTTTAACCATATATAAGATAAAATGACATGTCTAACTCCATCAGCAATGATATTATGATGCAACCCAACCCCAAGAAGAGCTTCTTTCCAATTTAACTGATGCCCAAAGATAGCTGGTAAGTCATTAAAAATAGCATTCCACTGCCTTTAACAGATTGGAATGCCCAAAAAATGCCTTATATTCAAAACCGATTCTCTTCGTTGTTCATCATTGCTTCATGTTGTTTGTGTTTCATGTCTAACTGTTGTTGCCATGTTCTTCTCAGACTGTTGTACCTATTATTGATGGCAACATGCTTGTTTCAAGACTGATGTAACTGTTTCTTTCACTTCAATATTTTGGGGCTCCTCGGTGTCATGGTTTGGTTGGTTCGTTGTTTCCTACAGTTTCGGGTGTATTTTTACTATTGTAGCCAGTCTTTGCTATTGTTGTTTTGTGGATGTAAGTTTCTTTTGCAGTTTATTACTACACTCTCTTTGTAACATGTATTTTTATCAATAAAAAATTTAAGAGAAATAACCAAAACAATAAATTAGACTCGTGCACATTAAATATAACCCAAATATGAAAAGATTATTTAAATTCATCACATTATTATCTCCTCTTTGAATTGTTCCAAAACATCATCGCTCTCCTCTTTGCAAAATCTTCATTTGTAGGATTTCAAATTCTTTGTAATTTCATGTTTGGCATCATAGCTTGAGATTTGGATTCAAATGTTTGAGCTGCATGCATACCCAACTTGTCATTCTAAACACGTAAGAGTACATGATCAAGTTCATAGGGATTCTCATGATATTGGCAATTAGAAGGAAATTGTCCTTTAAAATAGGTTGCATAGCAAGCTTTACACTTTGAAGGAGCCATCAATTTTGGCCAAGCTCATATCAACATGGTTGCATTATAAGAATGACACCGCAACCTACAACAAGTTTTGATATGCCCCCCTTTTGATTAAACATTGAGCACTTCTAACAATAGAGAAGAATGGCACAAAGATCTACAATTGGGGTCTCAATGATTGAAAGGAAGATGCAAACAGCTCCATTTAGTCATTTCCCCATCAACCAATAGTCAATGAAAACATAGCCACCTCAGACTACACATTTGACCATGTTTATTAATTTATTATAAATAAGAATTCAATGCATTTTGGATTTTCAATTAATTAATAAATACAGTCAAATGTGCACTCTGATGGCTGAATAGATGTTGCCCTCACCACAATTGTCTCATAAATGCGAATGGGACACAATTTAATTAGGTCTTTCATCACAAAGATCATATAAATGTGAATGCACGTACTCTTAGCCAATACAAATATGGCACTTATGTCTACGTAGGCTTTAAAAATCTTTTGGGTCTCTTGACTTCAATCTTGAAAGTTAAAGAAAGGAAATATGAAACATTTCGAAAAAAGAAGTGAGATCAAATGTTATAGCATAAAACTCTTAAGGGAAAAGATGTGAGCATTTAGTTTGGTTGTTTCATCATGGCTAGCAGGAATAGGACACGCGGAGATGCCCCCCTGATAGGGATGAAGGTTTAACCACACATTAACTGATATAGAGGGCCCGCCTGCTTACGTTGCTGGATAAATTGGTAGATTACCATTGGCCCCTAGTAATATTCATTCACATGGGTATTTGCACAATTATCTATGACCAATCAGATTGAGAGACCTAGGATTCACATAACATAAGAACAACCAACTAACATGCCACCTGGCCACTACATTTGCTAAGTGATGTCAAGAACCTACGGTATGGGATAAATAATGTCAAAGGGTCGTTTGTTGGTTACCATTATGTTAACGAAAATCACTCAAGATGGTCAATAAGAACTCATTGCATGAATGTAACATGTTTGTAGGGGTCAAAACAAAGGCAAAAGATTAAAATGCGAATAAAAGACCCAAGGGAACAAGTTTGTTATAGACATAACGTAGGACAACCAAAGGTGAGCATAAAACATGCAATCGACACCGTACCAAGGTGGAGGGAAATTATTACAAAGTGAAAAGATCAAAATGGGTGTTGATTGATTATCAACAATGCTATGAATCATTTCCATGGGATTGTAGGGGGCATATATTCTTAAACCAAAAATCATAGTGTTGGGATTGGAGTAACCTCCCAAAAAAATGGGATTTCTTGATTTGTATAGGTAAATAAGGGTGTGTTCTTGATTCATTAGAAGATGATCTTCTCAAGAAAATATCTTTCATTAGAATGTGATCTTCAATCAAATATTCTTCATTGGAAGGTCATTTTTACAAATGTGTCATAAAAATATTTTAATGTTAAAAAGAGATCTTCGATTAGAGGTACTTTTAATCAAAGGTTATAGGTTCAACTGAATGTCAAATATTGTTCATCTATAAAAAATATCCTAATACAAACTAAACCGCGTCTATACATGATCAAGTTTGTATCATTTAATCAAGTAGTGTTGTTGACCAATAATGTAGTAGGGAATCTAAAAACCTCCAAAATAATGCATTCTCTACCCACTCCTTACAACCCATCCATGGCTATCACACCACTATATATAACCCATCTAACATCATCCTCTAATGTCCCAAATCCACCAAGTGTGTATATCTATATCTCCTCTTATGCAAAAATGTAGGGCTCTCCCTTTATCCTCTTTGTATTATCCCCCATAGCTTGACCACTACAATATGCTCCAAGGTCCAAATTTGTAGAAGAGTCACTAATGCTAATAGTTGTTCATCTCTATATGTCATTAATTATAGATCTATATACAACTACGCCAACACGCATGAACCCCACACAAACTCTCTCTCCTCTATCTACATTTCTACCACACAATGTACTAGTCCAATGGGAAAAATCTTGTCAATCTTATTCTAAGTAGCTATATGTCATTGATAATTCCTAATAGTACCAAAGGAATATCCTCTACTAATTTCTCACATGCATCAATGTCTAGTGATAGTCTTTTCCAAGGAAAATTGGCCCTCCCAAATAATCTTTGTAATATTGCATTTACATCTTGGGCTATGTAGTACAATGATTACCTATAGATTAAAATCAATAAAATCCTCTACACATTCTCTAAGGTTAGTGTCATCTCCCCCATCTATAGGTGGAAGGTGTTCATCTTGCTTCTCCACTACTCTACTAACATTTTCAGCATCAATCAATGTGGCCTAATAATTAGTATTTGAAATATTTACTATAATCTATAACATTCCAAGATGTCTAGATAGTGTTCATGTCCCACTACTTTCTTAACTCAATACAGGTGATTACCTCTTCTAAGCCATTGGTGGAGGAAATTGTTCTTACATTCAACAAAACTCATGTAAAATCTTGTCATAATTTCCTTTTCTATACATGTGTTAGTCTATCCACACATGTATTACATCATGAATTCAAATGTATGGCCATGAGTATGCATAATCAAACACACATACACCTTAGGATGAAATATATACAATTTATAATGCAAACACATATGCCATTTTTCCATGTATGCACACCAAACCCCACAAACATTCCAAGATCCCTACACACCATTTCTCTTTGTATATGTTTTTTGTGGCACATACACCACAACTCTTTGCATATATTTCACTTTTCCATACACACATTAAATCACCTCACCCACATGTTGGAAGGTGAAATTCATAGGTTATCTTTTGCATTTTCCTAGTCTTTCTACCCCATTAGTGCACCTAAACCTAAAAATATCATGCATAATAGTGCTCTTACCTTCACTAGTCGCTTGTAATGTTTCACACTTTGCTTAATGCAAATTGAATGACACTTTCTCCATCATTTCTCATCTCCTAAATGGAATATTTTTACCCTCCCTGCTCATCCCTATTTATTTACTCCCAATCCCCATTTTTCTCCCCCTAATAAAAAATTCCACCCCCTTTCACCTCTTTTCCTCCCATTCATCTAGTTTTTAACCATTTTCATCTCTTTTTATTTTGTTGCTCCTCATTTTTCTTCCTCTATTTTATTTTTCTTCATTTCTCCTTTTGAGAGATCACCCATCCTATTTTTTCCCAACTAACCTCTTGAGGGGGCATCATCCCTCCATCTTACTAACATCATTTTAAAGTAGTTGGAGCATGCCAATGCACTCTTTTATCTCAAAAGTCCTATATTTTATTTTTCTTTGAAATTAAATGCTTCTTCTAGTCACAATGTTGTCTCAAAGAGGGAAAAATGTAGACATGTAAAGTCATCTCTCAATATTGCTAGTATCATCAATTCCCTTCACATCACCATATGCTAAGTTAATTAAATAAATTTATTTTAGTTCAATCTTTGTTCTAGTGTGGGTGGGGGCCCTAGCTTGATTGGCTAAAGCATCCTGTTGTGGGTAAGAGGTCACAAGGTCTAGTCTCCCCCCGTCCCCATGGTATCGGAGGGCATGTCGCACCAACGTCACTGGTCACGTGAAAAAAGTTTACCAAATGCATTGTAGTTTATAGGGGGGCTACTCGATTCCTATAGTAAAAAAAATCTCTGTGCTAGTGTTAATTAAATAATTTAAATTGATTAATTATTCTAACTCCCCCTCTATCAATAATTAGATAAATTATAAAAAAATATTTAATAAACAATATTTTTTTAGTGTCCATCTTAAATAAATAAATTCAACATTTATTTATTTAAGTTCATCATTTTCATCATTCTCATTATAAAAAATTAAATAAATAGAACATATATTTATTTAATTCTTTTTTTCTTTCAAATCACTAGTTGAGTAAAATTAATTATTTAAATTAGATAATCATTTGTTCAATCCAAATCATGATTATATTAAAGCAAATCTTGCTCAAACTTTAAGATTGTACATGACTCAAAAACAAAATATTTGAATTTCCAAAAGAGCAATTTTTAAATCTTGTCCCTCCATTTTCTCCAAGAAAATCCTAGCCTTTCACGACTCAAAGAAAGGACGTTTTGATCCTACCCCTCAATCTTTCTCCAAGAAGATCTTAGCCTTTCAAATCCCTTCAATCATGGACCCCCCCCATGTGCACCAATCACAAGGTGCCACTTGAAGGCTTCTAATGTATCCAATCCTCTCAATCAAGCTCCTCCATTGATCTCCGAAATCAATCTTAACACGATCCTCTATCCTTCATGTCTATAAATAGCTCATCATATGAGCTATTTTCAAGAACTCTTGGAATGCAATGCTATGTTGTCAAATTAAGCAAACTTACATCCTCTCTTAGTCACAAATCCACCTTGAGCACATCAACCTTTGGGTGCAACAAAAGTCTTGTTGATGAGAGATTTATTATTGTCTTTCATCTTTTAAACATGGTCTTTTAACTTAATCTAGAGGTGACACTTAGGTATAGAATGAGGGTTTGAAATTCACAATTTAAATCCTTTATTCATATTTTATGCTTGCTTATACACACTTATATTGTTAGAATTTAGCAATTCTTTAGAGTTTCTATTTTATTTTATTTATGAAAGAATAAAACTGGAGCTATATTCAATGCCAAAATTGTTGATTATAGTTTCTTTATTTATAAGAAGACCAATTTGATTTCCGCAATTTACTTATCGATATAAGACTAAGTAAGAAAAGTTTTATTCGAGTTCCAACATCTGTAAGATCTCCTCAATCATCAATGAAGCACACCTTGCACTCTCAATAGAGATTATCCTAAAGGGAATCTCCAAACCACTTCACCTCATATGCCTTATTGACAAAGTTGATTTTATAGTTATAGTTATATTTTTACTACCACTTATACGAAGAGGTTAGTTCGTGTCTTTATATGTCTAAATTTTATAGGAGTTTACACGTTAGACAATAGAATATTGTGATGACTACGTCCCTAGAGTGAACTTTTTAAGACATTATTATTATAAAAACTCTTATTTTGATAAGCATTTTATGTTTTAAAATATTCTCTTTGATTAATACGAAATTTTAAAATGGTTTCCACTAAAAGTAT
This sequence comes from Sequoia sempervirens, assembly GCA_007258455.2. NCBI lineage: Eukaryota > Viridiplantae > Streptophyta > Pinopsida > Cupressales > Cupressaceae > Sequoia > Sequoia sempervirens. The sequence goes on along the minus strand of VDFB02193867.1, from coordinate 332,309,367 downwards.
TACGTTAGTTAAAGGAATTGAGATATAAAAAATTAAAAAAACGCTCGTGGTTCGGAATCTTTGGTGGGTCCCACGGGATTACAAGATAATGTGACGTGTCGTGTGTTTTGTTGACGGATTAATATTTTCTTAACGTCAATGACTTGTAGGTTGTTCCTTCATTGACTTTATTAAGTGCTTGCAAGTGGACCCCTTATGTGCGTAAGCGCATCCCCAAAGATTTCAATTATTGAAGGAGGATTATCTTATGACGATACCATTATCCATGCATGATGATGAGGTTGAGGTTCATATTTTTATTTGGGGTAATTTTGATATTAGTAATTATGCATGCACATGTAAACTATTATTGAAATTGATATTATTTGAAAAGTATAGGTTATAAGGTTGATTTTGTTGGATAGTCATCTCCACTCAATTTATTAAGAGAATTTGTGTATGAAGTTTTATAATGAGTGGTTTATAAGATATAATATTTGTTTAAGATTTCAATTATTGAAGGAGGATTATCTTATGACGATACCATTATCCATGCATGATGATGAGGTTGAGGTTCATATTTTTATTTGGGGTAATTTTGATATTAGTAATTATGCATGCACATGTAAACTATTATTGAAATTGATATTATTTGAAAAGTATAGGTTATAAGGTTGATTTTGTTGGATAGTCATCTCCACTCAATTTATTAAGAGAATTTGTGTATGAAGTTTTATAATGAGTGGTTTATAAGATATAATATTTGTTTAAGACTTGCAAATAATAATGTTTTGTGGATTTTTTATTATGAGAGAAATTTAATGGTGAAATGTATTTATTTTTTCGAATTTTTTAATGTTGTATCTTTACATGAGAATCCCTTAGATGCAATATGTTTTAAGTGGATCATTTGTAGTCATGAGATAGGAGTTCTTGTGAAGATTATCTCAAGACTATGCAATATAATATGGATTGATGACAGTTATCTTAAAATCATATAGTTGAATCCTAATAAATTATCATGTACACTAAAATACTATAGATATGTATGACCCACACATACACATTTTTCATAAATTTTTCAATAGTAATATATTGTATCTCATTATAATTTAATGTCAAAATAACTTTAAATTAACGCTAACGAAATATTATGTTGTCTTAACAATATCGTTTCCATGCTAGAGTATAAATACAAACAAGCCGCACTCTCAAAGAATGTAACATTGCAAAAGAGGATCAAAGGACTAGAAGAGATACATACAAGTTTTGATAAATAAGACTTAAAGGGCATGTAGCAATGCAAGAAAAATGGTACCTAGGATAAGCTAGATGAACTCTCTCATATTTGGTATCTCAATTCATTTTCATGTTAGAGAGAAAATACAAACAAGCCATACTCAAGTTAGGATGTAGTATTAAAAAATTCTAGACCAAAGAGACTATAAGAGGTACTTAGGGCTTTTGGTAAATAAAAATTAAAGGACATGTAGTGAAGTAAGAAAAATGGTGCTTAGAAAGAGAAAGTGGGAGAACTCTTCCCATATTTAGTATATCATTCAGTTAACTGACTTCATTTCCATGTTAGAGTGCAAATAAAAATAACCCATACTCTTAAAGGATGAAATATTGCAAAATAAGAGTAGAGAAATGAAGAGACACTTTGGAGTGTTGGTAAATAAGATTCAAAGGATAGGTACTAAAGCAAGACATGTGATATTTAAAAGGAGAAAGTGAGGGAACTCTTCCCATGTTTAGTATCTTACGCTAACAACACTTCCATGTCAAAGTGCACATACAAATAAGATATAGCCTAAAAGGATGTAGTATTGCAAAAGAAGACAATAGAGACCATAAGAGATTTTTAGGAATTTTGGGAAATGAGATTTAAAGGACAAGTAGTGAAGCAAGAAATATGGTACAAGTAAATGAGAAGGTATGAGAACTCTTCCCATATTTGATATCACATTAAGTATTCATGGGGTCAAATTCCTCTCTTAAAAGGAAGACATAATCCATAAGGATTCAAAAGAAGATGAAGCATCCCAAACATGACTCATCAAGCTCTATGACTCCTCACACCCCCACACATGATTTCCCATGTTCCATGTGTGACATTCATTTTCAACACATGATTGTAACATCCTAAAGACATTTCTTTATTTCCAAAGTAAGAAGACCTTTTATCTACTTCCTTGTACTTATTTTGAGACATGAAGAGGGTGAATTACATCAAGTCTAGAGATACATTTGAGTGTTGAAATGATTAGGAGAAGAATAATTTCAACTAAAAAGATAAGTTATAAAGTTAATAGCTAAATAACTAAAATGTGTATCTCTTATTTTTATACTAGTTTGTTTTCCACCAACTAATATTTCTCAATCCTATTTTAAAAAAAATAAAAATACTTGTACACTATCTTACACACTTTCTTTCTTTCTTAACTCTTAATTGTTCTTCTTAGAAACAACATTCTACTTCATTTGAACCTCTCAAATAACACAATAACATAAAATGTGATGTATTCACATCCACTATAAACCAGATAGAATTTTATTTTATTTAAAATATTTTTCTACATATTTGAGTTTTAAAATGAGAAGACATCCTCTTGTATGAGATTAATTGAATGGTTTACCATGATCATAAAGTAATTTTTTTTTATGTTTCATGATATATATCTTTTTATTTCAACAAAAACAGATGAGTTCCATAGATGTTAACATCTCTATCTTTAAATAGAAGATTAAAACAACATTGAAAGTAGCATAAATCTAAACCAAAAATTCATCATTTGGCCACACATTCTTGTCATGTGGTATTCTCTTACTACCATATATGAGTCTTTTTGCTACACTCTAAATTAGGTGGGCTACCCTTGTTCAATTGTGTGGACTCGCGAACAAATAAGAATGATACTTGTGAATGTCTAACATAAGGATAGATGTTATATGAGATATAGGTGGAATATAATACTATGGCAAAAAAGGCTTGTGGGATTAAATAATGCATATAAGAAAGTGTATCATAGAAAAAAGGCAACTTGCTTAACTTCGGAATAATTGATGATAAAATGGACTTAATTTCACCTTGATCTAGTGTTGTGAGGTGTTTTACACATCCAAATTAGGTCTAGGACCTTTATAAATTGAATAAAATGCATTTATCAATGTATTGTAAAGGTGTTGTAAAGTGATTCAACATTAAAAAATGTATTTAATGATATTTTGATATCAATCTGGAAGACTTTTAAAATAAACTTAATGTTAATCTAGTGTTGTAATGTGTCCTACACATTCACATTGGATGGTGTACCTTTCTAGGCTTTGTGGACCCCATTTTAGTGTTGCAAAGTGTATTTAATCACACTTTCACATTGAATTTTGTGTCCCAAGCCCTAATTGACCTTTATATCATCATTAATAGGCCCCTATTGCCCCATATTGTGCATCCCAAGGCATAATTTGATCAAATACCTGATGAAATCAACATAAGAACTAAAATTCCTCATTCCCCAATATTTTGGCTGTCAAAAGGGCCCCTCTAGGACTAATTCACCCATCTGGGCAAATGAGTCCCTACCAAGTGGGACTAATTCACCCAAGGTGGCAAATCAATCCCATTTGGGTCATGTTTCAGTTTTGAGCAGGAAATTTTGGATTTTAAATTTATTTCTCCTCCATGTCAGCCTTGGGGATCAAATTAGTGGGGAAATAAGGTGAATTTACTATAAATACGAGCCTCTAAACCATAAATAACAATAAAATTCATTATTCATTCATCATTCATCAAGTTCTTAAGTCAAGCAAGCTAGGGTTTTTGCATTACAAGTCATTAAGATAGCATTTTTAGACATTCAAGGGCAGATCCTTCATATTATTGCAGCAACCCAAGATCTATCGTCAAGGAAAGGTATTAATCTCTCCATTTCATGTGCATGCTTCATCTTATTTCTTCATTTGGTTTAATTACCTAAAAAGGGGTTTGACCAAGGCAAACCCCCATGCCCTAACATCCAACATTTCTCCTTCTTTTCTTGTGTGTTTGCAGATTTAGGTATATTAAGGGTTTGAAAATAATTAAAGATCAAGTTGCAAAGTTTTTTAAGTCATATCTTCATTTACCAAGACAAAATATCCATTAAAATTCACCTACAGTACCAGAAATCAGACTTTCGGAGGTAGACACCTGTCAGGAGCTAAAGTGCAGACTGAAGGCTACTGTTTCCACTTTTGGGATTTTAGAAATTCAGAAGTGGACTCATTCACCATTAGTGGTGAATGATTCCAATTTCTAGTCCTGAAAGATGTTTTCTGTATCTTTGGATACCTATTTGTCTAAATTGGGCTCTGGAACAGTTTCCCAGATCTGGGACTAATTCATCCAGAATGGTGAATGAGTCCTTGTAGTCCAAATTTCTAGCATCAACAACATTCCAGAATCCATTTCCAATCTCCATCAAGTTCTCAGGTGCACACATTTAGTTTCATTCATTTTTGTTACAATTTACCTTCATATCTAGGTTATTTTATTTATGTTTGCATACTACACTGTGTTTTCCAACACTTCATACTTCTTTAGTTTTGCATAAATAATCAATCCATTTTATCAATCCTTTGCATTTAGATCATTGAATTTAGGCATATGTTCATTAGACTTGCATTAATTTGAGTGAACCACCTAGATTTTGGGGTCTATCTCTCTCCTTTAGGTGAAAAACCCTAATTGAGCAAGAGAGTCATAGCATCCCTACACAAAAAAAAAAATATGGTTCATTTTGGTGAACCTACTTTTTGAATATCTTCTTATCTTATTTGGAGTCCATCCTCGTCATAGAATTATCTTGCATTGCATTTTGTATTAGTTAATTTGTATTCTAGACTTTCATATTTTTGCATTAGTTAAAGTGCATATAGGTTGCATTTTTTCATCTCAAATCATTGGAAAACATCTAAAAATTGCATTTGCACTTAGGTTACACATAATACAACATAAAAAGAATAAAAACTATTGGGAATAGTATTCCATTTAATTGCAATCCTAAACATTATTTCATGTATCTCCTAAGTCCTTGGAAAGTGTTCTCCAACACTAGGATTAGAAAGAGATGAAATTCGAATAAAATAAACATGTAAATTGGCATTTGTAATTAATTCTAAATGATAGGAAAATGTGGGGATGTCCAAGAATAAATCCTACAAAATAGGAGCATATGGGGCGCCCACATGGAAGGTGAAACCCACCTTGAGTTAAGTTAACTATTTAGAGAAAAGATAACACTTCAGTAATGTATATAAAGATCCTAGAAGTTAGGAATTGATGTTTACATGCATGGAGTCCAATTCAATTTAGTTTAGTATCAATTTAGTTTAGTTCAGTTCAATTTAGTTCAGTTCAGTTCAATTCAATTCAGTTATCTTTAGTTGCATGTAGTTAGTTTCAGTTGAATGCTAGTTAACTTCAAATGACTTGGAATGCATGACTAATGACTTGAGTTGCATGACAAATAATAGGTGATACATTCAGTTAAGTTGGGATGATCAATTATGCATCTTTTTTGCATGAATTGATGGGGAGATATGTTTCAGTTAATAGAGATTGACTTGGACCCACCTTAGGCACCCAAGTTGGCATCCTAGAGCTAACACTTTTTCATGAGAAGATATTTTATAAGGTTGAGTTAAGTGGGCCCATTCTTGGGCACCAACTTTGAGGAGGAGCTTACAAGATATCTTCGTACTCAACATTGAGTTAGCACTTCACTTTTGGATGCCCAAATTGATGGACTTGGTTTGACATTGTTTTTCACGGAAGAACTCTACTTGTAAAGAATAGGCGTAGGTTTTGTGAGATAAGCTTTGCACTTTGTAATTGTAAACTATTTGGAGTTTACAAGGCTCATTATTGTCTATAAATTGCAGCAAGTTGAAGAGAGTTCTATCAGATTTTATTGTAGGTTGTGAAGAAGAATTGTTGAAGGAAAAATAAACATCTCAGGTAAGGACTAGTAAAGAATTATTGTAATCTTGTTATAAGGTTAAATAATACAAACACTATTGATTCTGGTGGTGGAGTTTTTTCCCAAAATGGTTTCTCCACAGTATATGTTGTGTCACTTCTATCTTCTGGTCTTATTCTTCTATAATCTTCTATCTATTTCTAACAAATGGTAAAATGAATCTAAATAGATAATCATCCACAAAAAAATTGTAACAAAGAACACTTAATTATATCTATAGTATATTAGTTTTACAAGTTTTAAAGTTAAATAATTACCTCCATATTCAACATTTGGTATCAGATCTAATAGTTGGGTAGAGTTTGGGGAACCTTTCTCTTAAAATTTTGAAGGTTTTTGGGCTGTAGTGGGAGCTTTTACTATTGTGATATTGTTGCTTTTGTAAAATCGGTTTGTTACAATGAGTTCTAATTCTCATTTAGCTATTGAAATATTCAATGGATCTAATTGTGTGTAGCACGTTTTCTAACCCTAAATGATGCAAAATGAAAGAAATGCAAAAGGAGAAGAACACAAAATACCACTTCAAGATTAGCCTAGTTAGAGTTGAACAAAGAAAAGATAAAAACCAGTTATTTACCTTGCCCAAGTCAATTTGTTGGTTGGACCTTTGATGTTGATTTCTTGTGTGCTCCTTGAAGGAAAATCACTAAAACTAGATGCAAAAGGATGTGGGTTCAATGGAAAATGCAATGATGGATTTGGGTATTTTGATAATTGTATGAAATGAATGCAATATGAGCTTGAAGATTCAACAATGGATGCAAGAGCTTGAAAGAGAATGCTTGAAAATTGATAGAGTGAATGCTTGTGAATTGTGAATGTGAATGTGTATTGAATGAATGAAAATGAGACTAAAATCTTCTATTTTAGGGGAAGAGTATCTATAGAATTGGATGGATAAGATTTAGCCACCATGGACAACATGAAGGGCTGTGGTGAGTTGAGGAATCACAAACCCTCACATCCTACCATGTGGAAATAAGGTGGAAAGAGGACATGTGATGTGGAGGTACTTGCAAATACCTTAGGTTTGGGAGAATATTTCCTCAAAAAGGAAGTTCTTGTCCCCATGTGTGAAGGATGTGACACATGAGGAATTTGTGAATTCCTCAATAATCCTCATGGGGAAGAGATAATCAATGGAGCAATAAATGTGAATTTTTAATTCACATGATTGGGAGTACCTTGGAGATAAGACAAGGTCCTCATAAAGGAGGTCCTTGTCTCCATGTGGGGGATGTGACATATGAGAAATTTTAGAATTTCTCAACAACCTTCATGGGGAAGAGGAAAGCATTGGATTAATAAATGTGAATTTTTAATTCACATGGGGAAGAGGTTGTCTAGGCTAAAGAAAGAAAGCACTTATGAAGGTTGACTTAGAGGCATACTAAAAATGGCATGAGGATTAGATTAAGGTTGTGCAAACAGGTGATTAAGAAGACTAATGGAGGATTAGAGACAAGTTACAAAATATGGACAATGTGACATTAATCCTAATTAAAGGTGTGCACATCTTAATCATGGATTAATTAAACTAATCCAGATTAGGAGAGGATTATGGAGGATGTGACAAGGAGAGAGAAAAGAGAGAATTTAAAATTTATTTAAATTCAAAAGGCTAAATGACTAAATTAAATAAATTGATATATTTATTTAATTTACAGAGGAAGGGATGAAAGGTAAAGTATTTAATTATTAAATGAAATACTTTAGGAACCTTAGGAGAAGAGGAAATATTAATTAATAAATTATTTAATTAATATCAATGGGGGATATGAGATAGATGAATAAAGGGGATGAATTTGACCATATGGGAGTGGTGAAATTTGGATGTCTAAATTATTCCCCTCTTTGAAATATTGTTAGAATAATAGTGTTTTGAAGAAAAATAAAATGGAAATGACTCTATAGAGGAGATGACTAGAAAATGATGTCCCCACATGGGAGAAGTTGCACGAGCTTATGAGATGGTGGGAAATGAAGGGAGATGCTCTAGTCTTGCAAGAAAATGACCATGACAGAGGAATGGAGGAAAATGGTAGTGTATGCCCCCTCGAGAGGGCAGTTGGGGAAGAAAAAGGGGCCATGGGTGACTTCTTGATATGAAGAAACAGAGGGTACCATTGGATCGAGCTTGAAAAACCATGAAGATTGGATTTTGAACAAAGTCAAATGGACACACAATGTGCAAATGGCGGCCTGCAGAAGTTAGAGGATTAGTTAAATTAAAAAGAGGTTAAATAAAGGGTAAAAATACCCTTAACTTTAAAAAGTTAGAAAAAGGAGGGAAAAGAAATATATAGTAATTTTAGGAATTACTATTCCTCATTTGCACACCTAGCAGTTGAGTGAGAGAGAGAGAAGAGGAGAAAAAGGAGATGAGGATGGTCAAGGAGTTCGATGACAACATTATCCACTGGGGGAATGAGGTATGAAGGTTCTTCCACGAGTGCGCGATTCCATGCCAAGTTAGTCCCAAAACCTTCTTTGTGATTTTAAGCCAATTTTGTTGTGTTTTTAAATTTTTATGTATTTTAAAAACATGAGTTTTGGGGTTCGAGTAGATTAGAAAAATGGGTAGGTAGTGGAATTTTGATTTTGCCCATTTTGGAGGCAAAATTGCCTATTTAGAGGCGGTGGGGAAGGGTAGTGGATTTTCCTATTTAATAGGAATATTCGCCAAATAAAATGATAAAAACACCTAAAAAGGGAAGGATGGCAACAAAGAAGGGCGGATTTTCCCAAGAATCAAGCAAATCCACCAAAAAAGGAGGTTTGACAGGGGAATGGGTGACGACACCTAGGGGATGGGCGAATCTGCCCATCAAAGGGGTGAATGCACCCCTAGGATGGGAAATTGTGCCCATCTCGTGGGCATCGCCACCATGTTGGGGGGCGGACGGGTCTGCCCATCCGCCTGCTGGACTCACCCGCTAGAGAGGTGGGTGGATCCGCCTGCTAGATGGGTGGGCTTGCCTACTCGCGGGGGTAGGCAGGTGGAATCGCCCACCAAATGGGTGGGCTCACCCATGCACGGGGTAGGCCGAATCGCCCGCCGAATGGGTGGGCTTGCCCACCCGTGGAGCAAGTGAAGGCGCCCACCTGGAGGGAGACGGGTTGGCTCACCCATCCTCAGGCGGGCTCGCGTAAGGCAAGTAGGCTCGCCCTTCCCATGGATGGGCTCACCCAAAGGGCAAGCGCGCTCACCCATCCCAAGGATGTGCTTGCTTAAAGGGCAAGTGAATTTTCCCATCCCAAGGGCAGGCATACCCACCCATCCCAAGGGCAAAGGGGGGGAAAGGGAAAACATGCCCATAAAATGGGCGGGGAGGATGACAAAGGGGGAAAATTTGTCTGAGTTGGATGAAGTTGCACAAAAGATGAAAAGACCGCGAAGGGGGGGAATGTCAGGAAGACCACCTAGGGAAGGGAAGGAAAGAATGTGAAAGAGAGGGAAAGATGAAGAAATGATTTAAATGACTAACATGGTGTGTGGTGTGGATGTAGCGATACAAGAGCTTGTGAATGCAAGAGAGGCATTCGGTGTTCTAGAGGTGACGATAGCGGAGATGAACAGGGAGGACCATGAGGCATTGGCATGAGTGGGTCTGCTACACATGTTGGGGTACCCTACTATCAAAGTGCATTGAGCACTATTGATAGCACTAATAGAGCGATGGGATTCAGAGACCACTACATTCCACCTCCCGATAGGGGAGATGACTGTCACCCTAGAGGATGCATGGAGGATTTTACGACTACCGATAGCTGGGCACCTGTTAGTTGGAGGAGATGGGAGGGGGAGGAGCTAGACCAGACCCTATGTGTCATTTTTGGACAAGAGGATCTACCACTTCAGGGGATGGTGTTGGATGTGGACAGATGTTTAGGGTTGGGAGTACCGCCACTACCATTATACCTCTATAGTTTGATTAGCGGGCTTTTGTTGCCGAATAGGAGCAAATTTTTCTATAGCCTCAAGTTCATGGAGGTTATTAGACACATTATTGACCAGAGGGAGGGGGATTTCACATGAGGTCCATGCTTGTTGGCTTAGTTATACAGGGATATGCATATAGTTTGCTATCGGGGGGACTCAACATTACATAGGTGACGCTATTATAGGTATGGGTCTTGGAGCATATCAGTGTTTCTAGGCCAAGAGTGGTGACATGAGGGTTGCAAGATTTGACACTACTTGTGGAATACTAGTACAAGATGGAGTACGGTTGGGTATTTCATTACCAGTGCACTAGTGAGCTAGATTGGTGGAGGCGAAGGCTAGATGATTTATGGGAGGATTAGATAGTGTGGAAGCCATAAATGTGGTGGTAGTTCTCTAGATGGTGGGAGGATGAGGACAGACATAGAGGATACTTCTACATAGTATCCTATTTGATTGGGAGAGAGCCCTACATAGTGGAGCTACATAGGGAAGACTAAGTGTTGAGACAGTACAAAGTGCAGTAGGACATCCTTGCAAGATCGCAATGATTTATGTAGATCACACGAGAGTGACCATGGAGGGAGCAGATTGCTACCAAGTTTGTGAGACAGTATTGGTTCGAGCTTTAGGAGGTACCTTACCCAGGCAGGCGAGGGGGCAGAGAAAATGCAGGGGTGATAGTGAGGTTCTTTGCATGGTGGGCATGCCATCGACCATCAATGATTACACCAGTGGAGAAAATTATAGAGGCACACGGCTTCAGTCCAGAGGATGAGCTGAGACTAATGGGACAGAGGAGGGGGAGGAGGATAGGAGGGGAGGGGATAGGAGGAGGTTGAGGCTGGCGAGGAGAGAGAGGAGTGACATAGGAGGGTGAGTAGGAGGGGAGGACATCAGTAGAGAGGCCAAGAGGAGGTCAAGGTAGAGGAGGAGAGAGAAAATCCATAGGGGAGGCGATGGAGGTAGATGCTCCTAAGATTGATCCATTAGCCATGGTACCATATGTACCACCACCACTGGAGGACCTGGTCGTACTGCTGAGAGGGGCCCAAGTGAGGTTGCAAATTGCAAAGTAGAGACTTAGAGATTCAAAGGCTGCAAGGAGAAGGCTGGTGGTTGAGGTGAATAGGCTATAGGCATAGGTAGACAGTGTATAGGCAGAGGCAAAGAGGAGTTACAACACCTTCGTCTACATGGTATCATAGCATGTGTATGAGATAGAGAGAGAGAGAGATGGACTACAAGCCAAGGTGGGAAATTTGTGAGCAGAGGTGGCTTGGTTGGAGGCAAAGGGTCAAAGAGAGCATGAGGAGCTAGTCGAGGTGAGGTGGGAGTGGGACAGACTACAGGCTAAGGTGACCATACTACAACCAGGAGGATAGTTGGAGCCTAGAGGATTCGAAAACTAGGTATCTTCACAAGCCCTAGCATAGGCAGAGAGAGACATGAAGGATTTGAGGAGACAGGTGGAGGGGCTATTAAGGGAGAGGATTGAGCTGAGATGGGAGCGGGATAAGCTCTGTGAAAGAGTAGAGGTAGCAGAGCAGACGACGAGGGTTGCAGGGTTGGTTCTAGAGAGAGATGGGGATATGATGGAGCAGATACAGACCTTGCAGAGTGAGAGAGATGCAATAGAGGCATGGGTATAGACTCTATAGGGTGAGAAGGAAACAATAGCAAGACAGATGCAAACACTACAACACGAGATGGATGCAGCAGAGGTAAGAGTGTAGGCTCTGTAGGGAGAGAGGGATGAAGTGTAGACACAGATAGAGCTAGTGGAGAGAGAGAGGGATGTAGTGTAGGCACAAGCACAGGTTGTGTAGGGCGAGGGGAGCGAGACAGGGGCAGAGGTTCATAAATTGCATAGGGAGAGGGATGTTGTGCAGGCACATGTACAAGCCATGTAGGAGGAGAGGGACAAAGAAATAGAGCAGGTGTCCCAGGTGTAGGTGGAGGTTGCTCAGTTATGGTTTGCACAAGATGCATGGGCACATGAGAGGAGATCCATATGCAGATTTTGGGATAGGTATAGGACAGAGTGAGACTTAGCTAGGTATCAGGTGGCAAAGCGAGATGAGTACATGAGGGAGGCTAACTACTATATAGCAGCCTATTACATAGCAGTACTAGATCAGACACAATGTGTACCTCCCTACGTCTAAGTGGTACTATAGATGTCGGCACCATCCTATTCAGCAGTTATTGAGAGACCCATAAATGCAAAGGGCCAGTGTCAGACTCACCACATAGGTTAGATGTGGGTAGCTCCCAGTAGAGAGGATAGAGGATGGATGACAAGATACATTTTTTGATAGGTGTTAGATAGGTGGGTAGTACAAAGACGCAGAGATTTCATTTGATTTGGAGCCTTATACTTGTATTTTATTGGATGATTATGGATGTATATGATGGGTATGCATTTTGATGAGATGATGGATTTTATTATGGACTATGTGATGGATATTATATTTTGACATTTTATATGATATGTGACAATCCTTATTGATACTATGTTATGTTTATGTGATGGATGATTTATTTATGCACATGCATATGTTTATGATTTTATTATGGATGATATGATGATGTGATATATGTATGTGTATATGAATGATTTTATTATGGATAACATTGATGATGATTTATGTTGATTCCTACATGGATGACATGTATGATATGTAGGATTCCTAATGTTTATGATGCAATATGTGATGGATGATTTATGACATTATATGCTATGGATACGGATCTAACAATTTGTGATGCAGGTGGTGATGTATGTAATGTGAATATTGTTGATTAGTGATATATGGTAACATGAATGAAAAATGTATGTATGCATTTGTGATCTACATTATGGATAAATGCAATGAGTATTCAATTTAATGAGATAGATTAGGATGTTTAATGCAATGTAAATGGATAATGCAATGAAATGATAATGTCATGAATCTTAAGATGCTTAGAATAACCAATTAAGATTAATCTAAACAACTTAAAATGAATATTATAGACCAACGCACATGTTATGAAATGCAACACCATGAACCTAGAATGCGGAAAGAGATGCGATTAAATTCCTTAAAAACACTAATAGCTAAATGAAATGCAATGTGGACAAGAGTGTAAATAAGGGCCTGCATAATGATGGAAGCGAATGGTAGGCTAACTTTATTTGTGGATCATGCTTGCTTTAGCTTATAAAATGAAGGTAGGAAGGGTGTGAAATGAAACTTGTCAAGAACTGTAGGTATCCTGAGGAGAAGGGGGGATGGAAGAAAATTTTTTGCACAACCAAAATCATAGGTCATAGGTTAGGGATAAATGCAACGCAACAGAATGGAAAATGAAATGCAATCCTACTGTGATTTTCCATTTTCGGAGCACTGAATTTTTCTATAGCATAAGACACCAAGTGCTAGGTTATGTGTAACTAGGGAAAATTAGTGTGTAATGTAGAAAACAAACACAGTAGACAAGAAAGCTATCCCAACACCCCAAAGTCACAAAGACCTTGGTCAGGCTAAGCGTTGGGATAACCACAAGCACAAAAGGACGTCCCAGTATAACACAAGACTATGGGGGCTTTGGTGGGTACTACATGGGACAACCAAGTAGACGACAATAAACAAAAAGATTAAAATACGCCCCTATGTTAACCAATCAAAACACACCATGATATGATAGATCATGGTGACCTTGACAGGTTATGATAGGGATCTCAAATGATAAACAAAAGCCAAAAGCATCAAAATATCACAATCAATTTCAAATGTCCTTTGCCATAGGATTAAGAGGGTGGATGGGATTGATGAGGTATGTTAGGAAGGATGCATCCTATTGAGACCAAAGATGGAAACTAAACTAAAAGATCCATATGACGCAGGATACGCAAAGCTGGTTGGATCTCATGTTACAAGTGGATCTCATTTGTGACAAACTGGCTAGATAAGGGCACCACTTGATGACATGATGCAAGACACAAGAATTGACACACCCTAAAGACCTAGGGGCTTGGGGGCCGATCAAAGATTAGCCTTGCCTACGTGAAAGTGTAGAGCCTTTGTACTTCAAGAAAAGACCATGGATAAAAGTGGGAAGAGGACAATGGAGAAGACCGATGGAAAATGACATCTAGACAAACCAAAAGCCCTGGGAGTGGATCAAATGATTGAACTTGCCTACGTGAAAGCACAGGGGCAACGTAGTTTGAAAAAGACAAACGACAGAAAGAGAGACAAAAGAGCAACATGACAAGATGTGATCTAAACGAAGACCGACATGATGAAGGATCCTAGATGGAGAAACGAGACCGATGGACGATAGGGAGAAACAAGAGAAGCTCAAATTGGGATAAAAGCTTAGGATTACTGATAGTGGATAAAGATCGTCCAATGCTCAACCAAAAATACACCAAGCAACTGATGATGGGATAATGATGGAAGGACATGATATAATAGGAAGTCTAGATTGGATATGTAGATGGGATGGTTGGACACACAAAGCAACTAGGATGCGAGGTAGATAATGATTAAGACCTTTATGAATGGTGCCTATTACTAGATTTTCACCAAACATACTTATCCAAGGCACCACAAAGGGTAGTTTTCACCATAGGACGAATTATTTCTCTTTACTATTTTTCAATTTTTTTGACTTTTTTTATTTTTTTGTATTTTGACAATATTTTACTTTTTTTGTTATTTTTTGGATTTTTGGCTAGATGGGATAACCCAGATGACTTAAGTGTAAAAAAAATTTAGGTGCATGATGTTAATGGGCTCCTCGAGGGGATCTCCTTCTAGTGTAGCAAGCCTATATTCCCTTGATCCATATTTAGCCATGATGACATTGGGACCCAGCCAATTTGTTTCAAATTTACATTTCTTGTCTCAATCCTGCTGATTGTGCTAGTTCTCCTTAAGGACTAGATAACGAATGTTGAATTGGCAAGGAAAAACCTTCTTGTTGTAATTTCTCTTAAGATGAATTTGATATGCTTGAATATGATTGTATGCTTTGATCCATCTTTCATCTAGAAGTTTT
>VDFB02193867.1:332269045-332294267 GCA_007258455.2 Sequoia sempervirens | reverse complement strand
CACATATATATATGTACATATATTTTTGTATGTAATTAGATAATTATATATATATAAGGTCATTCAAATATATATATATATTACATATATATACACCATTTCTTTATTATCTTAGAACTTAAACATACATATATATACATGAATATAAGTATATACGAAGTACGTAGCAACTACATTCTCATCAACTGATTGATATATCAAATACATATAAATATATATATATATATATACATACACATGTGTATGGTATAAGTCTACTCGATTTCCTTATGAAAATTATGTACTCATGCATGGGTTATCATTTATACTTGGAAACGTGTATATATTTATATATGTAGACTCTCTCTCTCTCTATATATATATATCAAAACATTGATTAAAATAGACACAGAAGAATTCACTCATATAACATCATATTAATATCTATATACATATATGCATAATCATACATATGTTGACCTACTTGTATGGACATCCCATTATATCTGACATACGTCTATATCGGCATGTACACATATATGCATATAGGCATATAACTCAAACACTCATTCAACCACAGAATCAAGCATAGTAACATAAGGAAGAACTCATAACCTGCAAACACATAAACATCATCCAATAATGCACTCAATGGTAATCAAGAGCCTCAGTAATGCAAACACATCATGCTAAGCATGACTTACCAATTCCCAACACTATGACTTGACTCAACCATTCTACTGTGAGTGTGTTTGTAGGCTTAGATAGGTTTCATTTAGGGTTATCCAACCAATCACTTCTCCTAAGTGATACTTCCCCTCCACCTAGAGGAATGAACCTATTGTAGACACATAAAATGTCTTGATTGATATTATGCATCTGATTCTAATCAACTAACACCATTTCTTCTAAAATCACTTCAAATTGATCAATCAATTGAATAATCAACATTATTTAATTAAAATCATCAAATTCAGCTATTAATCAAATAATTAAATTTATTTGATTATTCCATCCTTCTTCTAACTTTAATTATTCATCCTATTTAATTAAATCAGATCATTTAATTAAATCCTCTCTTAAATCTTCTCATTTGATTAAAAATCAATCAAATTATTAAATGTCACATCTCTTAATTCACTCCAATTAATTAATCCTAAATCACCTTTCTAATTAGCATTATCAATTCATCTAGCTTTTAACTCTTCTAGAGTGAAATCAACTCATGGTCAACTAACCAAGTTGCACAAGAAAATAATTTCAATTAATTATTTAATTCATCTATTTTCCCTCACCAAGGCATATTCCAAGGAATATTCCTCTCAACCACCTCTTAATCAATTTCCCTCCTTGAAGGATTTCAAAAATCTATCACATCCTCTTACATCTGCAATTAATTCTTTTACAACCTTTCAAATCCTCTTACATCCTCTCAAATCTCATTCAATTTCTCTTACAAGAATTTCAAATTCTCAATTCCCTCCACATACTAGTTCTCATTGTCTTCAAACTCCTTTTGGGTAGGTTGAGAAAGGTGGAAGCAACTTTTGATAACAAGATATTGGACGGATCAATTTGACCAAATTTGGATAAGATCTTTTCTCCTTACTCCATGGTCAACCAAAACATTTTCAATTATAGAGTATGTATACTTATTCTTTTCATAGAGAATTCCTTTTTTCACAGAGATCAAATAGGTAGTAGTAATTGGGTCCATAGGTTCAATGGGCATACAACTTTTTAATTGGAGTCAAATTTTGTTAGATAAGTTGAATTCAATTTTAATTATACAAAAAAAATATAAATGTAGGTAGTTTATTAAATATATTTTTTAGATGATAAAAGTTGGTATAATAATTTTTATTATAAATTAATAAAAAATAAATAGAATTTAAAAATTATAAGTGATAGTTGAAACTCTATCTGTTTGAGATTTACTAGAATTAAATTATATCACATGTCCAATTTTTTTAATTTGGTATCATGCTTGATCTCTATATGAAGACACCTTAGAGGGTATGTTGGAATTGCAATACACAGGTCTTGATAGAATTTGAAAGTGTCCATGGGTAAGTGACTAAGTGGTAGAAAATATCATTAGCTACAATTAGGTTTTTTTGGATGTTTTCTTGTCATGCCTAAAATATTCAAGAATTTTGTATTATAAAATACTTATTTAGGGGATAGGTGCTTGTCTTGAGTATTCTAGCTTTGAATTATATGCTCCTTTGCAACCCCTAGACCTTAAGTTGTTTAATTGAGTCTTTGGGGACTAAATTTCAAATAATACATTGTATGCACTAAGATTCCATCATGTAAGCCTTGTTATTGTGGGATTTGTGCAAGATCATGGGGGTCCAAAAAGTGGCGATGTGAAAAAAGGCCATTTTTAACACGTCCAAAAACGTGAAATTTTTCTTTGACTTTTTGTAAGCTTGGGTGAAAAGTACATACTACTAAAGCAAATACCAAACCAAAATAGATATCCGTTAGGAAGGATATTTGTTTCAAAATGGATATCCGTTTCTAATAGGTTGGAGTTTTTTATTTTTGTCGGGTCTAGGCCGACCAATATTTTAAATTAATATATTATTATAATTTTTTAATATATTTATGATTGGATATTAAATTATAATATGCTTTTTTAAAAAGCATTATTATATTGTTTTTTAATTTAATATTATATAATAATATATTTAATATATTATAATACTATATTATATTATAACTCTTATATAGTATTAAATATTATATAATATTATAATATTAAATATATTATATTATATTATTTTATAATAATATATATATTATATTATATTATTATATAATTTAATATACATTATATAATAATATTATATTGCTAATAGTGATATATCTTAAATTTCAAAAAAAACCATTTTTTAATATATGGTCGGGTCCCAAACTCGACCATATATCAAAAAATCTACACAAAGGAAATGAATATCCATTTCCTATTTTATAAAATGAAAAGAAAAAATTTGAAAGCTCATTTTTGGGAGAGCACACAAGGGTTTTTAGCTTCTCAACTCATATATCCATTCGCAGGCACCTCTTCTTGCTCAATTCAATCAAATTTGATAGGTATGTTTGATTTTGATGTTTTTCTTCAATTTTTATTGGTTTTGTATTGTTTTTATTTGTCAATTTTAATGAAAAATAGGATATTTGATAGGTTATTTATAGAATTAAATCATTATTAATTTTGAAAATTTGTATCAATTAACAGGCTTAAAATGGCTGGTTCAAACCCCACTCAACATGAAAATCCTAACCTCGCACAAGATGAAAACCCTCCAAGTCCTCCTTCATCACGACCATTGTTTCCAAACCAAAATGTGCCAACAATACACAAATATATTCATAAAAATTTAGATCAATTGAGAAATGTATGTTGAATCTATGAGACACTCATTGAGCTACCAGACACAAAAAAACTTTAGAAACAATCATTTCAAATGTTGAAAATTTGGAAACTCAACACAATAGATTTGCACAATGGCAAGAGGAACAAATGCAATTTTATGACGATGGGTTATCATATGATGAGGTGAGGGCAGGGTATGTGTAGGATCATCATGGAAAAAATAGGCCCTTAAGTGGAGAAAAAATTAGAAAAATCAGAGTTAGGAAACTTCACGTAAAAATTTGAATAAGTTATCTATATTATCTAAAAAATATGTAATAATAGAATATGTAGAAAATTGAATGCAGTTTCTAAACTACTAGGTTTTTGGTTTTTTTTAAAAATCTATTTGGTGAATTTTTTAATTTCAATGTAGTAGTACTTCAATTTCAGGGAAAAAATAAGAAGTAGGTGTCTGTCTGACCATGATAACCACAATAAAATGAGAATTATTTTTTATAATATTTTAGATATAATTATAGGACTCATGTCCCAATGTGATGCATATTTTTTTGTAATTTTTTTCCTAGAAAATAACTAATTATGATTTTTTATTACAAATTTTAAAAAGCATAAAAGCTCGTATGTCTGACCACCTTAACTTGGTCAAAACTTCATGAAATATTTTTCTTTTTTTTATTCTATAGTATGCAAAGCAGAGAAATGTGACACATGTTTCAATTTCAAAAAATATGATATTGTTTGAAAGCTATAGATGTTTTTCCATTAGCCTATCAATCAGGACTTTAGTCATAGTTCAAATATAAAATGAATAATAATTATTTATTAAATTCAAAGTAAAGCATAATTTATATTGGTGGAAAATTGAAAATATCCTTTAAAAACCCTTTTCATTTCATCAATTTTGGGTAAAAAAAAAGTCAGCAGCCACATACCCATCATATCACCACTTTTTGGCCCATCATGATCATGCACATACCTGACACTTGATATTGAAAAAATTAGCCTAGTTATTCATCAATCACAAAATAGGACAACCTATTAATGTGTGGAAGCCAAATTTTTCAATTAAATGGTGCACACATAGAGGCATATTAGATAATTTATGAAGACGTTGGTGAATTGTTTTTGATAAACCACCCAACAACAATCTTATGTGCCTTAGTATTTTCTTCAAAAAATATATGTGGAGTTTGTCCTAGGGAGGCATGTCAATTACTTTGACATGCGATATTTCTAGGGTGTTGGTAGAGGGATGCCATAGGAGAGACCTAGAGCATGCTGAGTCACCCTAGTTCATCCTGCTCCACCTATGATTCCACTACCTTACCTTGAGATTGCTTTAGATGTAGGGACTCAGAGAATTTATGCTCTACATTCATTGAGTGATCATTTGGCCATGCAAATCCATCATGTTGCACGACCATTTGATAGTGCATCACATCTTAGTGATGTACTTGATACATACCAACATGATGGTGGTGCACCTACTACATCAACTCTGACTAACACATTTTCTTTAGCTCTGACTTGTACACCATCATCATCAACACATATTTATGTGCCCCATTATTGCATGACATGCAAAAATTTATGTTTGGGTCCTCTCTAATGGTCCACTAAGGCTCCCATGGATACAGGTGACTATAAGGTTCAAGATATGTTAGATGTAGGAGTTGATAGAGCACAAAGTGGACCATTTGCAAGAGAGAATTGGATGCCAGGGATGATGTGGGAACATTGGTAAGACTTATGGTAATTTCATAGTGTGTTTAATCTAAAATTTTTCATATTTTATAAGAGATATTTGTACTAATATATGTTTATGAGTTGGAATCTTTAATAGTTGATGATGGAGAAGCAAATGTCCCAAGTTCATAAGGGTACATAGACATCCATTTCATTTAGCCTAGGTTCTTAGTATACAGTATTATTTAAATTGTTATTTAGATGTTAATTTTTGAAATCTATTATGTTTAAATACATGTACTACATAGATTTATATTCTAATGTAATCTTATCTTTTTTTGCAACAACTTGGTTCATTTACAACCATGTTGATTGACCCTAACCCATTGGATGAAGCTGCACAACAGGTATATTATTTTTTGGTATTCACAACATTATGATTATTTGTGAATGTGCATTTAATTTATGTTACATTCTTGTCACTTTTTATAAAGGGAAACCACTTTAGTTGAGTCCATCTAGTGCCATGCCATCACAACAAATATGTGTTTATTTTATATTGTAGATATTTGTGTTTAGATAGGAGTAGATATATGTTTAGTAAATATGATTATTTTTCAACAATTATATGTTAATTTGGTTAAATTTTTGTCTTGCTTGCTATAGTCCTCTGCTCAACTTAGCATTGTGATGAGTGTGAGACCATTAATTTATACAAGGACTCTTGATCATCCTAAGGGACAATCATATGCAGATCATCTTGTAGAAAAGAGAGCAAGACTGGAGGTAAACAACAATTGCATTATTGATATAATATATAGTACACGTACAGTGATTTTGATGTTAAATTCATAATTTATTAATGATAGTATATAAGTTTCTATTTACTAGTCTATCTTGTCAACCATTCGCATAATTAATCTAATTTATGGTTTGAATTGTTATTGTGTAGGAAACTTCAGAGCAACTAAGTTCATTGAGGAGGCTCGAATTTGACAGTCCAATACAGAATTAGGATTTTATATAGATTGATATGTACTTAGGGTTTGATAGATCTTGTGATGGAATATATGCCACAATTTGTAAAACTTGTTGTAAAACTTGTTTTGAGTAGGCATATATGCCAATTTTGTATATATGCACAAACACAATTATTCTATATTTTTATATATAAGAATATATATTCAATCTAATTTGTTCCTTGTGTGCATGTCTTTCTACTTTGAATTTTCAAAATTGAATGTATATTTGGTTTGAAGTTATGATTGATAATATATGTTATAGATTAACAAAATTTCATTTTAATAGAACTTATGAATTACAATTGGTAATCCATCTATGTTAGAGTTCATTCATATTAAGGTTCACATACATTACATTCCATGAGACCACTTTTCTTTGAGGATTTTTTTCAAAAAAATCACTACCTTTTCTATTGTACCACATTTTTTCATACGTCTACCAAAAAAAAATTATCAAACAATCAATTTGAGAATACACATGATTTCAAGCTCTGTTGAATGAATTTACATTTGACATTATTTTGTTTTTTGAACTCCAATAATGAAGTGGGTAGCTGATTTTTATTTCAAAAGAAATTAAAATTAGTGAAAAATGGTATGCGAAACACTGTATAATATTTGTTGAAAAGAACTATTTGAAAATATTCCTCAAAGAATTGTGGTCTCATAGACAAGGAAAAAAAGATGAAAAGAGTAGCTTGTGATAGTCTTGTGGAATTGATTCTTTTGATTGATTAAAAAATTAAAACAAATGGATACAACTTAAATCAATTTCACTCAATGTTCATTCAAGCTTAATCACATGTAAAAGGTATAAAATCATCTTGAATAAGAATCACTATCTTTCAACCATAGGGGTTTGATACAAACTTCAAACAAAGTCCTTACAACTGAACAAGATACATGTTCATTAGATTGTTCATGTAAAATCTATACAATAATCATGATCAACAATTAAGACATCACTCAACCATGATGTAACCATTAAAAAAACCAAATGCAACTCCATGACACATGCATGCTATTTAACCTTCAACATGTAATTTGTATTGTACTAATGCAAAAAAAAGAATGTTTTTAACCATAATGCATAAATAAGAAAACTAGGCATACTATATGGGCTTGATGCACACAAGTCATAATGCACGCTTCACAAAAAAGCAATAACACTGATATTATTTTGTCATATATGTCAATCAACCTTGACCCACACCAAACTTGCTATATCACAATTGTTGTCACATATGCCATTCAACCTAACACAATTGAGGTTTTATATTTGGTAAGGATTTTTGTAGGAAAAGAAAGTGGGAGATGGTGATTAAGGTGGATTTGAACCATGTACCTTTCTTGACAATCTACCTTTCAACCATGTACTTTTCCCGAAATCATTACAATGTAGGAACACAGTTCTGAAGCATCGCTAAAAGATTTAGCTGGAAGGAAGGAGGGAACATAATTGGTACATTTTGCAACTTGTACGACCAAATGAACTATTCCAACATGTATGAATGGGTACGTTTATGCTAGGAATGGTCCTCTTTTTCACTAAAACATGTTGAATCACTCTGAGCTACATTGGACCAATGATTTCCCTTAAGAGTCCAAAGTGCTAAAAGATAAAAATATTTGATGGACTATTTCTTAGAAATTGTGATGCTTACAGACTCTCCCTCTAAGGTTATGAGATTGTGTTGTGACCCTCTTCAATAACCTCTCTCATTTTTTTCTATCTCAGAGGTGTTTTCCTATGGTGACGAGCTTTCAATTGAGGAATAAGTTGTCAGATGCAAGCAATGTAAAGTTGCAAAGTGGTGCAAATTTTGTTTTGTAACTCGTATGAACAAATTGACTATTCCAAATCATTTGGATGGGTATGTTTACACTAGGCACGGTCCTCTTTCACACCCAAACACATTGAATCTCTCTGAGCTACATTGGATCAATGATTTCCTTAAGAATCTAAAGTGCTAAAAGTAAATAATCTTTGATTGGTTATTTCTCAGAAACTGTGATGCTTACAAACTCTTTTTCTAAGTCTATAGGATTGTGTTGGGACTCTCTACAATAAAATCTCTTATTTTTCACTATCTTAGAGGCATTTTTATGTGGTGACGAGCTTTCAATTGAGGAAAAAGTTGTCAGATGCAAGCAGTGTAAAGTTGCAAAGTGGTGCAAATTTTGTTTTGTAACTCGTACGACCAAACTAACTGTTTCAAATAATTTGGATGGTTATTTTTACATTAGGCACAATCCTCTTTTACACCCAAACACATTGAATCTCTCTAAGCTACATTGGATCGATGATTTCCTTAAGAGTCCAAAGTGCTAAAAGGAAATAATATTTGATTGGCTATTTCTCAGAAATTGTTGTGCTTACAAAATATTTTTCTAAGTCTATGGGATTGTGTTGGGACTCTCTACAATAACCTCTCTTATTTTTCACTATCTCAGAGGCCTTTTTCTGTGGTGACGAGTTTTTAGTTGAGGAAAAAGTTATCAAATGCAAATAGTGTAAAATTGCAAAGTGGTGCTAGTTCCTTTCTGCAACTTGTATGACCAAAAAATTTGTTCCAACATGTATATATGGGTACATTTATTCTATTAATGTTCCTCTTTTGCACCCAAACATGCTGAATCACTCTGAGCTACATTAGATTGGCGATTTCCCTTAGGAGTCCAAAGTGCTAAAAATAAACAATTTTGACAGGATATTTCTCAGAAACCATGATACTTATAGACTCTTCATTTGAGGTTATGGGATCATTTTGGGACCCTCTTCAATAACCTCTCTTTATTTTTGCTATCTCAGAGGCATTTTCTAGTGGTGATGAGTTTTCAATTGAGGAAAAAGTTGTTAGATGGATGCAATGTAAAGTTGCAAAGTGGTGCAAATTTTGTTCTACAACTCATACAACCAAATGAATTGTTCCAACATGTTTGAATGGGTATTTTTACACTAGGCATGGTTCTCTTTTGCACCTAAACATATTGAATCACTTTGAGCTACATTGGATTAGTTATTTCCCTTAAGAGTCCAAAGTGCTAAATGGAAATAATCTTTGACGAGCTATTTCTCAGAAACTGTGACACTTAAAAACTCTTCATCTAATGCTATGAGATCATGTTGGGACCCTTTGTAATAACCTCTCTCATTTTTCATTATTTCAAAGGCATTTTCCTATTTTGATGAGTTTTTTATTGAAGAAAAAGTTGTAAAATGCAAGTAGTTTAAAGTTGCAAAGTCATACAACTTGTACAACCAAACAATTTGGTCCAAAAAGTATATATGGGTACATTTACACTAGGCATGGTCCTTTTTAGAACCCAAACACACCAAACCACTTTGAGCTACATTGGACCCACAATTTCCCTAAAGAGTCCAAAGTGCTAAAAGGTAGGAATCTTTAATGGGATATTACTTCAAAACCATGTCACCTAGAAACAATCTCTCTGAGTCTATGGGATCACATAGGGTCCCTCCACAATAACCTCTCTTAGTTTTTTATATCTCTAAGGATTTTTCCCATGGTTTCAAGTTTTCAGTTGATGGAAAAAAGGGTTAGATGGATGCAGTGTAAAGGTGGAAACAGGTTTAGGGTTCATTTTTCTCTTCATGAGTAAGTGAATCATTTACTCAAATACACTATGTCATGAACTACAAACATGAATACAAATTATACACATGAAAACACATATATTGTAAAGTATACATTGGAATACTCATAAGTGGAAAAGTATACACATAAGTTGTAAAGTATACACTTGAATACACGTAAAGTATGCACAATATGCATGATATTATCATTCAAGAATTGCTATCAAATATAGGATTTACAAAATTCCACATAGGAATACAACAAACAACCCTAATACATAGTCATTTCCCAATGGGGGAAGGAAACATATCACGTGTTACCTTCCTGGTGTTGGTTGTTTTTAACAAACCAATCAGATCCTGCCAAATACCTATGAGCTTGCGAACTCAATTCTTGAATAAATGCAATATTATTGGCCAAAAAATGAGATATAGCACCAATTTCTTTATCTCCTACACTTTGAGATCTGCAAAACCCAGGAGGGTGGTCCTGCAATGTACATTATATTAGATTTTTAAAAAATTCACGTGCACACTGCATATTCAAGCAGATACATTCTCACCCATGACTAATAAGAAGAAATTATCCAAGAAATTGGCATTTAATTGAATGAATTATACATCTTAAGTAAAGAATACAAGACAATACAAACTACAACAAATTAAAGATGGATCAATGATTATTTTAAAGGATTGTTCTTAAGTTAGGTAACTGGAACTATGAGAAGAACTTAAAGATATTAAGACTAGTGTCATTATCTGAGGGCTAAGAGTTAGAAAAAATTACAATATAAGATACATTTAATTTTGAAAAATCAAGATCTAAGCAACACTACTTTGTAATTCACAAATCTATAACTAAATTCACTAAACTATTTATCAAATCCAACAACCATGCATAAGAATTCATGATTTGATTCGAGCATTTTAACTCATTCCAAGAACAAGAGCTAAAACCAAAATAAAAATAAAAGTATTAGACGATGAAAATTAATGAAATGATCTCTAATTAGAATTTCCATTAATAATTCATATACACAATCAAAATGGAGAGACTATAGACTTGGAAAATCTCCATTATCATTCAAATATGTTCAAAAACCATATATTTAACAAAATATAATACCTAGACTCAAAGCATAAGATAAAGACTCAACATATTTACTCTATGTTCTCAATTTTTATGATTCAGCTCTAGAATTCAACCAAAGACCTGTACAAAAGGCCCTAAATTCCCTTTTATATAAAAAAAGGTAGATAAAACAAGCTTTAGGCTAGATGTACACATGTCACATTCTAATTGGATTACTACAAGACATATTCCCTAATTCAGTTATATTTGTGTTCTATAGAATGGAGGGAATACATATGAGACAAAGATTATTTACATTAGTGATAAGGAACAACTTTTCCTTCTGAAAAGAACATGTCAAAAGAATAATTATCTTCATCATAACACATCCATATCATCAAGAAAAATGACAAAGTGATGTATACTAAAAATGAATTATCATCTCAATCAACACTCCACATCATCAATAATTGATAATTCTCCATGAAACATATATTTTATACATTGTAACATCTTAGGATAGACCTATACAATACTTGACCAAGTATATGTTTCACATCTATGCCTACAAACCAAATCAGCCCATCAATACTCTTCCCCATTCTTCATATTCTTCATTAGATGGTCAATTGAAATCGATAACTTTATCTAATGTCTTCCTGTATGGGGATTACTTGGTTATCACAAAATTGGACTCCTTGTCAAAGTATTCCAGAAAGCTAACAATAAATGTCAACTTTCCCAAGGTGTCACTAAGGGCATTAATATCAACATCCTTATAAATTTTATTCTATAACCTCATTCAACTCCCTTTTCCATGAATGCAATGATTTCATTTGATGCTTTGTGATCAAAATATCTGAAAATGGTGAAAAATATGTAAAATCATATTGAGATATTAATTCACTTATCTTTTGCTCCAATGGAGCAATGTATCCTTGAAAATTTTGCTCAGTCAACGCACACACAAATTTATAATTTGGAAGCACATGGGAATATCTATCTTCATGTTGGCCAACTCCAACTACTATTAGCTTTAATCTCTTAGCTCTTGGGATCCACTTGTTCAAGATTGGCATGGCCAACTCTTTGTCCCTTTGGGACAATCCCATTGCTCATACCATCAAGGAATAATTGTCATGCACACTATTCATTCTAGCTTGGATCTTCTCATTTAGATGCTTCAAAATACTATGAACAATCTTTGATACATTTTCATACATTGTGCCCTAAGCTTTCTCTAGCAACTCCTTATATGTTTCTATTTGAAAAAGAAGCTACTCCCTTGTTTGTTCAGTGGACGAGCTAGGACATGGTTGGCTTGATTCCTCAACTAAGAGTGATCCATGTCCCAAATTATATTGCACCATTTCCAAGGACTGGCCTGGAGGTGAATGCTAGGAAGATGCGGTTAGAGACATTGGAGGTATGTAACTTGAACTAGGTTGGCCCTATTCTCTCAACACTTCTACCCTTTGTTTATTAAATGCTAATTTAGTTTCTAATACAACCACCCTTCATTGACTATTGTCATATTCATCGAGAATCACATGATATTTATTTTTGAAATCATCCCTCTCTAGGGTGATACTTTCCCTAGTTTCCTTAGTGAACCTAGCAACATTAGCAGCCATGCCAGCTACCCCCAAGGCTAGGGTATCTGCAATTCTCTTCACAAGCAGTTGTCCACTAAAATATGATGGTTCTGTAAGGATTAGTTTCTTGGATCCCATAGATAGTGACCATATTTCCAATGCATCCAAATCCTCACTAAATGCGATCCCCAAAGTGTCATTTCAAGCTCTTCTTTTCTTTGCAACATAGGCCTTTCAACCCTCCTTATGGCATCTAGAACAATAGCATCAATAATGTCCCATTCTGGTAGTAGTAGAACACCACTTTTCTTCACAAGTTCATTGCCAGCTTGGCCATTGATCTTTTGAAATTCATTCTTCATTATGCTTCTCACATTTTCTTGGATGACACTCTCAACAAGGTTTGGATGCAAACTCCTTTCAGTGGCCACTTTCTTTGCATATTCTATAGTTTTGGATTTCCACCAAAAATATTTGAATGTAGATG
This sequence comes from Sequoia sempervirens, assembly GCA_007258455.2. NCBI lineage: Eukaryota > Viridiplantae > Streptophyta > Pinopsida > Cupressales > Cupressaceae > Sequoia > Sequoia sempervirens. Next base: position 332,281,440 of record VDFB02193867.1, on the reverse strand, counting down.
TTTCAATAAAAGAATCATCTTCCCTAAACATCTTAGAACATCTTGGAATCAATTTAGAATGTCTCAATATGACTCTAGATCAACTCAGAACAACTCTAAATCAACTTGGAATGTCTCAAAACAAATATAGATCAGCTCAAAACAACTTTGAATCAACTTGGAACATCTCAAAATGACTTTGGATCAACTCAAAATGACTCTAAATCAACTCAGAACAAATCTAAATCAACTTGAAATGACTCTGAATCAAACTGAAACTTCTCAGAACATCTTGGAAAAATCTCAAAATCATCCCATGACATCCCACGATCATCACAATGCATCAAACGGTATCTGAAACCCTAATTTCCTCTATTAATTGAATAATACAATATTATTTAATTGATCCACCATTTCATTATTCTCAAAAAATTAAATAAATACTGTTTATTTAATAAAGTCTTGAAAACCCTAATTCTACTATTAATCGAATAATACAATGTTATTTGATTAATTCATGTTTCATCATTTCGACCAATTAAATAAATTACATTTATTTAATAAAGCCCTAATCTAATCTTACATCATCTTGATTAGTCAAACAACATTAATTATTTGATTATGTCACTAATTCACCTTATTGCTCAAAATAATTGAATTATTAAATCATAATAATTTAATTATGACACTTTCCCTCCAAAATTTGAATAATTAAATCAAACTATTCAAATTATCAAAAATAAAATCACACTCCAAAAAGGAATTAATTAATTAATATTCCTCACCCAATTTTTGATTGAGAAAATCATGGATTGCTAACTAAGAAATCTAATTTTTCTAACTCAACCATCCAATTTCTAACTAAACCCTAACTGATCAATGAATTGCTAACTGAGCAATCAATTGCTAACTGAGCAATCAATTGCTAACCGAGCAATCAATTGCTAACTGAGCAATCAATTGCTAACTGAGCAATCAATTGTTGACTAATCAATCTAAAACCCTAACTAGCCAATCTATTCTTCAATCACCCTAATTGTGAAATCAACTTTGTACAATCTTCTCATGTCTAAATCCTCTCAACACATTTTGACTATTGATCTATATATTCTACAATGCAATCATGATCATCAATTCAAAATATTTTATCCTATAAAACAAACCTCTCTCCTCAAAAATAGAGATCATAATTTCAACTTACCTTATGCAACAAAGTGATGTTGCAATCACCATTGATAGAGCTTCAACCATTTTTGCAAACACAAGCATCGTTCATCAAGATTTTGCACGTAAGAAATGGAGGATTTTTAGTGATACAAACAACCCAATATCATGCAAATACACTCCAACATGGGATGGTAAACTCTTCATTTGTTTGTTTGAATTCATTGTATTAAGGATTTCATTTCATAAGTTCAAATAGCTTAGATTTGTATATTTCATGAGTGATGGAATAAGATAGATTACGTGTTTTGGATTAGATACATTTCTAATTTCAATCTTGCATTTGATCATTTCCCTTTGTGTTTTCCTGATGGATTCCTTCTCCCACACACATTCTAGTATGCCCAGTGGGACCTAGGTCCTCCTTACTAATGTTTTTATGAGAAAATTTGAAGTCACAGGATTTCAGGAGCCTTTTGGAGACGTTTCATGGACTGCCCAACAAAAGCCCATTTTTGACTATCAAGAATTATGAGAATTTGCCATAGAAATTTCCCTTTTTCCATGGGAACTATGCCTTTGCACTAAGATCGGCACTTTTTCTCCAAAAAGTGCATTTTTTCATTTTTAGGTTTGCACCTGTATGGAAAATCTAAGTTTTTACCTGATTTCTGAGCTTTTGATTTTTCTTCTAAGTATTTGTTGTAGAAGACAAGTACACAGATCCTGCACTATTGTAATGACCTTTACTAACTGTATACGTCTAAAAATGGTCATGATTAAAATTCTTAATTAATTAAATATAATTTATTTAATTAATTCCCCTAAAGTCATCTACATATAAATAAATTTAATTATTTATTTATATTGTTCATCTTCTAAATTCTTCTACCTTAAATTAAATAAATAATTTAATTACTGACATTTCCACCTTTTGCTTGATTAAATTAATTAAATTTTCATAATTTATTTATATTTAATTATCATTGTATTCTAAAGTTTGAATATTTTGAATATTTAAATAATGATATATCTTCTTCATCTCATCTTCTATCTTTTGCTTGATTAAATTAAATGAATTTTCATAATTTATTTATATTTAATTATCATAGTATTCTAAAGTTTGAATATTTTGAATATTTGAATAATGGAATATTCTCCATCCCATAATCGATTTAAAATATTAAATATTTTATTTAATATTTCCTTACCCTATTTTCATTTTTAAACATAATTAAATATGAGTTATTTAATTATGTGGGTTTCCATTTTCATCTCCACTTTCAAATTAAATAAATTTAATTTATTTAATTTCTAACTTGTGCTAACTCACCTTTCCAAATTCTTGACTCACGCTTCGAAATGGAAGTTTCCCGTCGAAATTCAATGACGAAAATTGAAAGAAAAGGGAAACCTTCCATCCTTCTCTTCCACTTTTGAAAATCTCCCACCGTCCATTCAAACAAGCTTAATCCGGACCATCGATCGATTCAACCAATCAAATCCATTTGAAAACTCTATAAAAGACCGTGAAAATCCAAGCTTCTGGTTACACTACGCATAATCATCTACATTTACACTTTATATACTCACCTTTGCACAACTACTCATGCATTTGCACAACCATACTTTCAATTAGCTTATGCATTTATATCAGTTTCAATATCATAACCATATTTTCATATTAGCATAGTTTTTCATTTAGCATATTATGCATCTTTTAAATCTTGTTCTTTAGCTATCCTTTTGTTGAGAACCATATGCTAATCTAAGAACTATTCAAAACAACAAAATGCTAAAGTTAGAGGAAGATAAGACGATTTCGGGAAGCTGCAGTTACGGTTTGCATATTCTGTTTCCTTTTCAGCTTTTTGATTTAATGTCTTATTAATATGTGTTTGATTTTATCTAAATTGATCCAATATTTCACTCACACATAAAATGGTGCCCACCGTGGGGCTCGAACCCATGAATTTAACATTTTTTGCAAGTTTTTGTTGACAGTTTCCACATTCTGGAATAATCTTCTCAAGAAAAATTTGGTGATTAGGTGCATTCAAAATTTTCTGACACGTATACAGGGATTTTAACTTTTATTTTACTGGATTTTGGAGTGCATCCCGTGACTGTTTAGGAGCATCTCATGACTGTTAAGGCGCATCCCGTGATTGTTTAGGTGCATCTCGTGACTGTTTAGGCACATAGAGTAAATGTTTACGTGCATATAGAGCATTTCTTTCTGCATACACCATAACTATTTTTAAAGCATTTAAATCTTTCTTGCGGTGCTTATAGTTTCTATTTAGGTGCATATAGCATCTATTTACGTGCATAAAGCATCTGTTTAGGTGCATTTAGCATCTGTTCTAGCACATATACCCTCTGTTCTGGCGCATATATCTTCTGGCGCATATAGCTTCTGTTCGGGCACATATAGACTGTAAAAAAAAAATACAAAATTCTGAGTCTGACGCCTTCCACAGACATAATTCTTTTTCTTCTTCTGAATTTTAAAATGAAGCAATCTTAGGGTAGCCACATCTGAATAAAATGAAGCAATCTAGGATAGTCACCAAACAATGAATTTTTGCAGTTAAAATTGAACAATCTATTTTTGGTGAAGCAATACCTTCACCTAGATTAGATCATTGTGATTTGGAATTTAAAAAGAACATCTGCTTGCTTTGACTGGGGCAATAGGTCTATGCTCTCCCCTTAACTAGGTGATCAAAATACCAGACTTGCCTTTTTAATTTTCATGCAATTTTACTATTTCAATTACATCCTTTAGAGAGCCTATTGCAGTGGGAAAAAGTACTCACCCTACGGGAATGACTCAAGTGGGTTCAAGCCAAGGCCAGGCTATTTTGCCCCACTATAAAATTTAAAGCAAATCTAGGGAAACCCTCTTTTTCCGGTAGTGTGCAAGATAACCATCCACAAAGCCTTTGTTCTAAAGGTTGGGAGGTCTCCTGAGGGAGTTTATTATTGTCGCACCGAACAAAAATCCTTACTAGGAACCTAGTGTAGTGGCCAACTGAGTTAGTTTCCAAACATTCTAATAATCATAGTGCAAGGGGAGGGAAGAATCTGCCCCCAAGACACTCACCATATAACTTCCAAGGACCGTTTGCTTAGGGGATCCGGTATCCACTTCCGTAACTCTGAGTACGTGCCTGGAAAAGACAAAAACATGGGCGCCCCTTCAGGGGTGACACAGCTGTGTGAGTCAACACAGTTCTAAGATGTGGGCTGTTGATTACTAGAATGACCTACTTGAGCATTTAAGAGTGAGTCTGTCTAAAATTGTCTTTCATGTGGAAAACCTATGAAAACATTTGATGAAAAACATTTTCTTGATCAAACACTTCATGTTAGTACAGGGTTTTAAGAATAACTGTCTTCAAAAATGTTTGTTGTGTCTTCCATTACATTAATTCAGATAAAGAGATCATCCAAAAGGAACATGAAGAACAACAACTGAAAGACACTTAAGAGTTTTTCATATTATTGATTCAAAAATAGTCCCAACACTTTTCCCATGCTTAGAAATTGGAAGTCAACAAATTTTCCCAAGAAATCATTTTCTAAGAGAATCAAAAAACCCAAGAAACCATTAGGATACAAGAAAACACTACAAAAAAGAAAATTCTTGTACAAAAGTCGACAAGTCTTGCTTCACTATCGAGGATTTCTTCACAGATATCAGGATTTTGTTAGAGGATTCACTGATGAATATGTTGTAGATCCCTTAGATTCTCGAGCTTATTATCAGAGATTAGCTCTGTCACAATGGCATAATCATAACCAATCTCTTGAATTTGAAAACATACCACAACCTTCTATAGAGTATCCTTCACATCCCAATCAAATCCTTCATTGATTTTGGAACCTTTCTTCGAAAATAAAGATCAAAACTTTAAGAGTGCATCTCTCAAACAACTTTCTCATTTTTGGTTCAACTTCCCCAACAAGATTCTAAAATCCTTCATTAGTTGGAAGCCACAATCAATAAGTTAGGAGCATCCTTGATCATATCATAAGATTCCATATCTTATCGGATCAAGATATCAACACCATTGCACTTGTCAAAAACTAGGGTCTAAGTTTAGAAGAATTTTTACAAAATCATATGCCTATCTCCACAAGATCTCAACATAATAAACTAAAGGGTACAATCCAAAAAGAAATTCATATTCAGAATACTCAAGAAGAAGGAGAAAGCAATAATCCCCTTTTCAGCATAAATCAAAATCCACTTTTCAACAACAACATGGACAATAGAGAAGAAAATCCTTTTCATAATTATAGAGATAAAAACTAGGTGAATAGTGATGAGGAACAAGATGAGGAACGTCTTAGAGAGGCTGAACAAGATCCAAAGTTCCATAAATCCATTGAAAAGATCTTGCAGCGAGATAAGGAAAAGTATTTTTGCTATCTAGCTGAAGAAGGGGCTAAATTGCCTCACGACTTTGACATTGAAAACTTGAAAAATAAACCTAAAGAGACACCCCTTTCAGATCTTAGTGCCTTGACCCAACAAATCAAGGCACTTCAAGGACAAGTTAGAGAGTTACAAGGGGGAACAACCACAAAGAAATACACTCTGGAGGACATATGTCCTTATCCTTTTGATAGAATTCTTAACATGATTCCTTTTCCCAAGCATTGTGAAATGCCAAAATCTGATCGCTATAATGGGAAAATGGATCCAATTGATCACGTTAGAGACTTCAGGAATATGAGATTGGAATTCACTCACGAAGATACTTACTTGATGCGATTGTTTCCTAGGAGCCTTGGAGTACATTCTATGGAATGGTTATCTAAAAGCACACGTCCCGTCAGAACATTTGAAGAATTGATCAACCTATTCATATCACAATATACCTACAACATACAACACCAGATCACCATGATAGATCTTTGTAAAGTTGCACAAAAAACTAGTGAATCTTTCATTACATTCCTTCAGAGATGGAGAAGAATGTTTGCTAGATATCCACATCCTATTCCTAAAAAGGAAAAGATGGTTACCTTTATTAACAGTTTAAATTTGGAAATGAGCTATCATTTGAACTTACATTGTCCTTCTTTGAGAAAATGATTGAAGATGCCTTAACCATTGAAAATTCTTTGGTCAAAAGAGGGATGATAAAGCATGACAAAGAAAATCCTAGCTCATCCAACCATCACAATAATCAGAAAAAATCCAAATTCTAGACTCACAACAAAAATATGGTGAACGATGGTGTTGTTGATGCAAATCATGCCTCAACCAAGCCATTTTTCCTCAGCACTCCAAACACTCGCAACAACAATGTCAACTCAATTGCAAATCACAAAAATAATCCTCCTCCGAGGAACAATACAAATCAAAACTCTACTCCCCATCAAGGAATTTCCAACAACCAGAGTTATCGAGGAACCAATAACAATCACAATTCCTTAGGGAACACCTCGAATTCAAATCCGAAAATATTTTCATTCTTCTCAAATAGAATAACTTTCACTCCATTGGGTCAATCTGTAGAATCCACATTCAAAGAGTTAATGGCCAAAAATGTTATTACTTTACCACCTCAACAGAATTATGAACCCAATGTAAAGCCTCAATCATTGAATGAGGCATATTATTGTGATTATCATTGGTGTAAAGGTCATTATACAAACAACTGCCAAGCCTTGAGGAATGCCATTCAAGACTTAATCGAAAATGACATCATCACGATAGAAGGAAATCAACAAACCAATGCAGACCACCAAGCATTCCGTAATCCATTGCCTAACTATCAAAAGGGTGAGTCTTTTGAAAAAAATGTGAATCATATCAATGATGATCATATAATCAACCATCTCTACGTAGACGACGAGCGGGTGAATGTCATTAAAGTCAACAAGAAGGTGGAATATAGAGAAGTCAACGCAACAACAAGAGCACAAGCTAAGGTTGTCTTAAAAGGCACCTCTTTAAAAACCACTGAGCCCCCACCTCAACATCAATATGATTTGGTCAACCAACTTCAAAAAACCCCGCTCAAATTTCTATTCTAGAACTATTGAAGATTTCTCTAGTCCATAAGGAAATTCTTGAAAAAGATCTCATTGAAACTAATGTATCAACTGATTTGGATGTGAATCAATTTCAAGCCATGGTAGGACACTTGTCCTCACCCACTTTCCTTTCATTCTTTGATAAAGATGATGTTTCCATAACTCATCCCCATAACTCATCATTGTACTTAGAGGTCATGATTCATAAGTTTCGTATCAGATGAGTTCTAATAGATGGAGGTGTTGGTTTGAACATCTGTACCATGAAGTTGGTTAAAGCCTTAGGATTTTTTGAGGACTTTATTGATTTCAGAAGAAAAATTTCCATAAAAGCATATGATGATGAAGAAAGAGCATCCAAGGGTCTAATCATGCTGCCAATCAGAGTGGGCCATGTCATAAAGAATACTTTCTGTCAAGTACTGGACTGTGATCTTGCATATAACATCTTGTTGGGTCATCCTTGGATCCATGAAATGCAAGCTGTCCCATCAACCTATCATCAATGTCTAAAGTTTCCTTATGATGGATAGAAAATCACAATATCAACTAATAATTCCAATATCCAAACTTGTGCCAACATGAAAGCTAGTCAAGATACTTTGGTCCCTAACAATCGAGAGGCTCATGCTAGGACTTCTCTAAAGATTGACACACAAATCAGTCAATTGACCAATAGTTTGACAAAAAGATGAAATTCAAGGATCATGGAGTTGGAGAATACTCTCTTTGTCTTGCCAATTTACCTACATCACCTCGATCACATGGACAACCATCTACCAGGGAATATCAAATATCAGTACCATCAACATCAAAGCAAACACCAATAAAGCCAATTACAAAATTTAATGGACAATTCATCAAAGAAAAATTCCCCATGGAAAATCCTGAGGATACAGAAATTTTAAATTGGCTCTATAAAGATGAAGATGAAGCAGTCTCTAATGTCAAATTACCCACAGAAAAATATGGAAAAGGGTATTCAATCATGCAGAAGATGGGCTATGATGAAGGTCCTATCGGAAAAAGGAAGGAAGGAGTAGTTGAACCTATTCACCTCCGCGGACTCACCACAAAAGAGAAAATTGGATTAGGTTATGATACTCACTTCAAAGAAAAGACATCCAAACAACTACATGGCGCTATCTTCGCATTGCAAGAAAGCTCAGATTCACGAGAAGCATGTTTGACAACAGTTCAGAACTTCTTGGATAACAATTCTGACACAGACTCTACTGAATATGAATGGGACACCATTTACAATGATGAGTTCTGGAGGGACAAAGAGGTTGATGTAATACACCAGTATGCCCCAACTCTAATTGAAGGAGAAGGTTCAGGGTCCCAACCACAAGAATTTGAACCACAAATCGACTATGATTCCAGTGATACTGAGTTAGATTTAAACGAACAAGATTATCATGAGGACAGTATCATCATTGACCCACCTCATACCTCAGATCCTATGGACCACTCCGTTATGACCATGACCATAGCTGATTTCACACAACCTGATGATCCTCTACCTTTAATTCATCCTAATCTGATTGATTGGGATTCAACTGAACCTATTGATATACCTATGTTTCCAAGTGATGAAGCTATTGTAAACTTCCTTTCCGCAAATGGAACGAATGATTGTTCTACCAGCGATTTTTGACATAAAATTTTTGATTAGGAGAGTGTCAAGTCTCCTAGCTACAAAAGTAAAAACAAAAAAGAAAGATCTAATGGTGAAAACCAAAATGTGGCAGTATTAGATCAAACAAAAGGTAAAATAAAGAGCGTATCAGATGGTGAAAACCTCTTTGAGGCACCAGAGGATGGGGAACTTGACACTCTCTTGGAGCACTACCATGAGCAATCGCCTATTTTGATTGAGCCTACAAATGCTGTCAATCTTGAGACTTCCAACAAACCAAGGATTTTATAGCTAGTTGCATCAATGACAGAGAAAGAGATACCAGAGTTCATGAAATTTCTAAACAAAAATCAGATTAATTTTGCATGGTCTTACGCTGACATTCCTAGCCTTGATCCTGATCTTATAATGCATCACTTGTCCATCAAACCAGGGACCAAGCTAGTGAAAAAAAAACTCAGAAAGATGCACCCTCATGTTGCATTATTGGTTAAAGGGAAGAACTAGAAAACTCCTTGATGTGGGCTTCATAAGACCAATCGACTATGCAGAATGTATTTCCAACATTGTTCCTATATCCAAGCTAGATAAAACTATCAGAATATGTACAGATTTCAGAGATCTCAATAAAGCATGTCCTAAGGATGATTTCCCACTGCCAAATATCGACACCATAGTTGATCTAACAACTGGCCATGCTATGTATTCATTAATGGATGGTTTTTCTAGCTACAACCAAATCAAGATTGTACCTGAAGACCAGGAGAAAACAATTTTCACATGTCTATGGGGAACTTATTGTTGGAATGTTATGCCTTTCGGTCTGAAGAATGTTGGGGCTACCTACCAAAGAGCCATGACTACAATCTTTCATGAAATGATGCATGTCTTCATGGAAGATTATGTGGATGACATATTGGAAAAATCATACACTAGAGAAGGACATCTTGAAATATTATCCAAAATATTTGCAAGATTAGAGAAATTCAAAGTTCGTCTTAACCCTAAGAAATGTGTTTTTGGGGTCAAATCTGGAAAAATCTTGGGGTATATTGTTTCAGAAAAGGAATTGAAGTAGATACTACAAAAGTAAAAGCAATTATGGAAATTCCTCCACCAAATAACATCAGTCAGTTGAGATCACTACAAGGACGACTTCAATCTATACGAAGGTTCATTGCACAATTGGCTGACAAAAGTTTACCTTTCACACATCTACTTCATAAAAATGTTCCTTTCAAGTGGGATGAAAAATGTGAATTGGATTTTCAGAAAATCAAAGAGTATTTAATGACTCCACCAGTTCTCATACCACCAAATCTAGATAAACCACTCATCTTATACATTGCCGCAACAGAGACATCCCTGGGGGCACTGCTAGCACAAGAAGACTCTACAGGAAAGGAATGTGCAATCTACTACATTAGTAGAACACTAACAAGTCATGAGCTCAACTACACTTCTATTGAGAAGGCTTGTCTGACAGTAGTCTTTGCTTCAAAAAAGTTTTGAAATTACATGCTGACCCATCCAATCAATCTGGTTTAAAAAATTAATCCACTCAAGTACTTGTTGAGCAAAGCATCATTGACATGAAGGTTAGCCAAATGGGTAATGATTCTGAGTGAGTTTGACATCCATTATGTTGATTGCAAGGCAATCAAAGGACAAGTTATCACTGATCAACTAGCTGAAGCACCATTACAAATAGATCATCCTCTGCACATTGAATTCCTAGATGCTGATGTCTTTACTGCAGAAGCTAAACAACCATGGTCTTTATACTTTGATGGTTCTTTCACTCAACATGGATCGAGAGCAGGCATACTTTTCATCACCCATCAAGGACACACCATTCCTAGATCATATCGGCTAATGTTTCCATGCACCAACAACATAGCCGAATATGAAGCATTAATCACCAGACTCAAAATAGCACTAGAATGGAGAACTATAGAACTACAGGTGTATGGTGATTCACAACTAGTCATTTATTAGATCAATAATGACTATCAAACCAAAGATGAGAAAATATTACCATATAAAAATATGGTCGATGACTTCAAGAAATACTTTGTGGATATCAAATTCACACAAATTCCAAGGATTGATAATAAAGCAACTGATGCCATGGCTATGATCGCATCATTGTTACAACTCCCAGAAACTCAGAATTGTTATGAATTTCTGGTGGAACAATCATTTACACCTGAAAGCCAAATCATTTTCCACTTGGTAGGATATGATTCACCTTGGTACGAAAAAATTTATGCCTATCTTAAAGATGATATCTTACCACCTGATTTATCCCATAACCAAAAATGCAACTTTATCTGCCAAACCGCTCACTACACTCTTATCGTTGCCACCCTGTATCGTCATGGTCTTGATGGTACTTTACTCCGATGTCTTGAACGTGAGGAATCTGATAAAGCTTTACAAGAAGTTCATGGTGGCATCTATGGTACTAATTCGAGTGGACTGACCTTATCCAAAAAATTGATTAGAATGGGTTACTACTGGTCTACAATGGAGAGGGAATCATTCACTTTTGTGAAAACATATTCAAAATGTCAGATTCATGGGAATCTCATTCATGCTCCTACACAAGAACTTCAACTATTCATACCAACCTAGCCATTTTCTCAATGGGGGTTAGATCTAGTGGGCAAGATTCATCCTTCTTCATCAAATGGACATAAATTCATCATCATAGCAACAAATTATTTTACCAAGTGGATTGAGGCAGTCCCTCTTACTAAAGTCACCGGCAAAAAAATATCATCATTCATCCTCAACTATATTATTTGTTGGTATGGCATTCCCAACTCCATTATTACAGATAATGGATGTCCATTCAAAAATCAGGACGTTGATGAACTTTGTGAGAGATTTCACATACAACATAGATATTCAACACCTTACTATCCACAAGGGAATGGCCAAGCAAAGGCCTCAAATAAAACAATATTGAAGATTTTGAAAAAGACTGTGAATGCTTCAGGGAAGGATTGGCACGTTCAACTTAATCCTGCCTTGTGGGCCTACAGAACGAGTGTCCGCACACCAACAGGAGTCACTCCATTCGCCCTTGTCTATGGAGCAAAGGCCATACTACCTTTAGAAGTTGAGATTCCCTCACTCAAAGTATCATTGAAATGCCTCACAACAGATGATGAATACAAAGTTTCCCGACTCCAGGAACTGGAACTCCTAGATGAAAAGAGACAGAGCAGTTGATCATCTAAAATCATATCAACAAATGATGTCTCGCAGCTATAACCACAAAGTAAAGCCATGTACCTTTCAGGTGGGTGATCTTGTTCTGAAAGAGAACCCACGCAATCAGCAAGACAGAGAGAAAAAAGGAAAGTTTGAACCAAATTGGCTAGGTCCTTATGTGGTTCTCATAGTCTATGGTTTAGGAGCTTACAAGTTATCAACACCAGGAGGGGACCTGTTTGACGAGCCTATCAACAACATGCACCTAAAAAAGTATTATGTCTAAGGTGGTTATCATCATCAGAAAAAGTCCTGAAGAAATACAAAAAAA
>VDFB02193867.1:332256167-332268498 GCA_007258455.2 Sequoia sempervirens | reverse complement strand
CGCTATTTGGAGTTCTCCATCTATTAGTTCATGTTCTACACTTAACTTTTCGGCATTCTTTTCATGCATCTTTTTCATTATCTTAGGGTCACACCAACACCATGTTATCATCATTTTACCTCAGAGCGATAATGTCTTATCATGGCTTGATTTATTGTACATATTTGTTTCAACAAGTTGTATCAATACTAAGGGCAAACGTTGACATACTAGGGGCAATCAACTTTCAACAGTGAGACAATGACATCGAAGCCAATCACACAAAACAAAACAATCAAATCAAACCAAAACATCCAATCATTGATCTGTATCACAATACCTTTCAGTTGCATACCTTATCATGACTCATATCTGGATGATCTCTAATCTGACTAATGTTTGGAGTCACAGTATTTCATTTTTGAATAATGGTTGTTTAATTTTTTGGTATCATTTCTCTGGAGCACACTCGATGATGTACTAAACTAGAGTGGTGAGGAAAGGGGATGATTTTTCTTTGTCTGCTGTCTAAAAGTTAATCATTTACCTATTGCAAATATGTCGCGAGACGTGATGGTTTATCATTGATGACAGTTCCAAATTTGCATCAGATGGTGGTTAGTCTTTGTCTATTCACGCAAGAAATGCTCAGGTCATCTCGGTTCAATTATACCTCGCTGCTTGTGTTCACTTGTTATATCAAAAATCATGAAAGTTGTACTTAAGTCATCATTGGTGTTAATTTCCCCTCTGATGCTTGTACACACTTCCAACATTTTTAAACGCTCTATGATGATTTAAGCAGGCTAACAAAAAGGCTCAACAAAATGGTTGGTTTCATTTAGTTGCATTTCATTTTAGGTCATTGTACATAACTGCATATTAGATTTGCATCAAGAGTTTTTGAAAAGTCAATTGCTATCATTTTTATTTGGACTATTTGTGGAGGACAATGCGAACATTTGTACCATTATCACTTCATTATCGTTTCATTCATTGTTACCATTATCACTTCATCTTCATTATCATTTCATATTCGTCATCATTGCATTTCCATTATCCTTTCATATTAGTTTTGTTATCATTTCATATCATTTTATCATTTCATATTAGTTTCAATATCATTTCATCATCATTGCATTTTCATTATCATTTCATAGCATTTTATCATTTCATATTAGTTTTATATCATTTTATCATTTCATTCATTATCATTTCATATTCGTTATCATTGCATCTCTATTATCATTTCATATTAGTTTTGTTATCATTTCATTCATTATCATTAATTTCATTAACATTTCATCATTTCATTCATTACCATTATTACCATCTTATCATCGCATTTCCATTATAGTCATTTCATTCATTTCATTTCACTCTCATTGCCATTATTACCATTATCACTCATATTAGTATACCATCCATTATCATTTCATTATTTCATGTTATTACCATTTATCATTGTAAGTGGTAGAATGAGGAAAACAAACTAACAATGCATCTGCACTTTTAAATAGGACATTGCATCTAAGATTTAAGAAATCTAAACTAATTTAAACTAAAAATCTTCAGAAATCTGTCCTATTGCTCTCTAACTCTAAAATTTTTCCTAATCTACTTTGCTCTCAGATTCTAGAAGCTAATAGAATGTTGAAATGACACTTAGAGAATGAGAATTAAACTATTCTATTTCCTATATGATTAAATGCTTAAAACTACTGTGATTGCTGCCATGATTGCAAATGTTGGATGCTAGATGAATGTTGGATGGATGTTGGATGGATGCCGGATGCTTGATTGTTGGATGAATGCTGGATGCTTTGGAAAACCTGCAGAGTAAGATTGCATAAGTTGGGATCCTCTTTCCTATAGCCAAAGAGCTGTATTTATAGCTTTCACGGCAGCACATTTGCACAGGGATACAGGATAAGAGGCTAAGATTCAATCTAGAGAATTGAATGGCATGGGATGAGAAGGTGGAGCTGATCATGAAGGCTTGTTCCTCCCCATGAAAACACCAGGAAAGATGAGAGGGAAGGTGGGTGGAAGAGGATTGAGAGGACTTCCTGCAGGTTTGTCCCCGAAGCTCTTCCCGTGAATGACAGTAGAATTAATTAAATTTTGAAATTTAATTTTATTGGTGAATGAATAGTGGTAAATGATTTATGCATAAATTTAAATATTTTTAATTTATTTAAATTTAGCAAAAGAGGAATAAATAATTTAATAAATCAAACTATAGGATTTGTTTATTAAATTAAAAAAAGGAAAATGATAATTAAATAAAATATTTTTAGAATATCTTTATTTAATTAAGAAGAAATGTGATGAGGTAATTTAAATAACACAAATTATTTAAGTTGTGTATTTAATTTATGATAGAAGTATAAAAGAAGTAATAATGATAATAATTAAATAAAACAAAGTTTTTAATTTTGTTTATTTAATTAAGAGAGAAGTAATATAATGAAATAGAAGAATTAATAATGAACTTAATATAAATAAATATTTCTATTTATTTACTATAGATGAATTTAAGATTAATTAATCAAATAAGTCGTATTTAATTAATTAGATTCTCCAGACCATTTTTAGGTGTCTACATTTTGCCCCTCTTTGAAGTGATGTGTTTACGCATTGCTTCGAAGAATGATTTGCCTCACCAGATTGACCTAAAAGTTTAAAATATGCCCCCGATTTGCCCTTTATGTTTGAATTTTGAAATGATAGCCGATATACCCTCGAGATAAATTAAGGAATTTTGAATTTTTTATGATGATTTGATGATGAATTTGAAAGAAACAATTTATCTCCCGACAAAGAAATACTAATTCCTCCAGTTAATTATGATGATGATTGATGATCCTGATAGCTTAGAAGATTATTGATCTCATGATAGGTGAGATTCAATGATTGATTGATGATTGATTGACCTCATGATAGGCGAGGATCAATGATTGATTGATAATTGACCTCATGATAGGCGAGGATCAATGATAGATGCTCACAAGATTTGATCAAAGTCTCATTAGAGCTGATTCAGATTTGATTAGGCAATGTGGTTTGACTTCTTTGATTGATATCATATGCCCAAGTATAAGATCGATTAATGTACTAGGACTTGATGCAAAATGATGAATAGAATAGGGGATGGGATGAGGAAGAGATAATGAAAGGAGAAGATGAAAAGTAAGTAAGCACAAATGGATTCAAGGATAAACGTGATGTTGCCCCAGTCAAGTTGCAAGCTAGAATTGATTGATGATGATGATAAGAGTGTTGTTGATGAGGGAAGGATACATCCCAAAACAACACAAAATGATAGGGAAGGATACATCCCGATGATGATGATGATGATGATGATTGGATAAAGGCTTGTAACAAGGTTGGGAACAAAACCAAGGATGCAATTAAATGATTTGTGCTAGACATAATAGATTAAGATTGGATGGAATTTGAGATGATTGAAATGAAAGAAAATGATTTAGAAAGAGGTGATTAGGAAAACAATTATATATTATCCTAAGAATTATTGAAGAGATAGTGATATGATGAGGAGAGGGCATACATGTAGCTTTTGAGATTGAAATTGGTAGCTTTGAAACAATCTATAAATGCATATGCAAGAATAATATGTATGCAATCTATTTTATCATGCAAACCTATTTTACCATGCAAATCTAAGTGTCATTTCAACAATCTTTTTATTTTTCTTTGTATCATCACTGAGCTTTTAAAAATGTTGAAAGTGAATACAAGCATCAATGATATGAGATAGACCAATGATGACTTGAGTATTTCTTTCATGATATTTGACATTGCAAGCGAACACAAGCATCAAGGTATAAGATAGACCAATGATGACCTGAGCATTTCTTGTGCAAACAGACAAGAATTAATAATTTTCTTAAGTGAATCAGAATGTCATCCATGATAGTTGGTAGAGCACTTCTCGCGGCAATTCAAAAAATAATAATGACTAAATCACAAACAACAAACAAAGAAAAAGTATCATTCTCCTTCCTTGCTTCTCTAGTTCAATACATCATCAAGTAGCTCCAAAGAAATGATAAGCAAAGCACAACAATTTAAATTCTACTTAATGTATTTTCAAATCATTATTCAGATTAGATCATCGATGTTGAAATGTGTGTGTTGATGTTTGCATGATCTTCCCAGACGTTTGACCAAATGATGTAACCTAAAGACCTATCCTAGGGGTCTTGGGGACTGATCAAACATTAGTCTTGCCTACGTTATACACGCAAAGACCATGTAGTTCGACTGACACAAACTCTATTTTTGTGTTTTCGATTTTATGTATGTTTTTGCATGGATTTTCTGATTTTCTAATGTGTTTGGATTTTTATTTTTTTGATGTTTTTGGATTTTGGTTTTCTGATGTTTTTGGATTTTGATGGATTTTCTGATGTTTTTGGATTTTGATGGATTTTCCAATGTTTTGGGTTTTTTCAAGTATCGTCACTTAGTGTTGTCATGTTTGACTGCCTTTCCATTTAAGCTGAAAGTCCATTGTACCAAATAACACTAGGATGTTGCCCCCAAGCCAGGGTAAAACATGATATCCTTTCTATGACATGGATAGTGATAATGATTATCTCAAATGATAGATGGAAATGATATGAAAGGAAACAATCGTAACAAAACTATACCTAATAGATAGAAGAGCTTGGTGAAAATCACAAGTAGCACCTATTTGCTAGGTTTTCATCACTTGTTTTTATTGTGTCCTCTTTCTTTTTCTTTGTATTTTTATTTTTATTGTATTTTTTGTTTTTGTTTTTTTTTTCTGTCATCATGACGCCTGTTTGCCAGGTTTTCATCAAGACAACTTTGTTGACCGTGCACTAGATATCCTCAAGTGTAGAATTGCCTGAGATGAATGTTGTTCATGGGCTCCTCCAACATATCTCCTTCTGGTGTAGACAGTCGGTATGCTCCTGATCCATAGACTGAGATAATGACATAAGGCCCTATCTAGTTAGGTTCAAACTTTCCCTTCTTTTCTCTATCTGCTTGATTTCTAGGGTTTTCCTGTAGGACCAAGTCTCCGATCTGGAAGACTCTAGGCTTAACCCTGTGATTATAGTTCCTAGACATTCTTTGTTGATAGGTTGTCAAATTATTGACAGCTTGTTGTCGACGTTCATCAAGTAACTCTAATTCTTGAAGTCTAGAGATCCTATAATCTTCATCTGAAATGAGTCCCTTTAGTGAAACTCGAAGGGATGAAATTTCTACCTCGATAGGTAATATTGCTTCTAATTCATAAATAAGAGCATATGGTGTAGCTCATGTTGGTGTTCTGATGCTAGTCTTGTAAGCCCAAAGAGCAGGGTTAAGTTGAGCATTCCAATCACGCCCTACCTCATTTACAGTCTTCTTGAGAATATTTAGGATTGTTTTGTTTGAAGCTTCTACCTGTCCATTACCTTGAGGGTAATACGGGGTTGAAAAGCGATGTTGGATGTGGAACTTTTCACACAGCTCTTAGACGTCTTGGTTCTTGAAAGGCCTGTCATTATCTGTGATGATTGACTAGGGTATCCCATATCTACAAATGAGATAATTAAGTATGAAAGATGATATATGCTTC
Source organism: Sequoia sempervirens (assembly GCA_007258455.2). NCBI lineage: Eukaryota > Viridiplantae > Streptophyta > Pinopsida > Cupressales > Cupressaceae > Sequoia > Sequoia sempervirens. The sequence continues at coordinate 332,262,899 of VDFB02193867.1, read as the reverse complement.
CTAGTGATTGTGGTTAAGGGAACTGCCTCCACCCATTTTGTAAAATATTTTGTTGCGGTGATAATGAACTTGTGTCCATTAGATGAAGATGGGTTAATTTTCTCTACCAGGTCTAATCCCCACTGACATAAAGGCCATGTAGTTTTGAATGGATGGAGCTCTTGTGTTGGTGCATGTATAAGATTGCCATGAATCTGACATTTTTGACATCTCTTAACAAACTCATAAGATTCTTGCTCCATGTGTGGCTAGTAATACCCCAAATGAAGAAGTTTCTTGGCTAAGGATAATCCACTTGAATGTGTACCACAAATTCCTTCATGGACCTCATGCAAAGCCAAAGCAAATTCGTTATGTTCTAAACAACACAAAAGAGTACCATCTAGGCCTCGACGGTAAAGGGTATCAACAATAATGGTATGTTTGGCAGATTGGCGTATGAAGTTGCGCTTTTGGTTGCGAGAAAGACCTGTTGGTAAGATATTATCTTTTAGATAAGTATAAATGTCTCCATAAATGGAAGATTGGGCACTATCCAAAAGGCTTATGGTTTGGGATCTGGGATTTGCGTATGCAGGATTTGACACTTGTTCTACAATAAATCGATAATGATCTTGCGTTTCAGGCATTTGTAGAAGAGATGCTATTGTGGCCATGGCATCTGCTGCTTTATTCTTTGATCTTGGTATCTGCTCAAATTTGATATCTATGAAGTATTTTCTTAGATCATCTACTAGTCTCTTGTATAAAATCAGTGTGTCATCCTTAGTTTGGTAATCATTGTTGACTTGATAGATGATTAACTGAGAATCTCCATACACCTGTAGTTCTATGATTTTCCAGTCAATAGCCACTTTAATTCCAAGAATTAAAGCTTCATATTCTGCAACATTGTTAGTGCAATGGAAGGTAAGCCTGTAAGATCGTGGAATTGTGTGCCCAAGAGGTGTGACAAATAAAATTCCTGCCCCTGATCCATGTTGTGTGTAGGATCCATCAAAGTAGAGTTTCCATGGTTGTGTTGTAATGTTGAGGATATCCGCATCAGGAAATTCCATGGTCATAGGATGACTGTCTGACAATGGAGCTTTTGCTAATTGGTCGGTGATGGCTTGTCCTTTGATAGCTCGCCTTTCAACATACTGAATGTCAAACTCACTAAGGAGCATGACCCACTTTTCCAACCTTCCTGTTAAAGCTGCTTCGCTCGGTAAATACTTGAGGGGATCAATTTTTGCAATGAGCTTGACAGTGTGAGTGAGCATATAGTGTCACAATTTTTGTGTTGCAAATACTACTGCTAAGCATGATTTTTCAATGAAGGTGTAGTTTACTTCATGTCCATTGAGTGTCCTGCTGATATAGTATATTTCCTATTCCTTTCCTTCTTTATCCTCTTGTGCTAGCAAGGCTCCTAAAGAAATATCCGTTGTTGTGATATATAGCAACAATGGCCTGTCTTCACTAGGTGGCACCAAGATTGGTGGTGTCATTAAATAATGCTTGAATTGATTCAAAGTACTCACACTGTTCATCCCATTTAAAAGACACATCTTTATTCAAAAGATGGTTGAATGGATGACACCGATCTGCTAGTTGAGAGATGAATCTTCTGATGGACTGTAGTTGGCCTTGTAGAGATCTTAATGTACTGATATTCTTAGGAGGTGGCATTTCCACAATGGCTTTAACTTTTGTTGGATCTACTTCAATTCCTTTTATAGAAACTATGTATCCAAGGAGTTTTGCTGATGTTACTCCAAAGGCACATTTCTTAGGATTTAATCTGACTTTAAATTTCTCCAACCTATCAAATATTTTGGCTAGTATCTCTAGATGTCCTTCCCTAGTGTGAGACTTGGCTAAGATATCATCCACATAGTCCTCCATGAAGGTGTGCATCATGTCATGGAAGATTGTTGTCATAGCTCGCTGGTATGTTCTAGCGCATCACTACTCTGTTATAGCGTGTCCCAACTCTGTTTAGCGCTCCAAAAAGTCAAAAAAATAGAGAGTTAGTAAGACAATTTGTTAGTTTACCCATATCAAAAACAAGGTTTTCATCAGTCCAAAACATTTTTTTCCATAGTCCAAAACACTTGAATCATACAAAAGGAAAAACTTTACTATTACGCCTAGATCTTGGTCTTCAGGAGCTATTTTGATTTGATTGTATCCTAAAAATCCATCCATGAGTGATAGCATTTGATGGCCGGCTGTTAGATCTACAATCATGTCTATGTTTGGCAAAGGAAAATCATCCTTTGGACATGCTCTATTTAAATCCCAAAAATTAGTACATATTCTGATAGTGTGATCTGGCTTTGAAATAGGTACAATGTTGGATATCCATTCTGCATAATCAATAGATCTGATAAATCTAGCATCTAGTATTTTCTTGAAATCATTTTTTACCAATAATGCAACATGTGGATGCATTTTTCTCAGTTTTTGTTTTACTAGTTTAGTGCCAGTTGGTAAGGATAAGTGATGCATAATGAGATTTGTGTCTAATCCTAGCATGTCAAAGTATGACCATGCAAAATTGATGTATCGTTCTTCAAAGAATTTGATAAAATCTAGCTTTTTTGTATCTGTCATGGATGCTGCCAGGTGTAGGATTCTTACTTTCTCTGTTGTGCCAATATCAATAGATTGTGTGGGTTCTATCAACACTGATGATCTTTCATGGTAATGTTGTGGGACGATGTCAAGCCTTCCATCCTTTGGTGCCTCAATGAGGTTTTCACCATTGGATGCATTCTTTGTTTTTACTATTTTAGGATCAAATACTACCATAGAATGGTTTTCACCATTAAATCCATTTTTTACTTTCATATTTTTGCAACCGAAAGGCTTGGCATCCTCCTGCCTAAAAGAATCGTTAAAAGAAGTATTGGTAGAACAAGTATCGGATTCCTCACAACAAAGGTAGTTAATAATGGCAGAATCATTGTCAAAAATAGGGAGATTGATAGGGTGTTGGGGTTCCCATTCAATAAGCTCGGGATGCAGTAAAGGTAATGAATCATTAGATGGGTTGAGGTTAGCGATTGTGAAAGCTCGAACAGAAATGTCATCTAGGTTTTTAGTGGTTATGTCGAGGCCTACAAAGGTATTTTCTTCCACATCGTTTATCTCAATCGATGTTCGTTCATCTTCACTTGAGTCATCAAAATTTTGTGTTTCAAAGACAATAGGATTAAAACTCGAGCTTTGACCCTCCTCACGTTTGGGGGTATACTTTTTGATAACGTTGATCTGAATATCTTCATAGGAAACATCTGATAAGTTGTCCCACTCATATTCATTTGAATCTGTTTCAGAGTTATCTCTCATTTGAAGAATACGCTCCATAGTTTTATTGGTGATTTCTGCTCTTGCTTCTTCTGTGTATCCTAGTCTAGCTCTACCATGTTGCTGAATTGTGAGAACTTGGATTGGTTCTGTTATACTTTTTTCCCCTCGTTCAAGAGGTCCTTGTTCTGCTGCATATCCTTGTCCAGTTTTATCCTTATGTTGGAGCATGAGTGGCTGGATTGGTTCTGTTATGCCTTGTTTCCTTAACCCAAGAGGTCCCTGTCCTAAATATCCCATCTTCTCCAGAATAGTTTTTCCCTTTCCATATTGATTTGTCTCTATGATATTACTCGTGGAAGTGGAAGCTTCCTCATCCTTATAAATCCAATTTAGAATAGCCTTATCTTATGATTCTTCATCTAAATTTCCTGCTCTTACAAATCTACCATCTAATGCCATTGTAGATTGTGCTGAATTTTGGGTGATTGTAGATGGTTGTCCATACATTTGTAAGGAGGGTAACATTTGTGATAGATGGAAAGAGTGTCCAACACCATATTCACTTATTCATTTGTCACTTATCTGTACTTCATTGGTGAATTGATGTGAGAGTGGAGCCAATTGTTCTTCAACATTTGAAAGGTTAGATTGTGCCACCCTAATCTCTTGTGATTTTTGTTGTTTTGGAAGCCACTTTGATATGAAGCTTTGTTGTTGCTCACCATCTAATGTGCTAACTTCTCTATTGTGAGGTATGAATGTATCTTGAGATGTTTTCAATGTATGACAAGCTTGGGTGTCATTATAGTCTTCTATGATTGTTACCTCCTATCTATTGATGGGAAATTTTAGGCATTGATGATAGGTGGAAGGTATTGCTTGCATATCATGGATCCAAGGGCGTCCCAATAGTATGTTGTATGTCAGTTCCCTATCTAAGACTTGGCGAACCACTTTTTGGACAATAGGTCCCACTTGAATGGGTAATATGATCAACCCTTTAGAGGACCTTTCTTCTTCATCATATGCTTTCATTGTGATTTTTCTTCTTATATCAATGGCTTCATCTGAGTATCCTAGTGCACGAATTAGCTTTAAGGTACAAATATTTAAACCAGCCCCTCCATCTATCAGGACACGCTTTACACTCACTACTGGATTTGACACCATTTTCCAATGGTCGTTCATCGGTCATTCAACAAATCTTTGTCAGAAGAGTGACACAATGGCAAAAAAAATTTTGTCGCTATTTTTTCGTCGCAAGGCCGACGACAAATTAAAAGTTGAAATAACGGCGAAGAATCGTTGGTTGGCAGCATCGTGAAATACCTCAAGATTTTGTCGGAATATCGTCGAAAACTTTGTTTATCCACCGACGAATTACAGCAGAAGTTCGTTGTCGGTTTGATGAAATCGGCAAGCATTATCGTGGAAACATGGAAAGTTCATCGAAAAAGCGACGAAATACTAAAGTAGTACCATCAAAAGAACACCAAAAGCTCGTCAAATGTGCGACGAAATAGGAAAAAATGTCATCGGAAGAACACTAGATGTTCGTCGAACGTTCGACGAAATCGACAGAGTGGTGTGATGGCAACGCCGAAATATCGTCGGAAGGGTGACGAAATGGGGATGGAGTTACGACGAAATCTTCGTCATAGCTATAGAAACTTCGTCAATGCTTTCTGTTGATTCGTCGGTTGTTATCATCAAAATTGTGACGAATCCTCAAAAAAAATTAAAAAAAAATATTATATATTCGTGAAAATTTACCATTGCGGAGACTGACGACTGATCATACATACAGGTACATATTGGTTTGATGCTTGAAACGATGCATTTCTTATATTGAAAAGTGCATTACCTTATTGAGCTTCTCTTTGTTTTGAGTATAGTTTAATATTCTCTACTTAACAAGGCCAACCACATGTGATTGGAAGCTCATTTGGCCCTCCACCGCCCCCTCGTCCTCTTAATTCCCCATACCCAATCATATAGCATTAATCATTGATTCATCCATTTATAACATATAACATTCATTCATTCATCCATTAATAACCTATAACATTCATTCATTAACATATAACATTCATTAATTAACATATTCACATTCATTCATTAACATATAATATTCATTCTTTAAGTTTTTACATATTATCAAAAGTATGGTTGTCATGGTATGATTACAATCACTTTTTTTTTGTTTCTTTTTCAAAGCTACATAAATCTGAAGTGGAGTATTGTTTTCTAAATCAATATCTATCTCCCCTTTAGTTGTTCTGCCCTCTGCTTGTGATCTTAATGTACGCGTAGTCATGCGTTTCATGGCGTGGACACGGCTTCAAGGAAGGTGGGATGCTGCAATAAAGAAATGTTAAGCGATATGTTTATTATTATTGTTACAAGTATTTGATTAATTGAAAGAACATTAGAGTGGTTCTCTTTACGATGGGTCCACATCATGTTCCTAGACTTTTGTTATAGACTCATGCTCAACATGTTGAACACGCTCTAAATCCTGATTTGCAGTTGAAACATGAAAGGTTACATTAATTAATACACCAATTGAAATTAAATATGTTTAAGAGAACATGAGGGTGGTCCTCTTTACCGGATGGGGCCACATCATGTTCCTGATCTTCTCTAGCCTGATCATGCTAAACACGTTGATCATGGTCTGCATGCTCTAAAGTTGAAACATGAAAGGTTACATTAATTAATACACCAATTGCAATTAAATATGTTTAAAAGAACTTTAGAGTGGTCCTCTTTACTTGATGGGGCCACATCATATTCATGATCTTCTCTAGCCTGATCATGCTCAACATGTTTATCGCGCTCTACATGCTCTAAAGTACCGGGATGCACACCATGACGTTCATGCACTTGCGTTATCCCACCCTCACTAGGCTGCATTCCAATGTCATGTGCAGTATATATTATCACTGCTTGAGTGTTTAAAACAAATAGGCATGTAATTACTTTATGGTGGAAATTAATATTGAATAGATTGCACAAGTACTCAATTTTTAATAAACTTTATTGAGTTTATTTACCTGCGTGTTGGATGCAATAGAAGATTGTGTTTTCCCAGTCAAGACTCTTAGGCGTTCAGCCACGGCTGCATAGCCTTATTGGAAGGCAATCTTCAAGTCCTCTTCTGTGGGAACTCTGTTGAATTCAGAGCCCTAAATTTTTGCAGAAGATCATGAATTTTGCTTCTATGGTGTGATAAAACCAAAATTGTTTTCAAAATATTATAATTTGGATGCAATATTTCATTTTATTGATACTTACAATTCATGCTTACGGCTAATTTCATACTTAACCACCTAGAGTAAGAAGTTTGTGTTGCACATGCTTTTTCTAGTCTTTCCTTTGTTTACCTTCGATGTGTCGGGTCAGCCTATGAAAAGTTTGGAATCACAGTTA
>VDFB02193867.1:332221143-332256067 GCA_007258455.2 Sequoia sempervirens | reverse complement strand
TCTTAAAATCTCACTTCCTCCCCCTCACCCTCTCTCCAGTCTCTCTCTCCCTCTCCCTCTCCCCCTCTCCCTCCCTCTCCCTTTCCCACCCTACCTTGACAACTCTAGATCTCTCCCTTTCTCTCTCTCTTAAAATTCTCCCTCCTACTAAATACATACATACAAACATAATACATATGTACATACAATCCTACATACATACAAGCATACATGTACATGCATGCATATACAATCTTACATACAAGTAGGAATATATACAATATACATGCATTGATACATACAGGAATCCATACATACATGACATACAAGCATAATTGTGCATACAAACATACAAATATATAAACATACATTTAATATGAATTTTACATAAAGTGGGACATAATGCGAGCATTTTATACCATGCTCGCATTATGTCTTGTTATACATGCTCCCCACAAATGAAGAAAACCATGTCAAAACTGACATATAACATGAGTGTGTTATAACACGCTCGCGTTATATCTTGCTTTGGGAATTCCCAAGCCTTGGGATTCGTATTTTACTTGGAATACCAACCTAAAGGCTTAGAGGGCATTCCCAATGACCAAAGACATGATTTTGCAATTTATACAATATTTGACATATTTGGGTTCATGCTCACCATCAAGATTGCATGCGGTTCAATATCAAACAAATCGAACATCTCGGTAATGTTAGGTTCTCTCTTAGCTATCCAACGATATAATTTTTTTGACTTTCTAACAATGTTAAGCTGTTCATCCATAATTTTTTTTGTTTGTATGTCTCTTTTTTGGAAAAAAATAGTATTTGGTGTTTTAGGAAGTGTCCACTTCAAAAATTAGTAAAAAATAAAATATTCATAAAAAAATTATTAGAAAAATTGTGCATCAACTACATACTGCTAGCTAACTTCTAACTATAGTAATTTTAAAAATACTAAAAAAATGTTCACCATACGAGGGTCGTACAAGAGTTGCTATGTTATGTTTTTATGACAAAAAAAATAAATTTGTGTACGTCCCTTGTTTGAACCCCTTAATCTCAACCATTTACAAAATAAAATAGTAGTTTAGAAAGTAGACTCAGAGCACTTGAATCCTTCTTTTTGTTCCATCTCAAAATTTTGAGTGTAAGTATCCTCAATTTCATATCCAAGGTCAGTATTTCTTGATTTCAAAAAAAAAGTGGCCACTTAAGCCCCCTTTTTGGGAACCATCTTGGTGCACTTACCCAAAATTACCATTCCTTCCCATGCTAGGATTAGTGAGTTATAATTTTTTTCTTAAAAATGATATGAGAGAGTGGAAGATATTATAAACTAGTTCTAGGAATATATTTTTCCACACACAGAAGATATGACCTTGTAGGTTTTATTAACAAGGTGAGACAAGATGTAGGCCTTGCTAGATTTGAACTTCACTTTGATGAGTTGCAATAATTTTTAGTAGAAATTGTAATGATATAGATGAAATGGGAAAGAAAAATCAAATGGTTGTAGATTAAGCTTGTTGAGAAGAAACATATGTAGGTCAATCCTCATAGTTTTGAGGGATTTCTTCTAGAGATTGAAAATTCTCTTCATTGAATGGTCCATCCATATTCAATAATTGGATTAATCAATGTAAATATCTAGTAACTCAAATTTTTGACTCCCCCACACTAAATTTAGGAAGTGAAATTCATCACTTGTGGGAGGATCAAAGACTCGATAACAAGATTTGGGTTTGAAAACCATCCAAGCACAAGGAAAAATAGTAATGGGTGAAGGACCCTCAATTATACAACATACAATGAAAGGTTCTTAGTTTTCTTAAAATACCCAAAGCATGCATGGGAAATTGAACTAACAATGCATATAAGGAATATAGTGAACTAACAATGCAAACAGTGGCTACTTACACTACTTTTTCCGAAGTATTCTCACCCAATACTTCGAGTGACATCCATCCCATTCACATACACTACCCTAGCTTGGTTTGGATTATGACCATTCATATAGTATTCTTAGGTAATTTCCTCCAATGGGTAAACCTTAACCCCATAAATAACCTACACCCCTTTTCCAAAATACAATGTCATATCTACCAATTAAGCCTAAGCCTAAGTTACCCCTTCAATGGACATTCTTATCCTTGGTATAACATATGAGCTTACCTTTGCATAAAAATGCTATTCACTTCAGAAGACAATCTAGTCCCCAATATACCTTTATAAACTAGAGTATGGCTACAATTTCCTCATCATAATCATAGATTAAATACTCATATATAACTAACTCCCTTCAGTGATATATCCCATCAATAAGTGATTCTCATCAAGAGTATAATCACATTAATGAATAACCTCAATCAAAGAATAATCATGTCAATATATGATTCCATTCAAGAGTGTATCATCCTTAATTGAAAGGGTTTAAAAAAATAGTCTACTCTTGGAAATATTATAAATTCATATTAAGAGTGTAATGCAACTAATCTAGAAGCAACTACAACTCAATAGGTAATTCCTACCTACATTTCCAAAATCATAGAATTCCATAAACTCAAGTGATTTGGATCAATCACAAAGGTGATTTTTAACCTTAATATACCCTGATCTTAGGATAAATTCATCAACCAATGACTAGTTCAATTACATAGGTTAATATAATCCTATATGTTCCAAACAAGACCAATTAAACAACTTAACCAAGTAGGCTATTCCCCGTGTCACATATCAAACTTTGGTACTACTTGATTTTACTTTAAGAGGAACTAAAACATGAACAAATGTGAGTGGTAGAATAAATGTTGTGAGGTTTGAATAATGAATTAGGTGAATGTTTATTTTATTTGAAAGATGAATTGCAATGGATGATATTTTATTTTATTTTTAAAATGAAATGTGATGATTATTATGATGTAACATAGAGAATGATATGTATTTCTTTGATTTATATTTTTGGACACTAATCTATTAATGGGTGCCTAAGTTTATATGAGATGCAGGTTTGTCAAAGACCAAGAGTGGTTCCATGCACCTTTTTCGCCCAACCATGAAGCATAATACTTCCCCGAATTTCTTCCTAGCTCGAAGAAATATTCGACCTTGGGCGGGGAGCCTAGCAACCTGGAACAAAGAAGCTGGAGGGAACTCTCGATGCAATCTTGATGCTTATATGCAATATTAATCTAGAATTACATATCTCTTGCTTGTAGGATGTGGCAGAGACTAATATCAATAATTTCTAGGCTTTTAAAATTTCATCTATTTCATTGGTGCATATGCTTGGCCAAGCAAGAAAAATAAATTAAATATGATAGTTTTGAAAAGGAAAACTATCATCTCTAGAATCCACACTCAACATCCTATCCTGGAAGTGGTTTCATAAAAAAATACATGTAGCATAATTTTCTCAAGTTTTACAATATCTCAAGTGTTTTCTATTCACTGAACTTTTTCAAGTATAGTTTCATCATCAAGTTCTCTAATTGTTATACAAGTTTTTAGTATCATTGAAAAGGAAATATTCAATAAATAACTATTCAAAGCAATTAGCAATCCACTATTTACTTCATATGTTTCTCATAAAAGATGGCGATTCAATGCGTTTTCAATGGTTTTTCTATTTTTTAAATGAAATTCTAATTTAGAATCATAATTCAGCATGTGTGTTAAATTCATCCATATAAAGATTTAAATCATTATTTTAGAATAAATATATATACGTGGCCATGATAGTTAATGTTTATATATGTATCATATATATAAATATATAGACAATTATTCGGGAAAATTATTATAAAACAAAAATAAAAAACTCCGTTTACACAATTCATTAAAAACAATCAACTTTATATCAAAACATCATTATAAATCAGAATTTATTCTCAACCAATTTTATCATTATCATTTGAAAACCAAAAAAAAATGATATATACAGTTCAAAATTTTCATATTTTAAATTGTATTCTATATATATATACATATGTATATATATATTTACATTTGTACTGAAAAATAGTTTTCTGGAAATATAAAATAGGCTATAACACATCATATATCTATTTATATATAAATATAAAATTAATCAGATTTTGTTCTGAGTATACATACATACATACATACATACATACATACATACATACATACATACATACATACATACATACATACATACATACATACATACATACACACATACACACACACACACACACACACACACACACATATATATATCTTGTTGTATATACAACTATCAACCATATTGTCAGCAGCCAAAGTCAAGTAGTTTTTAATAGAATTTCAAAGAAATGAAGAAAATTTAAGTTTAACTTTGAAACATTCGAATGGAATAAAAGTTTGAAGGTAATGCTAAGGAAGGAGGGGGCACGACTGCTCCCTCATGGGCACAACCCCTATGGGTAGGGAAACACCCTCTCCATAGGCTGCGGTCCATGGAGAGGTAGCTGATCTATCCACAACGTACCATTTTGTGTAGCTACAATTGCCTTAAAACTTATTTAGTATTATTTTTAAAACTCAAATAGTTTAAACATGAAAAAAATGAATTTCCCTTTCATCTTCAGAGAGATGTATATATTTATATAAATATATATATGTGTGTGTGTCCTTTGAAAGATATATATATATATATATATAGACTCATAAAATATATGGTATGTATATGTTTTCTACATAAAATATAGAGTTTGGTTGGGTTTTCTACAGAAAAAAAAAAGTCTGGTTGGGTTTTCTACAAAAATCCAATATATATTTTCCCCCCACCATAGGTTTTAATGAGTAGTCAAGTATAAATCCCAACCTAGTAGGTAACACTTTGTACCCAAGATCTTAATTTGAGTATAATCAAGTGATCATGCAATTACAATTTTGCAATGACTCATCCTATCATTTCCACCATACTGTTGAGATATGACTAACATCATAAGCCAATAGTATCAAGTCACTTCATGTCATTGATATGTTTCACATTATAAATAACCCTTAAGCTATTCTTATTTAATCATATCTAGTATAATCAATACCTATGAAAAAAAAACCCTCCTATAGTGGAATAATTACAAGAACTTCACAAAACAACATAATGAGCTTCTATTTTCCTTTCAAAGCAAATTTTATACTTCCCTAATGGAAGTAATCTCAATAGATCAAATAAAGTACTCAAGAATCAATCTTTCATATATAAAGACAAATAAAGGAAGATTTATCCTCATGCTTGTAATAGGCTTATCCAATTGAATTATTTGATGCATAGCTTTCCAACAACAACTTAATAGCTTCACTTTGATCTCATAAGCAATACCTCAATAAGACCTCTCTCAAAAGTTGACAATATGCTCTCTCAAGTACAAATCAAACAATATAGCTCATCACAAAAACACTTCAAGGATATCACAAAATACAACAAAATGTAATTTCAAAATAATAAAAATTAGAAGTGTGTAATAGAATGCATCCAAATGAGAGAATATGCCTCTTTATTTATACAACAAAATGATACTTCATAGCCTATAGAAAAGGCATGTAAATTGAAAACAATCTCCATGCTAGTTGACTCACTTCACTTAGCAAAAAGGTGGCATCAATCAAAGAGTTTACCCAACACAAGAAGCTACAGGTTGACCTCTATGTTTTGACAACAACTTAAGACTATTTCAATCTACACATGATTAAATGGTGATAATCAAATTGTTTCTAAAATATACTTCTAGAAATTTAGAACTTTATATCCATGCATCAAGTATTAGTAAATTTCCTATTCTTCAGGTTACTATTTAAAAGACTAAGTCTTTTTTCCATTTATGTGTTGTATATACAAATTGACTTGGTCATGGTTATAGCAATTGACACTTAGTAATGGATCAACAACCTTTAAAAGAATCACTTTACTCATAATTCAACATGTTTTCCACCATAGAACTTTATTTACTTTGCATATTAGTTATATGCTAAGTGTTGGATAACATTGTTCATATCTTACACAATTTATATATTGTAATCTCTATATAGTGCATAGCTTACATTAAATAAATCTTCCAAAGCTTAATACACTTAGTATTAATCCTGTTCTATAAGTGCTATGCCATATCATTTAAATCAACCATCAAAATATATATCAGTGATTCTCATTTCAGCACTTAACGGGTATGTGCAAGATCATCATGGAAAAAAATAGGCCCTTAAGTGGTGAAAATTTTAGAAAAATCAAAGTTAGAAAACTTGACATAAAAAAAATGAATAAGTTATCTATATTATTTCAAAAATATGTAAGAATACAATCTATATCAAATTGAATGTAGTTTTTAAACTACTAGGTTTATTTAAAAAAAAACAAATCTATTTGGTGAAAATTTGAAATTTCAATGCAGTAGTACTTAATTTTCAGGGGAAAAATAAGAAGTAGGTGTTTGTCTGACCACCCTAACCACAGTAAAATGATAATATTTTTTATAATATTTTAGATATAAGTAGAGGACTCATGTCCCAATATGATGCATATTTTTTTGTAATTTTTTTCAAGTAAATAATTAATTATGAATTTTTTATTACAATTTTTAAAAAATATAAAAAACTTGTATGTCCTACCACCTTATCTTGGTCAAAAATTCATAAAATTCATTTTTTTTTTTAATCATATAGTATGTGAGGAATATAATGTGACACATGTTTTAGATTCAAAAAATGTGATACCATTTGAAAGTTATAGATATTTTTCAATCAACCTATCAATCAGGACTTTAGTCCTAATTCAAATAGAAAATTAATTACTATTTATTAAATTCAAAGTAAAGCATAATTTATATTGGTGGAAAGTTGAGAATCTCCTTTAAAAACCCTTTTCATTTCATCAATTTTGGGTAAAAAAATTCGTCAGCCACATACCCTACACATACCCATCATATCACCACCTTTTGGCCCATGATCCTACACATACCCTAACATCTTGGTCATAAGCATTCCAAGCTAGGAGAAATTCACTGCTAAAGAAATAGTAATTATTTTCAATAGTATCAACCATAGTCTACTTCCCTTATCAACCTTAAATACTTTGCATATCTCATATACAAAATTGGCCTTAAGAAATACCATATATATATGTGTGTGTGTGTGTGTGTGTGTGTGAATTAACAACATTAACGCTATACCATATTTATATATATATATATATATATATATATATATATATATATATATATATATATATATATATATATATATATATATATATATATATATATATATATTCCATGTTAATCAAGAATGTGTATATATGATATACAAATGAATATGATCAAGTTAAAAGGTTCATATATACACATATATATATGTACATATATTTTTGTATGTAATTAGATAATTATATATATATAAGGTCATTCAAATATATATATATATTACATATATATACACCATTTCTTTATTATCTTAGAACTTAAACATACATATATATACATGAATATAAGTATATACGAAGTACGTAGCAACTACATTCTCATCAACTGATTGATATATCAAATACATATAAATATATATATATATATATACATACACATGTGTATGGTATAAGTCTACTCGATTTCCTTATGAAAATTATGTACTCATGCATGGGTTATCATTTATACTTGGAAACGTGTATATATTTATATATGTAGACTCTCTCTCTCTCTATATATATATATCAAAACATTGATTAAAATAGACACAGAAGAATTCACTCATATAACATCATATTAATATCTATATACATATATGCATAATCATACATATGTTGACCTACTTGTATGGACATCCCATTATATCTGACATACGTCTATATCGGCATGTACACATATATGCATATAGGCATATAACTCAAACACTCATTCAACCACAGAATCAAGCATAGTAACATAAGGAAGAACTCATAACCTGCAAACACATAAACATCATCCAATAATGCACTCAATGGTAATCAAGAGCCTCAGTAATGCAAACACATCATGCTAAGCATGACTTACCAATTCCCAACACTATGACTTGACTCAACCATTCTACTGTGAGTGTGTTTGTAGGCTTAGATAGGTTTCATTTAGGGTTATCCAACCAATCACTTCTCCTAAGTGATACTTCCCCTCCACCTAGAGGAATGAACCTATTGTAGACACATAAAATGTCTTGATTGATATTATGCATCTGATTCTAATCAACTAACACCATTTCTTCTAAAATCACTTCAAATTGATCAATCAATTGAATAATCAACATTATTTAATTAAAATCATCAAATTCAGCTATTAATCAAATAATTAAATTTATTTGATTATTCCATCCTTCTTCTAACTTTAATTATTCATCCTATTTAATTAAATCAGATCATTTAATTAAATCCTCTCTTAAATCTTCTCATTTGATTAAAAATCAATCAAATTATTAAATGTCACATCTCTTAATTCACTCCAATTAATTAATCCTAAATCACCTTTCTAATTAGCATTATCAATTCATCTAGCTTTTAACTCTTCTAGAGTGAAATCAACTCATGGTCAACTAACCAAGTTGCACAAGAAAATAATTTCAATTAATTATTTAATTCATCTATTTTCCCTCACCAAGGCATATTCCAAGGAATATTCCTCTCAACCACCTCTTAATCAATTTCCCTCCTTGAAGGATTTCAAAAATCTATCACATCCTCTTACATCTGCAATTAATTCTTTTACAACCTTTCAAATCCTCTTACATCCTCTCAAATCTCATTCAATTTCTCTTACAAGAATTTCAAATTCTCAATTCCCTCCACATACTAGTTCTCATTGTCTTCAAACTCCTTTTGGGTAGGTTGAGAAAGGTGGAAGCAACTTTTGATAACAAGATATTGGACGGATCAATTTGACCAAATTTGGATAAGATCTTTTCTCCTTACTCCATGGTCAACCAAAACATTTTCAATTATAGAGTATGTATACTTATTCTTTTCATAGAGAATTCCTTTTTTCACAGAGATCAAATAGGTAGTAGTAATTGGGTCCATAGGTTCAATGGGCATACAACTTTTTAATTGGAGTCAAATTTTGTTAGATAAGTTGAATTCAATTTTAATTATACAAAAAAAATATAAATGTAGGTAGTTTATTAAATATATTTTTTAGATGATAAAAGTTGGTATAATAATTTTTATTATAAATTAATAAAAAATAAATAGAATTTAAAAATTATAAGTGATAGTTGAAACTCTATCTGTTTGAGATTTACTAGAATTAAATTATATCACATGTCCAATTTTTTTAATTTGGTATCATGCTTGATCTCTATATGAAGACACCTTAGAGGGTATGTTGGAATTGCAATACACAGGTCTTGATAGAATTTGAAAGTGTCCATGGGTAAGTGACTAAGTGGTAGAAAATATCATTAGCTACAATTAGGTTTTTTTGGATGTTTTCTTGTCATGCCTAAAATATTCAAGAATTTTGTATTATAAAATACTTATTTAGGGGATAGGTGCTTGTCTTGAGTATTCTAGCTTTGAATTATATGCTCCTTTGCAACCCCTAGACCTTAAGTTGTTTAATTGAGTCTTTGGGGACTAAATTTCAAATAATACATTGTATGCACTAAGATTCCATCATGTAAGCCTTGTTATTGTGGGATTTGTGCAAGATCATGGGGGTCCAAAAAGTGGCGATGTGAAAAAAGGCCATTTTTAACACGTCCAAAAACGTGAAATTTTTCTTTGACTTTTTGTAAGCTTGGGTGAAAAGTACATACTACTAAAGCAAATACCAAACCAAAATAGATATCCGTTAGGAAGGATATTTGTTTCAAAATGGATATCCGTTTCTAATAGGTTGGAGTTTTTTATTTTTGTCGGGTCTAGGCCGACCAATATTTTAAATTAATATATTATTATAATTTTTTAATATATTTATGATTGGATATTAAATTATAATATGCTTTTTTAAAAAGCATTATTATATTGTTTTTTAATTTAATATTATATAATAATATATTTAATATATTATAATACTATATTATATTATAACTCTTATATAGTATTAAATATTATATAATATTATAATATTAAATATATTATATTATATTATTTTATAATAATATATATATTATATTATATTATTATATAATTTAATATACATTATATAATAATATTATATTGCTAATAGTGA
Source organism: Sequoia sempervirens (assembly GCA_007258455.2). Lineage (NCBI taxonomy): Eukaryota > Viridiplantae > Streptophyta > Pinopsida > Cupressales > Cupressaceae > Sequoia > Sequoia sempervirens. The sequence goes on along the minus strand of VDFB02193867.1, from coordinate 332,245,898 downwards.
TATATCTTAAATTTCAAAAAAAACCATTTTTTAATATATGGTCGGGTCCCAAACTCGACCATATATCAAAAAATCTACACAAAGGAAATGAATATCCATTTCCTATTTTATAAAATGAAAAGAAAAAATTTGAAAGCTCATTTTTGGGAGAGCACACAAGGGTTTTTAGCTTCTCAACTCATATATCCATTCGCAGGCACCTCTTCTTGCTCAATTCAATCAAATTTGATAGGTATGTTTGATTTTGATGTTTTTCTTCAATTTTTATTGGTTTTGTATTGTTTTTATTTGTCAATTTTAATGAAAAATAGGATATTTGATAGGTTATTTATAGAATTAAATCATTATTAATTTTGAAAATTTGTATCAATTAACAGGCTTAAAATGGCTGGTTCAAACCCCACTCAACATGAAAATCCTAACCTCGCACAAGATGAAAACCCTCCAAGTCCTCCTTCATCACGACCATTGTTTCCAAACCAAAATGTGCCAACAATACACAAATATATTCATAAAAATTTAGATCAATTGAGAAATGTATGTTGAATCTATGAGACACTCATTGAGCTACCAGACACAAAAAAACTTTAGAAACAATCATTTCAAATGTTGAAAATTTGGAAACTCAACACAATAGATTTGCACAATGGCAAGAGGAACAAATGCAATTTTATGACGATGGGTTATCATATGATGAGGTGAGGGCAGGGTATGTGTAGGATCATCATGGAAAAAATAGGCCCTTAAGTGGAGAAAAAATTAGAAAAATCAGAGTTAGGAAACTTCACGTAAAAATTTGAATAAGTTATCTATATTATCTAAAAAATATGTAATAATAGAATATGTAGAAAATTGAATGCAGTTTCTAAACTACTAGGTTTTTGGTTTTTTTTAAAAATCTATTTGGTGAATTTTTTAATTTCAATGTAGTAGTACTTCAATTTCAGGGAAAAAATAAGAAGTAGGTGTCTGTCTGACCATGATAACCACAATAAAATGAGAATTATTTTTTATAATATTTTAGATATAATTATAGGACTCATGTCCCAATGTGATGCATATTTTTTTGTAATTTTTTTCCTAGAAAATAACTAATTATGATTTTTTATTACAAATTTTAAAAAGCATAAAAGCTCGTATGTCTGACCACCTTAACTTGGTCAAAACTTCATGAAATATTTTTCTTTTTTTTATTCTATAGTATGCAAAGCAGAGAAATGTGACACATGTTTCAATTTCAAAAAATATGATATTGTTTGAAAGCTATAGATGTTTTTCCATTAGCCTATCAATCAGGACTTTAGTCATAGTTCAAATATAAAATGAATAATAATTATTTATTAAATTCAAAGTAAAGCATAATTTATATTGGTGGAAAATTGAAAATATCCTTTAAAAACCCTTTTCATTTCATCAATTTTGGGTAAAAAAAAAGTCAGCAGCCACATACCCATCATATCACCACTTTTTGGCCCATCATGATCATGCACATACCTGACACTTGATATTGAAAAAATTAGCCTAGTTATTCATCAATCACAAAATAGGACAACCTATTAATGTGTGGAAGCCAAATTTTTCAATTAAATGGTGCACACATAGAGGCATATTAGATAATTTATGAAGACGTTGGTGAATTGTTTTTGATAAACCACCCAACAACAATCTTATGTGCCTTAGTATTTTCTTCAAAAAATATATGTGGAGTTTGTCCTAGGGAGGCATGTCAATTACTTTGACATGCGATATTTCTAGGGTGTTGGTAGAGGGATGCCATAGGAGAGACCTAGAGCATGCTGAGTCACCCTAGTTCATCCTGCTCCACCTATGATTCCACTACCTTACCTTGAGATTGCTTTAGATGTAGGGACTCAGAGAATTTATGCTCTACATTCATTGAGTGATCATTTGGCCATGCAAATCCATCATGTTGCACGACCATTTGATAGTGCATCACATCTTAGTGATGTACTTGATACATACCAACATGATGGTGGTGCACCTACTACATCAACTCTGACTAACACATTTTCTTTAGCTCTGACTTGTACACCATCATCATCAACACATATTTATGTGCCCCATTATTGCATGACATGCAAAAATTTATGTTTGGGTCCTCTCTAATGGTCCACTAAGGCTCCCATGGATACAGGTGACTATAAGGTTCAAGATATGTTAGATGTAGGAGTTGATAGAGCACAAAGTGGACCATTTGCAAGAGAGAATTGGATGCCAGGGATGATGTGGGAACATTGGTAAGACTTATGGTAATTTCATAGTGTGTTTAATCTAAAATTTTTCATATTTTATAAGAGATATTTGTACTAATATATGTTTATGAGTTGGAATCTTTAATAGTTGATGATGGAGAAGCAAATGTCCCAAGTTCATAAGGGTACATAGACATCCATTTCATTTAGCCTAGGTTCTTAGTATACAGTATTATTTAAATTGTTATTTAGATGTTAATTTTTGAAATCTATTATGTTTAAATACATGTACTACATAGATTTATATTCTAATGTAATCTTATCTTTTTTTGCAACAACTTGGTTCATTTACAACCATGTTGATTGACCCTAACCCATTGGATGAAGCTGCACAACAGGTATATTATTTTTTGGTATTCACAACATTATGATTATTTGTGAATGTGCATTTAATTTATGTTACATTCTTGTCACTTTTTATAAAGGGAAACCACTTTAGTTGAGTCCATCTAGTGCCATGCCATCACAACAAATATGTGTTTATTTTATATTGTAGATATTTGTGTTTAGATAGGAGTAGATATATGTTTAGTAAATATGATTATTTTTCAACAATTATATGTTAATTTGGTTAAATTTTTGTCTTGCTTGCTATAGTCCTCTGCTCAACTTAGCATTGTGATGAGTGTGAGACCATTAATTTATACAAGGACTCTTGATCATCCTAAGGGACAATCATATGCAGATCATCTTGTAGAAAAGAGAGCAAGACTGGAGGTAAACAACAATTGCATTATTGATATAATATATAGTACACGTACAGTGATTTTGATGTTAAATTCATAATTTATTAATGATAGTATATAAGTTTCTATTTACTAGTCTATCTTGTCAACCATTCGCATAATTAATCTAATTTATGGTTTGAATTGTTATTGTGTAGGAAACTTCAGAGCAACTAAGTTCATTGAGGAGGCTCGAATTTGACAGTCCAATACAGAATTAGGATTTTATATAGATTGATATGTACTTAGGGTTTGATAGATCTTGTGATGGAATATATGCCACAATTTGTAAAACTTGTTGTAAAACTTGTTTTGAGTAGGCATATATGCCAATTTTGTATATATGCACAAACACAATTATTCTATATTTTTATATATAAGAATATATATTCAATCTAATTTGTTCCTTGTGTGCATGTCTTTCTACTTTGAATTTTCAAAATTGAATGTATATTTGGTTTGAAGTTATGATTGATAATATATGTTATAGATTAACAAAATTTCATTTTAATAGAACTTATGAATTACAATTGGTAATCCATCTATGTTAGAGTTCATTCATATTAAGGTTCACATACATTACATTCCATGAGACCACTTTTCTTTGAGGATTTTTTTCAAAAAAATCACTACCTTTTCTATTGTACCACATTTTTTCATACGTCTACCAAAAAAAAATTATCAAACAATCAATTTGAGAATACACATGATTTCAAGCTCTGTTGAATGAATTTACATTTGACATTATTTTGTTTTTTGAACTCCAATAATGAAGTGGGTAGCTGATTTTTATTTCAAAAGAAATTAAAATTAGTGAAAAATGGTATGCGAAACACTGTATAATATTTGTTGAAAAGAACTATTTGAAAATATTCCTCAAAGAATTGTGGTCTCATAGACAAGGAAAAAAAGATGAAAAGAGTAGCTTGTGATAGTCTTGTGGAATTGATTCTTTTGATTGATTAAAAAATTAAAACAAATGGATACAACTTAAATCAATTTCACTCAATGTTCATTCAAGCTTAATCACATGTAAAAGGTATAAAATCATCTTGAATAAGAATCACTATCTTTCAACCATAGGGGTTTGATACAAACTTCAAACAAAGTCCTTACAACTGAACAAGATACATGTTCATTAGATTGTTCATGTAAAATCTATACAATAATCATGATCAACAATTAAGACATCACTCAACCATGATGTAACCATTAAAAAAACCAAATGCAACTCCATGACACATGCATGCTATTTAACCTTCAACATGTAATTTGTATTGTACTAATGCAAAAAAAAGAATGTTTTTAACCATAATGCATAAATAAGAAAACTAGGCATACTATATGGGCTTGATGCACACAAGTCATAATGCACGCTTCACAAAAAAGCAATAACACTGATATTATTTTGTCATATATGTCAATCAACCTTGACCCACACCAAACTTGCTATATCACAATTGTTGTCACATATGCCATTCAACCTAACACAATTGAGGTTTTATATTTGGTAAGGATTTTTGTAGGAAAAGAAAGTGGGAGATGGTGATTAAGGTGGATTTGAACCATGTACCTTTCTTGACAATCTACCTTTCAACCATGTACTTTTCCCGAAATCATTACAATGTAGGAACACAGTTCTGAAGCATCGCTAAAAGATTTAGCTGGAAGGAAGGAGGGAACATAATTGGTACATTTTGCAACTTGTACGACCAAATGAACTATTCCAACATGTATGAATGGGTACGTTTATGCTAGGAATGGTCCTCTTTTTCACTAAAACATGTTGAATCACTCTGAGCTACATTGGACCAATGATTTCCCTTAAGAGTCCAAAGTGCTAAAAGATAAAAATATTTGATGGACTATTTCTTAGAAATTGTGATGCTTACAGACTCTCCCTCTAAGGTTATGAGATTGTGTTGTGACCCTCTTCAATAACCTCTCTCATTTTTTTCTATCTCAGAGGTGTTTTCCTATGGTGACGAGCTTTCAATTGAGGAATAAGTTGTCAGATGCAAGCAATGTAAAGTTGCAAAGTGGTGCAAATTTTGTTTTGTAACTCGTATGAACAAATTGACTATTCCAAATCATTTGGATGGGTATGTTTACACTAGGCACGGTCCTCTTTCACACCCAAACACATTGAATCTCTCTGAGCTACATTGGATCAATGATTTCCTTAAGAATCTAAAGTGCTAAAAGTAAATAATCTTTGATTGGTTATTTCTCAGAAACTGTGATGCTTACAAACTCTTTTTCTAAGTCTATAGGATTGTGTTGGGACTCTCTACAATAAAATCTCTTATTTTTCACTATCTTAGAGGCATTTTTATGTGGTGACGAGCTTTCAATTGAGGAAAAAGTTGTCAGATGCAAGCAGTGTAAAGTTGCAAAGTGGTGCAAATTTTGTTTTGTAACTCGTACGACCAAACTAACTGTTTCAAATAATTTGGATGGTTATTTTTACATTAGGCACAATCCTCTTTTACACCCAAACACATTGAATCTCTCTAAGCTACATTGGATCGATGATTTCCTTAAGAGTCCAAAGTGCTAAAAGGAAATAATATTTGATTGGCTATTTCTCAGAAATTGTTGTGCTTACAAAATATTTTTCTAAGTCTATGGGATTGTGTTGGGACTCTCTACAATAACCTCTCTTATTTTTCACTATCTCAGAGGCCTTTTTCTGTGGTGACGAGTTTTTAGTTGAGGAAAAAGTTATCAAATGCAAATAGTGTAAAATTGCAAAGTGGTGCTAGTTCCTTTCTGCAACTTGTATGACCAAAAAATTTGTTCCAACATGTATATATGGGTACATTTATTCTATTAATGTTCCTCTTTTGCACCCAAACATGCTGAATCACTCTGAGCTACATTAGATTGGCGATTTCCCTTAGGAGTCCAAAGTGCTAAAAATAAACAATTTTGACAGGATATTTCTCAGAAACCATGATACTTATAGACTCTTCATTTGAGGTTATGGGATCATTTTGGGACCCTCTTCAATAACCTCTCTTTATTTTTGCTATCTCAGAGGCATTTTCTAGTGGTGATGAGTTTTCAATTGAGGAAAAAGTTGTTAGATGGATGCAATGTAAAGTTGCAAAGTGGTGCAAATTTTGTTCTACAACTCATACAACCAAATGAATTGTTCCAACATGTTTGAATGGGTATTTTTACACTAGGCATGGTTCTCTTTTGCACCTAAACATATTGAATCACTTTGAGCTACATTGGATTAGTTATTTCCCTTAAGAGTCCAAAGTGCTAAATGGAAATAATCTTTGACGAGCTATTTCTCAGAAACTGTGACACTTAAAAACTCTTCATCTAATGCTATGAGATCATGTTGGGACCCTTTGTAATAACCTCTCTCATTTTTCATTATTTCAAAGGCATTTTCCTATTTTGATGAGTTTTTTATTGAAGAAAAAGTTGTAAAATGCAAGTAGTTTAAAGTTGCAAAGTCATACAACTTGTACAACCAAACAATTTGGTCCAAAAAGTATATATGGGTACATTTACACTAGGCATGGTCCTTTTTAGAACCCAAACACACCAAACCACTTTGAGCTACATTGGACCCACAATTTCCCTAAAGAGTCCAAAGTGCTAAAAGGTAGGAATCTTTAATGGGATATTACTTCAAAACCATGTCACCTAGAAACAATCTCTCTGAGTCTATGGGATCACATAGGGTCCCTCCACAATAACCTCTCTTAGTTTTTTATATCTCTAAGGATTTTTCCCATGGTTTCAAGTTTTCAGTTGATGGAAAAAAGGGTTAGATGGATGCAGTGTAAAGGTGGAAACAGGTTTAGGGTTCATTTTTCTCTTCATGAGTAAGTGAATCATTTACTCAAATACACTATGTCATGAACTACAAACATGAATACAAATTATACACATGAAAACACATATATTGTAAAGTATACATTGGAATACTCATAAGTGGAAAAGTATACACATAAGTTGTAAAGTATACACTTGAATACACGTAAAGTATGCACAATATGCATGATATTATCATTCAAGAATTGCTATCAAATATAGGATTTACAAAATTCCACATAGGAATACAACAAACAACCCTAATACATAGTCATTTCCCAATGGGGGAAGGAAACATATCACGTGTTACCTTCCTGGTGTTGGTTGTTTTTAACAAACCAATCAGATCCTGCCAAATACCTATGAGCTTGCGAACTCAATTCTTGAATAAATGCAATATTATTGGCCAAAAAATGAGATATAGCACCAATTTCTTTATCTCCTACACTTTGAGATCTGCAAAACCCAGGAGGGTGGTCCTGCAATGTACATTATATTAGATTTTTAAAAAATTCACGTGCACACTGCATATTCAAGCAGATACATTCTCACCCATGACTAATAAGAAGAAATTATCCAAGAAATTGGCATTTAATTGAATGAATTATACATCTTAAGTAAAGAATACAAGACAATACAAACTACAACAAATTAAAGATGGATCAATGATTATTTTAAAGGATTGTTCTTAAGTTAGGTAACTGGAACTATGAGAAGAACTTAAAGATATTAAGACTAGTGTCATTATCTGAGGGCTAAGAGTTAGAAAAAATTACAATATAAGATACATTTAATTTTGAAAAATCAAGATCTAAGCAACACTACTTTGTAATTCACAAATCTATAACTAAATTCACTAAACTATTTATCAAATCCAACAACCATGCATAAGAATTCATGATTTGATTCGAGCATTTTAACTCATTCCAAGAACAAGAGCTAAAACCAAAATAAAAATAAAAGTATTAGACGATGAAAATTAATGAAATGATCTCTAATTAGAATTTCCATTAATAATTCATATACACAATCAAAATGGAGAGACTATAGACTTGGAAAATCTCCATTATCATTCAAATATGTTCAAAAACCATATATTTAACAAAATATAATACCTAGACTCAAAGCATAAGATAAAGACTCAACATATTTACTCTATGTTCTCAATTTTTATGATTCAGCTCTAGAATTCAACCAAAGACCTGTACAAAAGGCCCTAAATTCCCTTTTATATAAAAAAAGGTAGATAAAACAAGCTTTAGGCTAGATGTACACATGTCACATTCTAATTGGATTACTACAAGACATATTCCCTAATTCAGTTATATTTGTGTTCTATAGAATGGAGGGAATACATATGAGACAAAGATTATTTACATTAGTGATAAGGAACAACTTTTCCTTCTGAAAAGAACATGTCAAAAGAATAATTATCTTCATCATAACACATCCATATCATCAAGAAAAATGACAAAGTGATGTATACTAAAAATGAATTATCATCTCAATCAACACTCCACATCATCAATAATTGATAATTCTCCATGAAACATATATTTTATACATTGTAACATCTTAGGATAGACCTATACAATACTTGACCAAGTATATGTTTCACATCTATGCCTACAAACCAAATCAGCCCATCAATACTCTTCCCCATTCTTCATATTCTTCATTAGATGGTCAATTGAAATCGATAACTTTATCTAATGTCTTCCTGTATGGGGATTACTTGGTTATCACAAAATTGGACTCCTTGTCAAAGTATTCCAGAAAGCTAACAATAAATGTCAACTTTCCCAAGGTGTCACTAAGGGCATTAATATCAACATCCTTATAAATTTTATTCTATAACCTCATTCAACTCCCTTTTCCATGAATGCAATGATTTCATTTGATGCTTTGTGATCAAAATATCTGAAAATGGTGAAAAATATGTAAAATCATATTGAGATATTAATTCACTTATCTTTTGCTCCAATGGAGCAATGTATCCTTGAAAATTTTGCTCAGTCAACGCACACACAAATTTATAATTTGGAAGCACATGGGAATATCTATCTTCATGTTGGCCAACTCCAACTACTATTAGCTTTAATCTCTTAGCTCTTGGGATCCACTTGTTCAAGATTGGCATGGCCAACTCTTTGTCCCTTTGGGACAATCCCATTGCTCATACCATCAAGGAATAATTGTCATGCACACTATTCATTCTAGCTTGGATCTTCTCATTTAGATGCTTCAAAATACTATGAACAATCTTTGATACATTTTCATACATTGTGCCCTAAGCTTTCTCTAGCAACTCCTTATATGTTTCTATTTGAAAAAGAAGCTACTCCCTTGTTTGTTCAGTGGACGAGCTAGGACATGGTTGGCTTGATTCCTCAACTAAGAGTGATCCATGTCCCAAATTATATTGCACCATTTCCAAGGACTGGCCTGGAGGTGAATGCTAGGAAGATGCGGTTAGAGACATTGGAGGTATGTAACTTGAACTAGGTTGGCCCTATTCTCTCAACACTTCTACCCTTTGTTTATTAAATGCTAATTTAGTTTCTAATACAACCACCCTTCATTGACTATTGTCATATTCATCGAGAATCACATGATATTTATTTTTGAAATCATCCCTCTCTAGGGTGATACTTTCCCTAGTTTCCTTAGTGAACCTAGCAACATTAGCAGCCATGCCAGCTACCCCCAAGGCTAGGGTATCTGCAATTCTCTTCACAAGCAGTTGTCCACTAAAATATGATGGTTCTGTAAGGATTAGTTTCTTGGATCCCATAGATAGTGACCATATTTCCAATGCATCCAAATCCTCACTAAATGCGATCCCCAAAGTGTCATTTCAAGCTCTTCTTTTCTTTGCAACATAGGCCTTTCAACCCTCCTTATGGCATCTAGAACAATAGCATCAATAATGTCCCATTCTGGTAGTAGTAGAACACCACTTTTCTTCACAAGTTCATTGCCAGCTTGGCCATTGATCTTTTGAAATTCATTCTTCATTATGCTTCTCACATTTTCTTGGATGACACTCTCAACAAGGTTTGGATGCAAACTCCTTTCAGTGGCCACTTTCTTTGCATATTCTATAGTTTTGGATTTCCACCAAAAATATTTGAATGTAGATGTTTCAATAAAAGAATCATCTTCCCTAAACATCTTAGAACATCTTGGAATCAATTTAGAATGTCTCAATATGACTCTAGATCAACTCAGAACAACTCTAAATCAACTTGGAATGTCTCAAAACAAATATAGATCAGCTCAAAACAACTTTGAATCAACTTGGAACATCTCAAAATGACTTTGGATCAACTCAAAATGACTCTAAATCAACTCAGAACAAATCTAAATCAACTTGAAATGACTCTGAATCAAACTGAAACTTCTCAGAACATCTTGGAAAAATCTCAAAATCATCCCATGACATCCCACGATCATCACAATGCATCAAACGGTATCTGAAACCCTAATTTCCTCTATTAATTGAATAATACAATATTATTTAATTGATCCACCATTTCATTATTCTCAAAAAATTAAATAAATACTGTTTATTTAATAAAGTCTTGAAAACCCTAATTCTACTATTAATCGAATAATACAATGTTATTTGATTAATTCATGTTTCATCATTTCGACCAATTAAATAAATTACATTTATTTAATAAAGCCCTAATCTAATCTTACATCATCTTGATTAGTCAAACAACATTAATTATTTGATTATGTCACTAATTCACCTTATTGCTCAAAATAATTGAATTATTAAATCATAATAATTTAATTATGACACTTTCCCTCCAAAATTTGAATAATTAAATCAAACTATTCAAATTATCAAAAATAAAATCACACTCCAAAAAGGAATTAATTAATTAATATTCCTCACCCAATTTTTGATTGAGAAAATCATGGATTGCTAACTAAGAAATCTAATTTTTCTAACTCAACCATCCAATTTCTAACTAAACCCTAACTGATCAATGAATTGCTAACTGAGCAATCAATTGCTAACTGAGCAATCAATTGCTAACCGAGCAATCAATTGCTAACTGAGCAATCAATTGCTAACTGAGCAATCAATTGTTGACTAATCAATCTAAAACCCTAACTAGCCAATCTATTCTTCAATCACCCTAATTGTGAAATCAACTTTGTACAATCTTCTCATGTCTAAATCCTCTCAACACATTTTGACTATTGATCTATATATTCTACAATGCAATCATGATCATCAATTCAAAATATTTTATCCTATAAAACAAACCTCTCTCCTCAAAAATAGAGATCATAATTTCAACTTACCTTATGCAACAAAGTGATGTTGCAATCACCATTGATAGAGCTTCAACCATTTTTGCAAACACAAGCATCGTTCATCAAGATTTTGCACGTAAGAAATGGAGGATTTTTAGTGATACAAACAACCCAATATCATGCAAATACACTCCAACATGGGATGGTAAACTCTTCATTTGTTTGTTTGAATTCATTGTATTAAGGATTTCATTTCATAAGTTCAAATAGCTTAGATTTGTATATTTCATGAGTGATGGAATAAGATAGATTACGTGTTTTGGATTAGATACATTTCTAATTTCAATCTTGCATTTGATCATTTCCCTTTGTGTTTTCCTGATGGATTCCTTCTCCCACACACATTCTAGTATGCCCAGTGGGACCTAGGTCCTCCTTACTAATGTTTTTATGAGAAAATTTGAAGTCACAGGATTTCAGGAGCCTTTTGGAGACGTTTCATGGACTGCCCAACAAAAGCCCATTTTTGACTATCAAGAATTATGAGAATTTGCCATAGAAATTTCCCTTTTTCCATGGGAACTATGCCTTTGCACTAAGATCGGCACTTTTTCTCCAAAAAGTGCATTTTTTCATTTTTAGGTTTGCACCTGTATGGAAAATCTAAGTTTTTACCTGATTTCTGAGCTTTTGATTTTTCTTCTAAGTATTTGTTGTAGAAGACAAGTACACAGATCCTGCACTATTGTAATGACCTTTACTAACATTTTGTTTGTTGGGAATTAAAGGATTTCTATGTAGGATTTTGAAACTATTAACTTTTTTTGTAGAGAAGATGATCGGTCCAAGATCTTTGGAGACACCAAATATTTTTGTTTATTAACTTAGGAATTCCCTTTTGGTTCTTTAAAATGAACAACAACAACTCTCACATTTGATTTGGTGTTGTTAAAATAAACAATTTAAAGCTTTCTAAAGTAGGAATCTCCTTTTGGTTCTCTAAAATGAACAACAACTCTCACATTTCAAATATGGTGTTGTTAAAATGAATAAATTTGAATCTAAGTTCTAAAGTAGGAATCTCCTTTTGGTGCTCTAAAATGAACAACAACTCTCACATTTCAAATTTGGTTTTATTCAAATAAACAATTTGAAGCTTTCTAAAGTAGGAATCTCCTTTTGGTGCTCTAAAATGAACAACACAACTCTCACATTTGATTCAAGGTGTTGTTAAAATAAACCATTTGAAGCTTTCTAAAGTAGGAACTCTCTTTTGGTGCTTATAAAAAGAACATTAAACACTTCAATTTTGGGCTTTAAAAATGAACACATTTCATGTTTTCATAATTAGGAACCTTTAAATTTGGTGCATAAAAAGAGAGCAAACATTTTTCATTTTGTTGATGCAAGTATGATTTACATTTGTTGACCAATTAATGACCAGGTCTGATTTTCTCAAAAACACTTCAACTTTGGGGCTTAAAATGAACAAAATGTTTTTTTGTTCTCACACCACTACTATCTTAACTGCTTTATGTCCTAAACACTTCAATTGGTGCAAAAATAAAAAAGAAATTTGGTTTTCTTTACTCATTTTTTTGGGGATAACACCACTCAAGGTGTTTAAAATGAATCAATTTGTAATGAATTTTTTACTATGCATGCATTGATTGGAAAATTTGAAGTGTTTTGTCTTCTCCCCTCGCACCGTTTTGGCAATCTTGGGTGAGAAAGGAACATTTTTGAGCTTTTGGATTTATTTTAAATTTTACCTTAGAGAGGGGGCTTGCTTTGAGACACATCCCATGTTGGAGAACTCATTGCAAGGTCTTGAAGCATGTTTACTGGTGAGCAATATCAAAGGTTGTGAAATCATAAGAAAGTAGATTCAAGTCATGTAGACAATAGACTACACCTAATCCCATGCCTTAAGTGGAACAGGAATGGTTAAAGAGCCTTAAGTGGCCAAGCGGGTGAGTGTCAAATTTTTGTGTCCATAGTTACACTAGGAGCCAATTATTTTAGAAGCTTCCCTACTCTCCAAAAAATTATAAGTGGTGCATTGGAATTTAATTCCAAGAAGCTAGTTGCCAATTCTGACTACAAGCCCATGCCATAAGTCACATGTAAAATCATCTCTTTAGAGAATGAGGCAAGTCCACCTAAGAGAATGGTCTCTCTCCACTAGAGTTGTAATTTTTTGTTAATGTTAAACTTGTATACACCTAACAATGGTCTGGAGAATATAATTAATTAAATATGATTTATTTGATTAATTCATCTTAAATTCCTCTACTATTGAATAAATAGAAATATTTATTTATATAGTTCAATTTTAATTCTTCTATTTTTATCATATTATTTCCTCTTAATTAAATAAACAAGTTTAAATACTTTGTTATTTAATTATCATATATCTTCTATATTTATTTAATAAACAAATTTCTATAGTTTGTTTTATTAAATTAATTATTTTCTTTTGGCTAATTTGAATAAATAAAAATATTCAAATAAAAGCAATTTCCTCTATTCACTCACCAATCAAATTAGAAATGAAACATCTAATTAATTCAACTAGAATTCACGGGAAAGCTATGGAGACAAATTGGAAATTAGTTTGGTCAATCATCTTCCTCCTATTCTTCCTATCCTCTAGCAAGATGTTTTTGTAGGGAGGAGCCATCCCCATGATCAACTCAAACTTCTTCATCCCTTACCATTCAATCCTCTAGATCAAATCCATGCCTTTGTTGTCTTACCCCTTTGAAAATGTGTTGCCAAAAATCTATAAATACAACCTTCTAAAGTAGGAGATGGATCCCAACTTTGTATAAACTTACTTTGTAGGAATAACAATCAAGCCATCAAGCATCTTAGCAATAGCAATATCATTTAGCTTGATAACAATCAAGAGTGTAGAATCAATATCATGGCTCCATTGTAGATTATTGTAGCTTCCTTTTATCATTTCCATGTTGGCATAGATTACTGTAGCTTCATCATATCATCTAGAAATCACCATATAGGTTAGATTATTGCATTTAGCAATATTTCATTCTCTAGATTGGCATTTTAACAGTCACAATGCATACAAAATATGAGAGCCCCATGACTTAATAAATCTTTAGAGATAGAGAACAATATGATGCTTTTAGTATATTTATGCTTTTAAATTAGTTTAATTATTGTTAAATCTGTGATATAATGTCTTATTAAGAATTTTTCTTAGTTATTTACTCATTACTTATTCCACACTTACATTTTGGCACATGTGATGATTTAGCACTTTGAGCACTTGTTTTAGCCCTTTTAAATGTTTGAATGGCGCTTATGATATTATGGCTCTTATAAACACTATTTTAGCACATCCAAGTCAAATTGATAAAGTTTGTCAAATTTGTCCTTCATTTTATTGATTTTGATCATGCCAATTGTTGGTTTGATATGATTGATGATGCTAATCAAGTAGATGATGTTCAACCTCATGATAGGTGAGGTCTGATGATTGATTGATGATAGTTATCCTCATGATATGGAAGGAATAATTATAGTTTGATTGATAAACCTCATGATAGGCAAGGTTCAATGATGTTTGATGATTGACCTCATGATAGGTGAGGTTCAATGATGTTGGCTCATGAGATTTAATTAAAAGTCTCACCAAGAGATTATTACATTTGATAGGATAATTGATGTTTTATGTTATGAAAAAAATGACTAACTTTGAATATTTTGTGATGATAGGAGGGCTTGACGAACCTCCAGATTAGAGAGCGATTTCCTCATACTTTTGATTTGATACCACAACTAGCTCAGCCTGAGATGGTAGTTATTATTCATTGTGGATTATCCTCCTTATTAGATATGCCCCAAATTAGGATTAGTTGGGATCTCCTGACAACCATAGTAGAGAGGCGGCATAGCAAACATAATACCTTCCACCTACCTATTGGTGAGATTAAAGTCACCCCTAAGAATTTCTAGAGGATTCTTCAAATACCTATTGTTGGTGATATTGTCATTTATGATTCATTAGAGTAGGGTGGGACTGAGGCTCTTCAGAGACTATTTTAGGATGATACCATTGCTAGATATTGGATTTTGTGGCGTGAGATGGTAGATACGTATGCCACTTTGTCTATAATACTTGTTGGATTCATTGGAGGGTTCCTTTCTCCTGACCGTAGGCCAAAGGGATTTGCTATTGGTTGCAGCCATGTGTTGGAGAGCATGATTGTACATGGGACAAGGCAAGGATAATATTTTATCAGGCCTCGAGGCCCCTAGGATAGGTCTTTAGGCTAGTTTTTGGTGAAAATATCAAAAAATCACAAAAAAAATAAAATAAAATTGAAATCAAAATGGATGATCTAGTTTGAATAATGGTTGACATACTTTTAGAAAAGGTTGGATAAGTTGTACTTTGATCTTTGTTATCATTTATTTGGAGCATCTTGATGATATATTGAACTAGAGAAGCTAGGAAGGAGAATGGCATTTTTCTTTGTCTACTATTTGTGAATTAACCATAATTATTGTGTGAATTGTCACATGAATTGCTCTACAAAGTATCATGGATGAAATTCCAATTCACATAGGAAAGTGACTGATTCTTGTTTGTTTACACAAGAAATGCTCAAGTTATCTCTTTTTAATTATACCTAGATCCTTGTGTTCACTTGCAATATCAAAAATCATGGAAGTAGTACTCAGGTCATCATGGTCTAAATTATACCATTGATGCTTGTACTTACTTTCAACATTTTAAAGCTCAATGATGATACAAAGCACAATAAATGGACTATTAAGATGCCAATGTTTGCATGTGGATTTCCATGATAAAATAGATTGCATTAATGATAGTTTTACATCTGGAGAGTGTTTGTTATGAAATCTGGTAAAGGATTCAAAAATGATGATATATTTTCTAATAATAAATTGAGTATACTTGGCAATAACAAAAAAAAAAACATCATCATTATCATATAGATGCATACGCATTTTCATCACATACATTAGAAAGCATTTAAATTATCATTTCATCATTCATACATTTGAATCAAATAAATTGCATTTGAATCATATCATATTTTTCATATCACACATCATAAAACTCCATGAGAAAAACTATAAAAAATTCCATCAATATCATGTGATTACACTTCCATATTGTACATCCATTCATCATATCAATTATCATGTATTCAAAATGACATTATATTCATCATTTTCCATCCACCTATTTCATAATATATTTGCGTTTAAAATATATCATATAAGAAAAGTACATATATCCCATTTACATAATATACAATTTATCATTATAACATCATCTCCATCATCATGAATATACACACATTATCATGTAATTTAGAACTACACATCATCATACAACTATGTGATCCATATACATAACTGCATACATCAAGCATCCATACATCAAGTATCCATATATCATCATTATGCACATCATAAATAGAACATCATAAATCATTGCATATCAACATGAATATAAAACTGCATCCATAACATTAGGATCATCACATAGCACATAGAACATAGAAATAAATGCATCCATCAAAAAATCATATAGAACACATAATAGATCGATAAAGTCCACTGCATATCATATAGATCTCAAAATAATAATGTCAAGTATAAAATGATGTCTAAAATTAAGAGAGATATATCATCAAAAATGGTTGTGAATCAAAATAATCAGAGTGTACATCACATCTCAAAATAAATAGAAGGTACAATCATAAAGCTATATGCTGCTAGCTCCAAATGGTGTAGGCATCTCAGGACTAGTTCCTCCACCACCAAATGTACCAGAATATTTCAGGTCTCTTGGGAGAGGTTGTGTCACACCTGCACTAATAGTCCTAGTATGAGTCCTACCAGATTGGGACTGCGCATAACTAACTCTCTGCTTTGAAGGCACATGATCATAGTATTTACCTCTATAATACTCTACCTCTTGACCAACACGAACAACCTCTCACATGCAATCCGATGCAGTGGTACCATCATCTAATCTTTGTAATCTCTCAGCTATAGCTTTTTCCTGCTCCACAGCCCATCTAGCAACATCCCTCTTAGCTACTAATGATGTCATCTAAGTCAAAGCTACAATCAAATGAGCCTATACATGTGTGTGAGCCTAAGCCTATGCCTACATCTATTCTTGTGTCTATGTCAATAAACCCTAGGTCTGAGTCAACTGACCCTATAAAGTCTTAACTTGTACCTGTAGACTCGCTATCTAGGTTTGATGTTGTTGTACACGCTTCTCTATAAGGTCTACCACTATTTTCCTCTTACGAGGCATCATATGCTCCTCTAAAGCTGGACCTAACCCACCTACACTCGATCCTCCTGATCCATCTCTACTAATTTCATACCCATCCTCCTCTCCACTACTCTCCTCCCCACTTCCCTCCTCATCTCCATTGCCCTCCTCATCGCCATTGCCCTCGTCATCACCATTTTTGTCAACCTCCTCCACTGCCACCTCATCATCACCAATCTCCTCTCTCCTCCATCGACGATAGTGTAAAACAACAACCTCCTCTTGAGTAGGTAATGGTAATACATGGAAATGGATGTAGCACCATATATTTGGCATAATCGGCTGTAATTGGTGGCTCAACGATATCCAAATAGATCTCCCAAAAATACAGCTATAGAGCCTGAAACTCCTGCATACCAACATCATATGATACATTGGGCCCCCAATTTGTAGAATCTATCTGTCGACAAGGATAATGGGCAACACCTTGGGGCATGCCTTGAACAATACCATACTGACAAAGCACTACCGTAGTGGGAAAAAGTACCCATCCTGTGGGAATGACCTGAGTGGGAACAACCAAAGCTAGATTTTCCAACCCACTATAAAATAAAGTGAATATGGGGAAACCTACATTCAATAAAAGTGTGCAAGATAACCATCCACAAAATATTTGTTCTAAATATTGAGATGTCTCCTAAGGGAGTTTATCATTTTTCGCTCCGAATGGATACCCTATCTATGAACTTTAAGTTAATATCTCACTGAAGTCAGTTTCCAAACATTTTTTATATCACTGTGCAAGGGGAGGGAAGAATCTACCCCCAAAACACTCACCATATAATTTCCAAGGACATTTGCTCAAGGGATTAAGAAATCAAACCTTGAGTACACACCTAGAAAAGACAAAAACACGGGCGCCCTCTAGGGGTTGATATTGTTGTGTGAGTCGACACAATTTTAAGATGTGGGTTGTGATATTCTAAGTGACCTACTTGAGATAGAAAAGTGCTTGAACTGTTTGTTTTTGTGTCAAAACCTATGTAAATTGAAAGAATCAGACCATATTCTAGAACACTGACTACATGTTTAATACGTAGAATCTAAAACAACTGTTACAATTTGGCTTTTGTGTGTGAAGTTGTTTTTCAAAGGTATCATCAAATTAGATAAAAAATTTCAATATTTTCAAGCAAAACACATATCCCAAAATGCTCATTGATCAACAAATTACAACCTAGAGTTAGTCTTTTTACTGAGAAAAACCAAAACAAATAGATAAAACTCTGAACATATTGATAACTCCCAGTTTAGCACATACACAGTCTGCTTTAGTGCATACATCCAATCTTTTAGTGCATTTTCCATCCAAATAGCGCATACAAACACTATTTCAACACATCTATCTTATCTTATAGTGCATCTGCACAGTCTATCACCATAATACACCAATATCTTGGCACAACCAACCTCTATTTTAGTGCATATACCTTGTCTACCATCACATACACTCTATCTTCCACTGCATCCATAGTCTATTTTAGTTCATTCGAGGTCTGTTATAGTGCATTCATAAAATAAAAAACCAGAGAGCCTTTTTTACCTCCTATCAAACTGTTGACATCAGAACTCAGGTTTTTATTAGAACAAAAACACTTTCTCAGTCAAAATATAGTCTTAAAACTGCATAAACTAGACTTTAAAATTAATTTTTTTTGAATAAAACCAAGATCTACCATTCAAAAGTGTCTCAATCAAACACATTTGATTAGTAAGTTTCAGGATCAATCATCCTAAGTCAAAGAAAAGAAAATTGAATAATAAAACTTATCAACTTAGTCTATTCAATATAATCTATCATTCTATTTTACTTGAGTTAATATCCTTGACACTATACCAAACTAATATCAATATTTTATTGAAAAAAATAATGTTTGTATGTCCATTTTAACAAGGTTACAAAGACAAAAACTCCTAGAAAAAGGAAATTGAAACTCAAACCACCATGGATAAAATAGATTAGGATCAATTGAATGCTTTAGCTCATCAAATGAAAAAAATTCAACAACAAATATGGGATATGCAAAGGGAAACAACCATAGAGAGATATTTACTACCAAAAATTTGTTATTATTCCTCTGACAAAAATCTATACATGAAACCTTCTCCACCAACAACTACATCATTCAAGTTCAATGTCATTGAATTTTTGAAAAAGTTCACTAAGGGAAAATCTAAGTCCTCAAACACAAATGATATTGAGAAATCCTATCATGTCATGCATTTATTTCCATCCACCATAATCCAAAATAAACCTTAAGATTATTTCACTAAAGCTAGAAATTCCATCCAATCATCCTCTTCACTCATATCTTCAACATCCAATGATTCATGTCAATCTCTCAATCCAAAGCATGCTAGCATAGAATCCCCTACACATCAAGATAAAAATATTCTTTCCACTCCATCCAATGATATCAAAATTCCACAAATTCTTCCAATCTTTGATCAAGATCCCATTTCTCAAGAATATTATGATGATCCCCTCTTTTCACTTTTCATCCAAAATAATTCACATCCATCTCAAGATAAAATTATCCTTCCAAGATCTTCTTCCACATCATCTAATCAATCCATACCATATCATGATTCTATTGCATCACAATAGCATGCTATTTCTTCTATCCTATCTAATTATTTCTTACCAATTGATGATCAAGACATACTTTCTACAAAATCTCATGATTCCCTTCCTCATCAAGATCAAGATATGCTTCCATTCAAGGATACCCTTTCATCCCATGAATATGTTTATCCTTCTCATGATGAATATATCCCTTTCATACCACCTCATAATCCTTTTCCAAGTCAAGATAAAAACATGCCCTCATCCCCATGTCAAGAGCCTATCACACCTATTCAAGTTATCCATGAATGCCACATCTATAAATTGGGATCCTCCACCTTTATCCATTTTGGTTTACTTCCAACACCTATCCTCTCATCCATATCATATCCTCCCAAAAATGGACTCGTATCTTGTTTCACAAACAATACATATCCCATTTGTAAACAAATGTGTCAAATTATGAATTACAAAGGAAAAGGATTAGGCCTTCATGAACAAGGTATCTTAGAATCCCTTTCTGTTCAAAGAAACCCATATCATCATGGCCTTGATTATCTACCTAAGTGTCCTAGTTCATCAAACCTTCCATCTATCTTAGGTCCTCTTTCTAGTTCATCAAATCTTCCATATATCCTAGGTCATCATCCTAGTCCATCAAACCTTCCCTCTATCCTAGGTCCATATCCTATTTCTCAAGAACAACAAAGGCACACATCCTTGATTCCCTTTCTAAATTCTACACACATTAACACATCCATAATACCTCCATATCATTCATCTCAATCCACCCCTCCCATTGCTCTTGGAAGCAATTTGGGTGCCAAATATCAAAATATTATATATAAAAATCCACATGTATCAAAGGGTCAACACGTCTCCTCAAAGAGACATTGAAAATTAAAAGAAAATTTGATCCAAAATCAAAAGAAAAATCTAAAAGGCCACAAAGGCCCATCAAAGCAAAAAGGCAATTTTCAAAGACTGCAAAAGGTCCATAAATCAAAAATAAAAATTTCAAAGGCCACAAAGGCCCACAAAGAAAAAATCAAAGTAAAAAGTCATGCGGATTCCTAAAAGTCTCATAGAAGCAATAAAATCTAAATTGGCATCCAAATTTTCTAATCCAAAAGCTTCCTCCAATTTTCCATCTAATAATCTATCACCTTCCAAATTTGTTTTTCCTCCATCTCTCCACCACCCTTCAAGGTGTGTGCCAATGTTTATCTTTCCATCCTTTCCATCTATCCATCAATAGGCCTTCCAATATCCTATCCATTATCCAGCATTCATCCCCCACCATTCTCCTTTAATCCAAACCTTTGCATGTCCATAGATTCTTCAATCATATCATTAATCTGCCAACATTTAGGAGTCTAATTCCCATTGCAATGGTTTATTAGAGGTATATTTGGTTGTGAAACTTGATGCTTAAGTCCTTCCTCCATTTCCCTATCATCCATATCCTATCTTCCATATTCCTCTTACACTCTACACTTAGGGACAAGTTTCATTCATCTTATCATTCATTGTCATTATTCTTTGTATGCTCATTCCTTACATTTGCACCTTTGATCTTGACAAGGTTAAGGATCTTATTGAACATCATATATCTTATCCTATACGCTTTATCCATATCTTCCATACCATATCTTTCATCTTATCCATAGTAAATGCATGCTTTCTTCCTTTCCTTGGTCTTGATGAGGAATAGGGGAAAAATACTCGGGCCTTGTGTTTGTATATTATCTAGTTTATCATCATGCCCATTCATTATTTTTATCCTTTCTTTCTTCCATTCCATATCTCCTAGCTTATCAAAATCCATGTCACCATGTCCCTGTGCAACCTTGAATCTTATCATGCAAATCATATTTGAGCCTAGTTGTAAAACATTATCCAATCCTCATATATTTTGTCAATCAATCATCAACAATCATCAATCTTATCGTACTTATAGGAAATTAGTGATCCTAAGTACTTATCATCATCATGCCTTATGGAATCAATCATTCCTAGCATCTTAATCAATCAACCATTATCATCTTTTGACAAGAGATATGTTGCTTGTGTGACATGTTTTGTAGAATCTTTCATTTTGATCTATCATTTATCCATGGTTGCATTACCCCCATTATGGATCCTTTTCCTTCAATCAGTCATATCACCTCTTTTCATCTTAAATATCCTAAAATATCCAAAAAAATCAGAAAAAGAGAAAATACAAAAGGAATAAAAAAAAAGAGAAAAATACAGAAAAAGTGAAAAAGTAAAAAAAATACAAAAAAATCATAAAATATAAAAAAGTGCAATAAAATATCATGTACATATCTTAGCAATGTGGTCGTGACTCACCCTAGCTTGGAGGAAAAATCCTAAACTCACTGAGGGCAATAAACTTTGGGCTTAAACAAACTAACAAACAACGGTATGTCAAACACAACAAACAAAATGATCACGGTGGAACACAACATTGAACATACATCAAACATCAGATTACTTCAAAAAATCAACCATCTACATCAAGACAGTTGAAATAAAACTAATCAGAAAAACTCTAGATGGATGATACTCTTTTGAATTATGATTTTATTGCTTTAGCATGAATGCTCTAAATGTTGTACTTTGATGTACTTCGATTATTGATTATCATTTCTTTGGAGCAACTTGATGATGTATTGAACTAGAGAAGCTAGGAAGGAGAATGGTATTTTCTTTTTCTGTTGTCTGTAAATTGATCATTATTATTGTGTGAATTGTCGCGAGACGTGCTCTACAAAGTATCACTGATGACATTATAAATTCACATAGGAAAATGATTGATTCTTGTCTGTTTACACAAGAAATGCTCAGGCCATCTTGGTTTAATTATACCTAGATGATTGTGTTAACTTGCAATATCAAAAATCATGAAAGTAGTACTCAGATCATCATGGTCTAAGTCATACCATTGATGCTTGTACTCACTTTCAACATTTTAAAAGCTCAATGATGATAAAAAAGCATGATAAATGGACTGTTAAGATGCCAATGCTTGCATATGTAGATTTGCATGGTTAAATTAGATTGCATTCATATTATTTTTGCATCTGTACTATAAATTTTCCAAGGCTGGTGAATCAATAACATGATAGAGCAATCATAGAATCTCTGACTAAATAAGTGTACATCATCAAGTTCTAGTACATTAATCAATCCTATTCTAGGGCATATCAATCCAAGCTGATAAACCACATCGATTGATGATATATATATCAGCCTGCACCAGATGCAAAATCATGTCCCACATCTTTGGGAAGAACTCTAAAATCCTCCTATGATCATAACATATTGCAAAACAGCAATATTATCAATCAATCAAATATCAATCAGCCTATCAATCTAATCGGCTCTAGTGAGACTTTGATCAAATCTTGTGAATGATTATCTTTGAACCTCACCTATCATGAGGTCAATCAAACATCAATCTATTATTGATCCTCACCTATCATGAGGTCAATCAATCAATCTATCATTGATCCTCTCCTATCATGAAGTCAATCAATCAATCAATCATTGAATCTCACCTATCATAAGGTCAATCAATCAATCATTGAATCTCACCTATCATGAGGTCAATCAATCAATCAATTATTGAATCTCACCTATCATGAGATCAATAATCTTCTAATCTATTAGGATCATTAATCAATATCAAATCAAAGGCTGACACAATAAAAAATCATCAAACATAAAGAGGCAAAGCAAGGCAACATGTATTCAATAGGTGGAATGAGTATTCTTTATTGAGAGATAAATCAATTTTTGCATCATTAAAATTGAAAATATTTATAAAATCATCTAAAAATCATGAAAAAAATCCAAAAAAAATAAAAAAAAATTCATCAATTTATCTCCAAGGGGGGAATTTATCCACCATCAGCTAAAATCAATGTCTGGGGCATGTCTGGGGCATTTTTGGAAAAAAAATTGTTTTTGTCGATACTACCAACATCAACAAAATTTTCTTTGAAGTAATGCGTAAACACATCACTCAAAAGATGAAAAAATGCATACGACCTAAAAAAATTCTGAGAATATAATTAATTAAATATGATTTATTTGATTAATTAATCTTAAATTCCTCTACTATTGAATAAATAGAAATATTTATTTATATAGTTCAATTTTAATTCTTCTATTTTTATCATATTATTTCCTCTTAATTAAATAAACAAGTTTAAATACTTTTTTGTTTCATTATCATATCTCTTCTATATTTATTTAATAGAAAAATTTCTATAGTTTTTTTATTAAATTAATTATTATTTTTTTGCTAATTTGAATAAATCAAAATATTCAAATAAAAGAAATTTCCTCTATTCACTCACCAATGAAATTAGATATGAAACATCTAATTAATTCAATTGGAATTCACTAGAAAGCTATGGAGACAAATTGGAAATCAATTTTGTCAATCTCCTTCCTCTGATTCTTCCTATCCTCTGGCAAGATGTTTTTCTAGGGAGGAGCCATCCTCATGAGTAGCTCAAGCTTCTTCATCCTCACCATTCAATCCTCCAGATCAAATCCAAGCCTTTTTTGTGCTACCCCTTTGAAAATGTGTTGTTGTAAATCTATAAATACAACCTTCTGAAGTAGGAGATGGATCCCAAATTTTTGCAAACTTACTCTACATGAATAGCAATCAAACCATCAAGCATCTTAGCAATATCAATATCATTTAG
>VDFB02193867.1:332193425-332221043 GCA_007258455.2 Sequoia sempervirens | reverse complement strand
CAAATTTATCACCATGAGTATACATAATGAGACATAAAATACACCTTAGGATGAAATATATATAATTTAGAATGCACACACATATGCCATTTTTCCACGCATGCACCAAACCCCATAAACATTCCAATATACCTACACATGACATTTCCTTTTGTATGTGTTTTTTGTGGAACATACACCACAATTATTTGCATATATTTCACCTTCCCATACACACATTGAATCACCTCACCCACATGTTGGAAGATGAAATTCATAGTTTAGCTTGTGCTTTTTCTTAGTCTTTGTACCCCATTAGTCCACTTAAACCTAAAAAAATCATACATAACATTGCTCTTACCTTTACCAACCACTTGTAATATTTCACACACTTGCTTAATGTTTAATTGAATGACACATTCTCCATCATTCCTCATATCCTTGCTCTTCTTTGCTTTGGGAACTCTTAAAGTTGAGGGTAAAAATGAAATATTTTTACCATCCCCACCCATCCCTATTTATTCTCCCAATCCCCATTCTTCTCCCCCTAATAAAAATTTCACCCATTTTCACATCTTTTCCTCCTATTCATCTATTTTTAGCCTTTTTCATCTATTTTTCTTTTGTTGCTCCTCATTTTTCCTCTATTTTATTTTTTCCATCATTTCTCCTTCCGAGAGATCGCCCATCCTATTTTTTCCCAACCAACCTCTTGAGGGGGCATAATTCCTCGATCTTACTAACATCATTTTTAACTAGTTGGAGCAATGCTAATGCCCTTTTTATCTGAAAAGTACTATATTTTATTTTTGTTTGAAATGACATTGGTTCTTCTAGTCACAATGTTATCTCAAAGAGGGAAAAATATAGACATGTAAAATCATCTCTCAATATTTCTAGTATCGTCAATTCCCTTCACATCACCACTTTCTAATTTAATTGAATAAATTCTATTTTATTTCAATCTTTCTACCAATGTTAATTAAATAATTTGAATTGGTTAATTATTCTAACTTTCCCTCTAACAATAACTAAATAAGTTAGAATTTTTTTATTTAAATAACCAATAATTTTCTAACATCCACCTTAAATAAATAAATTCAATGTTTATTTATTTTTCACCATTTTCATTTCTCATTCTAAAAAATAAATAAATAGAACCTATTATTTAATTAATATTTTTCTTTCAAATCACTAGTTGACTAAAATCAATTATTTAAATTAGCTAATCATTTGCACAATCCAAATCATGATTAGTTAAAGCAAATCTTGCTCAAATTTTAAGATTGCACATGACTCCAAAATATATTGTTTGGATTTCCAAAAGAGAAATTTTTAAATATTGTCCCTCCATTTTCTCCAAGAAAATCCTAGTATTTCACAAGACTCAAAGATAGGACATTTTGATCCTCATCGTCAATCTTTCTCCAAGAAGATCTTAGCCTTTCAAATCCCTTGGATCATGGACCCCCTCATGTGCACCAATCACAAGGTGTCACTTAGAGGCTTCTAATGTATCCAATCCTCTTAGTCAAGCTCCTCCATTGATCTCCTAAATCAATCTTAGTACTTGATCCTCTATCCTTCATGTCTATAAATAACTTATAATATGAGCTATTTTCAAGAACTCTTGGATGCAATGTTATGTTGTCAAATTAAGCAACCTTACATCCTCTCTTAGTCACAAATCCATCTTGAGCACATCGATCTTTGGGTGCAACATAAGTCTTGTTGGCAAGAGATTTGTTATTGTCTTTCATCTTTTAAGCACGGTCTTTTAACATAATCAAGAGGTGACACTTAGGTATAGAATGAAGGTTTGAAATTTACAGTTTAAATCCTTTATTGATATTTTATGCTTGCTTATACACACTTATATTGTTAGAATTTAGCAATTCTTTAGAATTTATATTTTATTTTATTTATGAAAGAATAAAAGTGAAGCTATATTCAATGCCCAAAATTGTTGATTATAGTTTCTTTATTTATAAGAAGATCAATTTGATTTCCGCTATTTACTTGTAGATATAAGACTAAGTAAAGAACAGTTTTATTCGAGTTCCAACATATGTGAGATCCCCTCAATCATCGATGAAGCACACCTTGCACTCTCAATAGAGATTATCCTAAAGGGAATCTCCAAACCACTTCACCTCATATGCCTTATTGACAAAGTTGATTTTATAGTTATTTTTTTACCACCACTTATACGAAGAGGCTGGTTCGTGTCTTTATATCTCTAAATTTTATAGGAGTTTACACGTTAGACAATAGACTATTGTGATGACTACGTCCCTAGAGTGAACTTTTTAAGACATTATTATTTTAAAAACTCTTATTTCGATAAGCATTTTATGTTTTAAAATATTCTCTTTGATTAATACGAAATTTTAAAATGGTTTCCACTAAAAGTATTACGTTAGTTAAAGGAATTGAGATATAAAAAATTAAAAAACGCTCGTGGTTAGGAATCTTTGGTGGGTCCCACGGGGCTACAAGATAATGTGACGTGTCGTGTGTTTTGTTGACGGATTAATATTTTTTAACGTCAATGACTTGTAGGTTGTTCCTTCATTGACTTTATTAAGTGCTTGCAAGTGGATCCCTTATGTGCGTAAGCGCATCCCCAAAGATTTCAATTATTGAAGAAGGATTATCTTATGATGATACCATTATCCATGCATGATGATGAGGTTCATATTTTTATTTGGGTAAATTTTGTATAGTTGGAGTAATTTTGATATTAGTAATTATGCATGCACATGTAAACTATTATTGAAATTGATATTATTTGAAAAGTATAGGTTATAAGGTTGTTGATTTTTTTTGGATACAATTTATTAAAAGAATTTGTGTATGAAGTTTTATAATAAGTGGTTTATAAGATATAATATTTGTTGAAGACTTGTAAATAATAATATTTTGTGGATTTTTGATTATGAGAGAAATTTAATGGTGAAATGTATTTATTTTTTTGAATTTTTTAATGTTGTATTTTTACATGAGAATCGGTTAAATGCAATATGTTTTTAAGTGGATCATTTGTAGTCATGAGATGGAGTTATTGTGAAGATTATCTCAAGACTATGTAATAGAATATGGATTGATGGCAATTATCTTAAAATCATATAGTTGAATCCCAATAAATTATCATGTACACTAAAACACTATAGATATGAACCACCCACACATACACATTTTTCATAAATTTTTCAATATTAATATATTGTATCTCATTATAATTTCATATCAAAATATTTTTAAACTAAAGCTAACAAAATATTATGTTGTCTTAACCATATCATTTCCATGTTAGAGTACAAATACAAACAAGCCACACTCTCAAAGAATGTAACATTGCAAAAGAGGATCAAAGAGACTAGAAGAGATACTTAGAGGTTTTGATAAATACGATTTAAAGGATATGCAACAATGCAAGAAAAATGGTACCTAGGATAAGCTAGGTGAACTCTCTTATATTTGGTATCTCAATTCTGTTATAGTGCAAATACAAACAAGCCATACTCTTCGAAGTTGTAGTATTAAATTTTTTTATATCAAATAGACTATAAGAGGTACTTAGGAGTTTTGGTAAATAAAAATTGAAGGACATATAGTGAAGTACGAAAAATAGTATTTAGAAGGAGAAAGTGGAAGAACTCTTCCCATATTTAGTATATCATTAAGTTAACAACTTCATTTCCATGTTAGAGTGCAAATACAAAATAGCCATACTCTTAAAAGGATGCAATATTGCAAAAAAAGACTAAAGAAACAAAGAGACACTTTTGAGTTTTGGTAAATAAGATTCATATGATAGGTAGTGAAACAAGACATGTGATATTTAAAAGGAGAAAGTGAGGGAACTCTTCCCATGTTTGGTATCTTAAGCCAACTTTATCTTTCAGGATTACTGCCATATTGCTTGCCAGCATCATCCTTACAAATGCATAAACTGGAGTTCTGGAACAGGGCATTGATATCCAGCATTGCTCGTCTTTGCTTCTTCTCTGTTCCTTGCCTCGTTTGGGGTCAATGGTAATCTCAGACAAGTTGGACTGGATGCAGGACTGGTCTCTCACAGCTTTTGTGCAGCTCTTGGTGACAACGGATTGCATGGGGTGGGCTATTTGGACTGCAGTGAACTTACTTCAAGGACTATTTATGAAGGGAGCTGAGCGAATCAATACTCCTTCATGTGCATTAACCTATTCTAGAATCATTCTGGATGGGTCTGAGAGTATCGGCATTCTTAAAATGCTATTCATCACCACATCAGATATGGAACAGCAGTTACTTGCAATAAGGTATCCGGCAGGGATAATCTGGCATTACCTATGCTTTAGGATTTCATGCCTCAAACCTACAAGGAGACATTGGTGTGATGGCAGATTTGATAAATTTCCAGCAGTCACTGTGTTTGGAAGCCTAAGTCTTCGCTGTAACAACATTCTACTTCATTTGAACCTCTCAGATAACACAATAACATAAAATGTGATGTATTCACGTCCACTATAAACCAGAAACTTTGTTATTCTATTTAGAATATTTTTATACATATTTGAGTTTCAAAACAAGAAGACATCCTCTTGTAAGAGATTAATTGAATGGTTTACCACGATCATAAAGTAAAATCTTTTGATGTTTCATGGTATATATCCTTTTTTTTCACTGAAAACAAATCAGTTACATAGATGTTAACATCTCTATCTTTATATAGTAGATTAAAACAATATCAAGTAGCATAAATCTAAACCCAAAAGCCATTATTTTGCTAAACAATTATGTGCAGGAGATCTCATTTGTCAAAATCATTTAAATTTCAAACTTAGTCCAAATGTGGCTCTGAGTTTTAAATCTTGTTGGATGATTTTTTATCACATATCATTATCCTTGCCAATTATACTCAGACCAAACTCAGACCAATTGAACTATTAACTCTTTGACTCGTGATATATACTTCATTACAATACAGATTTTGCCTGATAATACTCAACAGATTTTGACTGTATGCCCTAACTTTTACCAATAATTCGATATGGTCTTTAGCTTAAATATTGTCAAACTTCCATGGTTACTGGCGGGTTAAAAAAAGCGGAGTGTCCTTTTAGTTCTGTTACATCCTCCAGCGCAATTCCAAAGATTTCAACGAATGTGAGATATAGATTACATAGAAGACAAATTACCTGGACAAAACTGTGACTCTGGAATACTCTTCTGAAGGTAGCGTGGTTGTGCCTGAGCTGGACGCCGAACAACTTCCATACAAAGTGGCGGAACATAACTCAGCACTCTGTTGCAAGGGATCGGCAGACACATACACAGCTACAGGCATGTGAAGTGGAATACAAGGCAATGGCGCTTCCAATCTCAAAACCTTGATTACCTCCCTCATCGCAGGCCTGGCCTTAGAGTCTGGATTACAACACCACAACCCCACAACCATCAATCTCTCCATTTCTTTATTGTCGAATTCCCCCTGGAGGCTCTCGGCTGCGGCTTCCAAAACCCTGCCCTGTGCGTACAGATGCCACACCCAGTCGATTAGCCTCATCTTATAATTCTCTCGCAGTGTCAGATCCAAAGCCCGCCTTCCGCAGGCTATTTCCAGAGCAACCACCCCGAAGCTGAAGACGTCGGACTCAGGGCTTGAGTTGCCTGTCATAACACACTCAGGGGCCAAGTATCCCAAAGTCCCTGCCACCACCGAGGTATGGAAACTAGCCTCAATATGGCGCTCCACAAGCCGCGCCAGCCCAAAATCCCCCAATTTTGCATTGAAATTGGAATCCAACATCACATTGCTCGACTTGATATCTCTGTGCAGAATACACTGGTCCCAATCCTCATGTAGATAAACAATTGCCGCTGCTACGCCGCAGGCAATGTTGTATCTGAGAGTCCAGTCAAGAACCGGGCAATCCCCAAATATGTGCTTGTCCAGACTTCCGTTCAGCATAAATTCATAGACTAGAATGAATTTACCCTTTTCATGACACCATCCTAAAAGTTGCACCAGGTTGCGGTGCCCGAGGCGAGTGATTATGCTCACTTCTGCAACATATTCCTTCTTCCCCTGTGTTGATGCCTGAGATATATGTTTCACGGCGACGAGCTCACGGGATTCCTTCAAAACCCCTCTGTACACAGAGCCGAAGCCTCCTTGCCCAAGCTTCTCTTCCTCGCTGAAGCCTTTCGTGGCGGCACTGAGCTCAGAGAATGTGAACTTCCGCGGCCCTTGAGAGAACTGCTCGTCGATTGCCATCTCGCTTTCGTTCTCAATCATGGATTGTCTCCTTCCTTTGCTACGCCGCTGCCCCCAGACGCCGAGCAAGGCTAGGCCACAGGCTATACCCAGGGCTGGAAAGACAACTGCCATCAAAATAATGGTAGAAGCTTTTCTCTTGGAATCTTTTTGTCCATTTTCCGGACCCTGGATGTCCAAGGAGGGAGCGTTCCAGGAGGCAGTGCAAGAGAAATTCCATGAGACCAAGACATGGTTGTTTGTTCCAGTCGAAGTCGAAGCCGAGAAGCCAACCAAGGCATTTTCAGGTAGAAATTTCGCCAGATCTAAATCATACAACAAAATTGGAGTAGCTAATTTCGTGCTGTTATGTGACAGAAATACTGTAAGCTTCTTCGCTTTTCCGTCGTAATCCACCCATGCATACCGAATTTTCCCGTCTGTCAGACTTTCATTCATCACTGTAGAATTTGCCACAGAAACCACGGTGTTGACATCGATTCCTACATGGTGGTCGTCGGGGTCGAAGGAATTTTGAGCCGTGTCGAATTCTACGGCAACTAGATGATTTGCTGGGTCGCCCATGGTGTTGTTGTTGACGAGACCGAGATATTTTCCTGCGGAGAGCTCTGGGGCGTTGAATCCCACCGGCGCCATAAAAAAAGCTAGCCCTCCTCCTGAGCCCAAACTGCTGTTATCATCTGGTTTAATGATGAACTGAAAGTGTGTGGTAAAACTTGCAATGGCGTCTAAAGATCTATTCCAGATTGGAATAGACCTGGTGTAAACCGCCCAACCAGCACTGTAAGCTTTACGATTTGCAGTGAGCTCGATAGAATTGACGCCACTGTCACCACTGCCCTCAAAGTAGGCGTCATAAAAGAGCTTGATATTGCCTGTAATGGAGTTGTTCCAGGGCGGAAAACTGAAATTAACGCTGGTTCCTGCTTGGGCAGTTACATAACACGCAGTACAAATAATTGAGAAAGCTAGAGCGATTCTGACTTTAGAGACCCGCTTCATTTTCTCTCCTCTCAATTGCTGTGCTCTACTGAGATGTAAGGCAAAAAAGGCCAAAGAAAATATACCTTTGAAGACCTGCACGGACGGAGAGGTCAAATTTGATGGCCGTATGATTGTATTTGAGACTTTTAACAGTTAAAATAAAATTTGTTCTTTAAAAAACTTGTATTAGATGAATCATGAAATTTTAATCGCACTGGATTTCTCGAATTCAATATCAAAATCTTCTAAGCGTCATCCAGCCTTGGATTGAGGTTTGTTTCTGTACTTATAAACCACAACGTGGAGCAGATAACAGCAAATCAAAATTTTACTCGACGGGCTTGATCGAACGTCAAATTATTGCCCACAATGGTCTTTCCCTGGCGGTGCAAGGCAAGTGCTTATCCTTTTCCAGGAAAGATCCTATGGAATTGAAAACAGAAGACAAAACTGATTTTTGACTTACGGATAACAAAACATTGCTGATTTGAATCTTAACTTCACTAGAATGTTTTCGCTAATTGTTTGGTTAAATGGACGTTTAATGTCCATTGTAATTATAATGTTTTGGATTGAAGATATTTATGAGTTTTTATTTTTTATAGTTCATCTATAATGATTGGAGTTCACAATTTTTTTATTTAGATGGTAAAAATCTTTACGATTTTGTGAATTCCTTTCTATTTTAGAACTGGTGAGTTTGTAGTAAAGCTCTTCAATTTTTATTCCTTGTTTCCCCTGTCGTACTAAATGACGAGTATTAGCATCCAACTTTATGACAATTTGGTCGACAAGAAGCTGTAAGGCGTGATCGCAGAAACTGCTATGGAACAATGACTCCGACATAAATCTATAACCTTTTACTATTAATTGGTCCCGCCATAATTAAGTATTCTCCACTTTTAATCCATTCACCCCCATGAAGGTCACGGAACAATTGTACAAAGTCTCTTCACTATCCTGTTTACCAGGTCTCACGTAAAAAAGCCCGTCTATTGTCGTACAGGCTGTTTAAAATAGTAGGCCCGGGATTGGACCGTCTGACCTTCTCGTATGGTCCATCGACTTATCTGAAGTGACTTAAATATGTCAAACAACTGGTGGATTTTCTTTCCAGTATTAATCCATTTGAGAAGGTGCCAGCTGCATACAATGGAAAAGCATATTCGATTGTAGGGGTGAGGGATGCGTTCAAACCCTGTTTACAGCTTTACTTGAGTTTGTAGTAATTGTAGTTCTCACCGTCTTCAAACTCCTTTTGGGCAGGTTGAGAAAGTTGGAAGCGACTTTTGATAACGAGATATTGGACGGATCGATTCGACCAAATCTGGATAGTATCTTTTCTCCTTAGCTCATGGTCAACCAAAACATTTTCTGTTGTATAAAATATATACTTATTCTTTTCATAGAGGATTCCTCTTTTCAAAGAGACTAAATAGTGGTAATGCACACACTTTTTTTAATTTAGTCAAATTTTGTTAGATAAGTTCAATATGGAATAAAATGTATGTGGTTTATTAAATACGTTGTTTAGAAAATAAAAAATTGGTATAATAATTTTTATTATAAAGTAATGGAAAAATAATTAGAATTTAAAAAATATGTCATACTTGAAGTTCTATCTATTTGAGATTTATAGAATTAAATTGTACCCTCTCTAAAATTTTGAATTTGGTATCATGATTGATGTCAACATGAAGATACCTTAGAGGGTATATTGGAATTGTAATACACTTCTTGATAGAATTTGAAAGTTTCCATCATGAAAGGGTAAGTGAATAAGTGGTAGAAAATATCATTAGCTACAAATAGGTTTTGTTGGATGTATTATTGTCATACCTGAATTTTTGAAGAATTTTGTGTTTTAAAGTCCTTAGTTAGGGATAGGTGCTTGTGTTGAGTATTCTAATTGTGAACTATATGTTCCTTTGCAACCCCTAGAACCTAAGTTGCTTAATTGAGTCTTAGGGGTTGAAATTTCAAATACTACATTGTCATGCACTTAGATTTCATCATGTAAGCCTTGTTATTGTGTGAGTGCACAAAGCCTCTAGTTAGTAGCCCTTATGACCTTTCACTTCCTACTTGACCATTTCAATTGTGAACCCCAATCGCTTGCCTTTAGTAGCATATGTCACTTTTTGATCCAATTTTCATGATCAAGATACACTTGCAATGATTAACTTGGGAGCCAACTTCATTAGGGTGCATTAAGTGTTTTCCCATTGTAACTAGTTTCCCCACTGCTTCGCAGTGATGGTTTTTTATTTACTTAGGCACAAGTTTATGGGTCCCACCTTGTTAGAGGAGCAAAAAATGATGTAAAAAATTGACACATGACATATGGTCAACCTAAGGGTTGAGTTTCCCACCTAAAATGAAATTTGACCACACATTCTTAACATGTAGTATTTTCTTACTATAATGTGTGATTCATTTTACTACACTCTAAATTAGGTGGGCCACCCTTTTTCAATTATTTCAACTTGTGAACAAATAAGAATAATACATGTGAATTCCAAGTAGAAAGATAAATGTTCTATGAGATATAGGTGGAAGCTAACACCATGGAAAAATGCTTGTGAGCTTGAAGACTACATATAAGAAAGATGGATGGCAGTTAAGTCGCCTTGGTGGACCAATGAAAGGCTTGCACACAAACCATCACTTGCACAATAACACAAGGATTGTTAAAGAATGAATCACCATGGATGCATGACACCATGGGTTGAAGGGGTCCACATAGAATCTACAAGTAGTTTTAGGGGGTATTTTAAAAAAATTGATCCACCCACATATTTAATGAATATATATGAGGCCAACAACTTTAGATGTTCAAATATGATCTGATAGTGATGGATATGAAACTTCATATTCAAAAAATGCAAGTGTTGGTTCTTATGCATGACAATAGTTGAGCCAGGGCCTAAATTGCTACAATTACCATTCCCAAAGATGAATCCACGTATCTTTGAAGTCCTTGTGACCAAATTAGAATTTAGAGTTCTATTCAAGTTGCTAGTAACGATTCATTTGGAGTACATTTTCATTAGTATGTGAAAATTCATACTCTCTTAGATGTTTGATAAAAACATTATTTAATTATGTTGCAAAATTCCCAATTCTTAAAAACACTTTGCTCAATTTCTCAAAATGTGTGACCTTTAATTGCCAATTATTTCCTTTGAGTTGAACCCCTAATAAATTCATTATTATTTAAAATCTCAAGCCATGTAAAATAAGAGGAAACAAGTCCTAGAGTTATAAAAAAAATACCTAAGAATTCAAGTCTTTTTTAAATAAGCCACTAGTTGGGCTCCCCTTTATAAACTTGTTAGATGAAAATAGGGTACAAATTAGGGACCTATTACCCACACCAAAAGAGGTACTCTATTCATAAATTTCCACAATAAGGACAATTAGTGGATTCATATGTGTAGTTTCTAGAGATTTAATTTGGGGAAGCTCATTGTGCCTAATTACTTCATTGACCTTGATATTGTCGAATGTACACTATTAAGAGATATAACTCTCAGGATTTTTTTGTAACAAATTTCAAGGATGATATAATTTTCATTGTTGAAGGAATTTTGTTCAATAAATTATTTGGCCCCAAATCTAATGCCCACACTTTGTTGGATTTTAAACCCCTAGTGACAAAATATGAGAAACACGAGCTCAATTATAGGGAAAAATAGTTGCCAAATTTTAGACATATAGGACATGAACAATTTTTTTTTAAAAATTATGAAATAGAAGTGGAACCACCTAAGTTCATGTATTTTTCTCCATATTTCAAAGACACCTATGATGGTGTGTGCTAAGTTATTGTAATTGATGTTGGCCCCACTATGTTTAAAGGTGCCCTAGTTTTTGCCTCTCATGTTTGAGGTGTGCATCAAAATAAAATCTTCAACTGTATGCAATCTATTTGACAAGGGACTTTAGTGAGGGATTGGCTAATGGTAAGAAGCAAGATGATGTCAAATATTTTAAATGGTACTCACTACTATGCCACATATATTTATATATCTTTTTTAGTGCCTAGAGTTTGTGGTTGCCAATACAACCTTATGAGGAAATTCATAAAAAGGGAGCCTTTCAACTTGTGCAATTTTGTACACCTCACTTCCACAAGTATGGCCAAAGGGATAATTTATATATCTTTTAGGATTTCTTCATAGTTATTGTATTGAATCAACTAGCTCTTGAAAGGTAGGCTTCCCCTTGATTTTTAGAAGTTCTTTAGATCCATGGAAAACTAAGGCTTTGTTAAGGGATTATATGATTGGGGAGATTGGTTATTTAGGATGGATTCACTATAATATTTTTTCATATATAATGACATTCCACATAAAATTCCTTTTAGACTCCCATCTAGAACTACTTACCTAGAAGCTCTTTGGCAAATAAATGAAGAAAATTATTTGACACTTCAAGTTGCATATAAGGAAAAGGGTGGGTGCATGGAGATGGGTAGACAATTTGTGGCCACTTTTAAGATTTTAAAAAAAAAAATTCATAATGCAAATGTGTTATAATGCACTCGCATTATGGCTTGGTGTGTAGAGCCTGAGACTTGGTCACAACGAGCCAATAACGTGAGCACGTTATAATGTGCTCATATTATGACATGTTAAAAGAAAAAAAAATGTGAAATGCATTCATTCTTGCATTTTGATTGTGTTTTATGTTGTGCCCATGGCCAAAGCCCCCATTTTTTGTGCTCTCATTATAGGAGGTATTTTGCAAAAATATTCATCAACGGTTGCTATTTCATCACAAGGATGGTGCCACGATGACGAGGAGGTGTGAGAGGTAAGGATTGTTTGCTTTTTTTTTTTTGAATTTCTTAGTTTTAGGTTGTATTTGATATTTATTTTTTTGAATTTGTAGGAGATGTAAATCAACCTACAAACCCTCAAAAATCCTCAACAAGAAGAGCAACCAAATCCTTAAGAACAAAATCAACCACAACAACAACCTCCCTCACCAATCACTCAACACCCTCCCGACACTCAAAAAAATGTAATGAGTGAAATTGAGAACAACAAAAAAAATTGAGGATTTAATCAATAGGTTGAGTGATCCAAATGGTTTAGTCACAAAAAGAATGACCCTAGCAAGTTCATTGAGAGATATGTTAAAAAATGTAGATTCAATTAGCAAACAAATAACTAGATGGCAAGATAGGAGGCAAGCGACTAGGGCTTATTACACAAATAAACTATCATATAAAGATGTAAAGGATTTAAAAATTACAAAAGGTGTTTTGTGTTGATTATTCACTGACCCACACACAAATCAAAATCTTACCATCAATGCGAAGATGTTTCCTATTCATTGGTGCCACCACCAACAGATTAGGAACTATTTTTATGATAGGTGGTACATGGTTTTTTATTACCCACCATGCAACAATTGTGAAGTCCCACAGTATTTCCTTAGGAAACTATACAATAATTTCATATTCAAAAAAATCCCAAATTATTTTGATATGAGGGAGTTCCAGGGGGGAGGTGGGGGGTCGACTCAAGATAGACCCAATGTACAGCTAAATCCTACGTGGAAAGGGAGATGAGCTTTCACGAATCCGCATCATGAGCATGTTATTA
The DNA here is from genome assembly GCA_007258455.2 of Sequoia sempervirens. NCBI lineage: Eukaryota > Viridiplantae > Streptophyta > Pinopsida > Cupressales > Cupressaceae > Sequoia > Sequoia sempervirens. The sequence goes on along the minus strand of VDFB02193867.1, from coordinate 332,208,200 downwards.
TGCCTTCCATCATTGAAACATAGATTTTTGAGAACCTAAATGCTTGCTCTTACACTTCTAGGGTTTTTCACCTAAAAGGAGAGAGATTTAGACCTCCAAAAATGCATATGTAACACTCAAACTAGGATGTGTGCAATGTGATATGATGTAAATGAACTTAACTAAATGCAACTGACTGATTAAAATGAACTAGAATGAATGCAAACGTGCAATTTAAGTTATTTTTGAAAACACATTGCAATATGCAAACAACTATGAAAATGAAGAAATTATGTAGAAAAGAGAGTACAAAGGTATATCTAAGTGCAAGTGGATGCAGTGTGAGCTTTTTGGAGTGTCTAGAATGATGGTGAATTTTACTAATTTTTCACAGTGGGACTCATTTGCCTAGGGTGGCGAATTAGTGCACCTACTAGTGAAAAACTATCATGAGCTAATTTTTGTCTGTTGGGATCTAAAATCTGACAAAACTCAAGTTTTCAGTCCTAAGGTGGGACTCATTTTCCATAGGTGGTGAATCAATTCTCTCCCAAATTTTTGGAAAACCAGGAGACAACTCTGCAACACCAGATCTAGAAATGTCTGCTTGTCGAGTTATTGAAGTCAAATATGTAGAAAATGGAAAAATAACTCTCTCCAAGCTTGAATTTGACTTATGTTGACTTGAAGCACCTAGTTGACATAAAAATAAATCTTCATCACCTAATAACTTGTCAAATCTACAAACAAAAGGTTGCAAATACATAAGAAAAAGGGGAAAAATGATTAGGGTTAGTGAATAGGGGTTTTCCTTGGTCAAACCCCACTTTTGGTAATTAAACCCTTGAGAAGATAATGAAATGAAAGGTAAAGATAAAGTAATAACATGTAAATGATATCAACTCACCTAACTCTTGATCTTGTAATTTTGAAGTGATGTTAATGGCAACTTCAAAGTGCTTTAATTGATTATGTAAAAATGCTTGAATGCTTGAGATTGCTTGAATATGATATGTGAATGTTGGAGGGTTGTAGAATCAGGTGAAAAAAACTTATACAATTATTTTTCCTTAGTATCCATTCATACCTCATTACAGGCCAACATCTAGTGATTTTTAATAAAATTTCGAAAGGAAATTTTAAATATTTTGAATTTGGGGCCAAAGGGGACTCATTCACCATGGGTCCCACTTAGGACCTAAAAACAAGTTTCGGGAATAATGTTGTGTTTAATGTTATTTGTTACGATAATATACAAAAGTACACTTAATTAAGTCATATGAGGGCATAGAGAGATAAAATAAAGCATGAGAAGGGTGTAAATAGTGAATATGTGCCTAGAAAAGTGTGAAGGCTTGTTACAAGATTTTACAACACTTCAATATAGGACTTGTTGATGAGTGAAAAAGATGATTTTTATGTAAATTGTAATTAATATAGTCTAGAAGAATGTAGAAATGTCTTACAACACTTCACAACACCTTCACAAGACATCATTCTTTGAGTTTTAATACCTACATAAGCATGTTCAAGCCATAATACAACATAAAATCAAAGAAACATAGTTCCAACACCATGAAACAAGACCTAAAAGGCCATGAAAATGACAAGGGGCCATTTTTTTACAACACATTTAGCCCCCGCTTTAGTGAGAGGATGAACCTACTTCAAACTCACACTAAAGTAGCCATGGACATCGAGAGTAGGGTTCAAATGCACTTACGTTAGTAAGATGGAATGACAACAATCAAGAGGGATGATCAAGCCCGCAGGATGAAGATCCCATGGAAAACTACACATAAGGACAAAGGAACACACAAGTGTTGAGATGAATCAGATGAAGCTTCGATCATCAATCCAATTAGTTGTGAAAAGAGATCTAGGCTGATTATTTGAAAAAGAGAATGTGTACTCACTCTAGGGCCATAGAACTTAAGGTTTTCCATGGGGTGAGAAGGCCCAACTGTATACTCACTCTGGGGCCACAAAAATAGTTGTCTGTGGGGTGAGAAAGCCTAAAAAGTAATATACATATACGCTAGTTGGTATGCACTCACAAAACAAAAAAGTGGCTATGGGGTAAAGTCATGCCACTAGATGGGCCTCCCACTCAACCATGTCAAAGTTATGCCTGTTGATGACTTTAACAAGGCACCACAAGAAAAATTCCATGAACAAAGAGGAAAGGTACCACAATCATGCAAGTTGTGTTATGCAAGGTGGCAAAAATGTAGAATGTAAAAATGCAAAAATGTAAATTGTAAAAGATATTCAAAGGAGTTGTGTTCAGTTTATGCAAGGTCAGTCACTTAGGGAACACTATGTCTAATGTCTCCAAGAGAGGACCAATCAAAGAATAGTATATTCACAATTTAGGGGATGTAGGGCATCACATTAGGCCACCAAGAGGAATGTAGTATGCTTAGATAAATCACACATATGAAGGACATCACACCCAATGTCATCCACAAAATGACAAACACATCACATAAATGACAAGGCTACACTAAGAAGCATGAATACACAATGAAATAATGGTAATGTATGCTCCCCACTTTAAAGGAATTGCTACACATTGTTCTATGAGCAATTACTTTAAAGTAGAGAAGAAAAGAAAATACAAAATAAAACAAGACATGATAGCCAACTTGAAAAGATCTATTATAAGTCATATGTTTCAAAGTTAGGTCGCGTCATGCCAAGGAAAAATGAAAAAAAAAGAAAGGGAGTTTCCCCCTAGAAAAGAAAACACACCAAACACATAAGGGATCTATGGATTTGGCGTTAGTATGTTCGTTATTGCAATTTTGTTATGAAAGAGTGTGTAATTGCCATCATTCCCCAAATACACATAGAACTTGAAGAACGACACAAAGAGAGCAAAAAAAAATGAAAAAGAAAGTCCATTTTGGGTCAACATGGAAGAGACATGGAGGTCTCAACACCTTGCATCATTCCCAAAAGGAAAACACAAGTGAAATGAAAACAAAAAGGTGAAAGAAAATGAAAAATATTTTGGGTCAACATGAAGGAGACATAGGACATCTCCTCGCTTCGTGTCATCCCAAAAAGGAAAACACAAAAGAAAAGAAAAGAGAAAAAGACAAGGACCATTTGGGTCAACATGGAAGAGGAATAGGTCATCTCTACACTTTGCGTCATCCCCAAAAGGAAAACATTAAAAAAAAAAAGAGATAAAAAGACAAGGAACTTTTGGGTCAACATGGAAGAGACATAGGTCGTCTCTACACCTTGTGTCATCCCCAAAAGGTAAACACAAAACAAAAGAAAAGAGAAAAAGAAAAGAACCGTTTGGGTCAACATGGAAGAGAAATCGGTCATCTCTACACTTTGCGTCATCCCCTAAAGGAAAACACAAAAGAAAAGAAAAGAGAAAAAGACAAGGACCTTTTGGGTCAACATGGAAGAGAAATAGATCATCTCTATGCTTTGCGTCATTCCCAAAAGGAAAACACAAAAAAAAGCACAACAAATAGAAGAATAAAGGTATGAATAGAGGAAGTGTACAAAGAGAAGAAACATCAAACACATGATACGGGGGAACACAATATACACACATGAAAAGAAAAAGAAAAAGGAAGGGTAATGCAAATGTAAGTCAACCATTAACTAAGTTATTGGCTTCTGAATCTTGGATAAATAAGAAGAAAAGGAATAACATGGTTAAGAGACAAAAAAAAATGCATTACAAGGACAAGGTTAACAACATCATTCCCCTCACAAAGTGGAAAGGAAAGAATGAGCTGAGATGGGTGATGGGAAAGGATCATGCAATAGTGAGAATAGGGAACTCAACTATGACATGCAAAATGGGTTTAGATTGGTTTAAGGTATAATGAGGAAACAATTGCTATTAGTGAAGTGATACTTATCCAATATATCCTTCAATGTCTGACATTCTTTTGTTCGATGTCCAAGAATACAATGATATTTGGAATATGGTAAATGGAAATCATTAGGATGAATGAGCAATCTATTGGAAGGTGGTAAAAGTATAAGACCTTTGTTTAAAAGCAGTTGAAGTCTCCTTTCACATTCAAGTGGAGGATGTGTAGGAAACTTTAGCTTCTTCAATTTGTATGGTCGTTTTCATTTACTAGGTTCTCCTTTTTCATGAATAGAAGGAGGAAGGGGACCCATAGGGATCCTAACATCCTTGTCATTAGAAGGAGAGAATGGTTGTTCATGTGGAAGGAGAATGTTCAAGTTAGGAGGAAGATTCAAGACCACTATACTAGCATCCCAAATTCTCCTAGGTTGAAGAGGATGTCTGGCAGGATGAGAAGGATCTTGATATCCTAATCTTGTTGTATGTGCTTTAGTTGATTGTTGTTCAAGAAGTTAATGGATGTCATGTTCATTTTTTGTGTCATAACCTTGCTTACTTAAGATAGGAAATCCTTTACCATATGTTTCTTCAAGGTTGATAGGAATGTTTGTGACTTTGTGCTCATACAATGGTTGGGATTGTGGTGTTTGAGAGGAACCTTAGGTCCTATGTTGACTTTAGGATGTAAATATGCAAAGTGATTAGGAGGTGTAACAATAGGAAGTTCTTGTGATCTCACATAGGGGTAAAAGGATGCATTTTATTTGAGGTTGTCAAGGAAATAATTGTAGAACTTGTTCATGCTAACACCATCTTCTCCAATGATGTCTACATCATGAGGAGGACAATCATGAGGAGTTAAATGAGCATGAGGTTGTTCAAGGTCATTAAGGTCACAACAAAAGGTACAGCTGGGCATGTCTACCAATGATTTTAAGGAATTCCAAAACTTATTGAAAGAAAATGCCATGATGCCAATAAACTAAGATGCAATAAATGAGGAAAAACAAAGAACTTGTAATTGAAGACAAAATATAGGAACAAGGAATAGGAATGTAGAAAAATGTCAAAAAAAATATGCAAAAATACTGTCTAAAAAGTGTAGAGGGATTGACTCAACTTGGGTGGCGAATGAGTCTCGGGATACAATTTTTTTTGTGTGTTTCAAAATTTTAAGGATGAATTAAATGTTCTACAGAATGCAATTACAGATGCAAAATGCATATTTTTACTTTTTTTAGTGAAATTGAATGCAAAAATGAAAACTAAATGAATGTTTCATTAATGCAAAACGAAAGGTCCTATAATGCAATAACAAATCAATGCCCTAATTGAATGCTAATTCAAATGAAAACTAGGATTCAAGATATGAATGCAATCAAAATTTTGAAGTGTTCAAAATTCAGGTTCACCAAAATGAAACATAGATTTTTGGGAACCTAAATGCTTGCTCTTGCACTTCTAGGGTTTTTCACCTAAAAGGAGAGAGATTTAGGTCCAAAAATGCTTATGTAACACTCAAATTAGGATGTGTGCAATGTGATATGATGTAAATAAACTTAACTAAATGTAATTGACTGATTAAAATGAAATAGAATGAATGCAAAAGTGCAATTTAAGCTATGTTTGAAAACACATTGTGATATGCAAACAACTATGAAAATGAAGAAATTATGCATAACAAAGAGTACAAAGGTAAATCTAAGTGAAATTGGATGAAGTGTGAGCTTTCTGGAGTGTCTAGAATGCTAGTGAATTTTACTTATTTTTCAGAATGGGACTTATTCACCCAGGGTGGCGAATTAGTCCACCTACTGGTGAAAATTGCTGAGAGCTGATTTCTATTTGTTGAGATTTGAAATTTGAAAAAACTCAAGTTTCCAGTCCTAAGGTGAGACTCATTAACCAAAAGTAGTGAATTATTCCTCTCCCAAATTTCTATAAAACTAGGAGACAACTCTACAACACCAAATTTGGAAATGTCTACTTGTCGGATTGTCGAAGTCATATCTACATAAAATGAACAAATAACTCTCTCCAAGCTTGAATTTGACTTATGTTGACTTGAAGCACTTAGTTGACATAAAAATAAATCTTCAACACCTAATAAATTATCAAATCTACAAAGAAAAGGCTGCAAATACACAAGCAAAATGGGAAAAATGATTAGGGTTAGTGAATAGGGGTTTGCCTTGGTCAAACCCCACTTTTGGTAATTAAACCTTTGAAAAGATAATGAAATGAAAGAGAAAGATAAAGTAATAACATGTAAATGATATCAAATCACCTAACTCTTGATCTTGTAATTCTGAAGTGATATCAATGGCAACATCAAAGTGCTTGAAAAGTGCTTAATTGATGATGTAAAAATGATTGAATGCTTGAGATTGCTTGAATATAATATGTGAATGTTGGAGAGCTATAGAATGGGGTGAGAAACACTTATTTATACAATTCTTATGCCTTAGTATCAATTCATACCTCATCATAGGATGACATCAAGTGATTTTAATAAAATCCCAAAAGGAAATTTAAAATATTTTGAATTTGGGGCCAAAGGGGACTCATTTGCCACCCATAGCGAATAGGTCCCACCTAGGACCTAAAAAAAAGTGTTAGGAATAATGTTACATGTTTAATGTTATTTTTCAAGATAATATGCAAAACTACACTTAACTAAGTCATATGATGGCATAAAGAGATAAAATATTAAAGCATGAGAAGGGTGTAAATAGTGAAGATGTGCCTAGATAAGCATGAAGGCTTGTTACAAGACTTTATGACACTTCAATATAGGACTTTTTGATGAGTGAAAAAGGTGATTTTTAGGTAAATTGTAATTAATAGTCTATAAGAATGTAGAAATATCTTACAACACTTCACAACACCTTCACAAGATGTTCTTTGAGTTTTAATACCTAAATAAGCATGTTCAAGCCATAATACAACATAAAATAAAATAAAAAAAAGTTCCAACAACATGAAACAAGACCTAAAAGGCCATGAATTTATGAAAAGGGGCCATTTTTCTACAACACAGTCATGAAGGAGGGTGTTGATATAGAGACATTGCAGGCGATCAACACTTTGACCCAAAGTGTCATCTAGCATACTAGCCCTATTCTACAGTGCCATCCAGGGAAGTCTTCAAGTGGTGGCCTTCGAGCCCATGTGTTTCAATCTTGTTGGGCAACTTGTTCATATGACCCCACCGACACTTAAGAGTCTGCATGTAGGATTTTTCTATAGCTATGGAGATGGAGAGGGAAATTGACATTTTGCATGAGGTGTATGGCATTGATACTTAGGTCAAAGTTAGCATGTTCATTGAATTTAAGTTATTAAATTTTGATTTTGTAATGCAAGATTAACTAATTTAGTTTTATGATTTTAATAAAATTGCAGGGTCATAGTGTTGTGACTAGATACACTAGCCCTACACCTACTTATTTCTGTAGTACACCTATCAGTGGGGTATGTAACTAGTAAGAAATTATAAATTTATTACATGTTAATAGAATTGTTTTATGAATAGTATTTTAGTATGTGATTTTGGATGTTGAATAGGCTAATATTGGAGGTTTTGAGGGAACACCTCCTAGTGCCAGTGGATTTACTCAAACCTACACGTAGGTAATAGAATAAAGAGTTTAACTAATGAATTGTACTTAATAGATTTGTGTAGTTTATATTCATATCGTTGATTACCTTGCATTGCACATCATTCAAACTCAAAGAATTACTTCACATTCCATAACTAATAACAAGATATTGATAGATGACAAAATTTCAACTATAATATGGTTTTTTAGAAAGTCAACATAAGGAGTGATGCAATTACTCCATATATCATAAGTAATAAGTCTAGGAGTAGCTTCCAATTGCATTTTCTTGTCATGGAATTCCATGAGACCAATTTTTACTACTCGACATATTTTCAAATAGTTCACTTCCTTTTCTATGCTATGGATTCTTGGAAGGAATATATGAAAGAATAATAGTAAGTAATAGCATAGACAAGGCAATTAGGTTTTTGAAAAAATGCCTCAAAGAATCAACCTTTCCAACAACAACTTACATCGATGGATCATATCATTTTTAAACATTTACCAACCTTTCCAACTTCCTACAATGACTCAATAACCTCTAAAACTACTTTGACCCTTGGCATTCCATGCCTTTACACCTTTTTTGCATTTTTACAACATTTGAAATTGACAACTTTGTCAATATTTTGCAATTTTGTACTTTATGCCTAAATTAACTAAGACTTTTACAACCTCCAAAATGGCTATTTAAGCCTTATTACATCATCAAAACACCTTAACCAATTCAAACTCCTAGATTTTCCTCATGGAGGCATGTTCTTGTAAAGGTGCACCTACATGACAAACTATGGATGCTTGGAAAAAATCTACCAAAGCATAATAGTAAGCAATAGCATAGACAAGGCAATTAGTAGTTTGAAAAAATGCCTCAAAGAAATGTGGTGCCATGGTGAATTCCATCACCTGAGACCACATTTCTTTGAAGCATTTTTTCAAACAACTCACCACCTTTTCTATGATACCAAATTTTCCATACGTGTACCAAAGCATTTTATCAATCTACTCCCTTCCTACTATGGATAAAATACTAAAATAGGTGATTTCCAACAAACTATGGATGCTTGGAAAAATATCTATCAAAGCATAATAGCAAGCAATAATACCATAGAGAAGGAAATGACCTGTCTGAAAAAATGCCTGAAAGAAATGTAGTCTAATGGTGATGGAATGCCATGATGTGCATTTGTGTGTAATGGAATTTCATCACCATGAGACCCCATTTCTTTGAGGCATTTTTTCAAACAGTTCACTTCCTTCTCTATGCCACCACAGTTATCATACATGTCTACGAAAGCATTTGATTAAATGGTTCACTAGCTTGATGCTATGGGTAAAAGCCTAAAAAACGTCATTTTTAATAAGATATGGATAGGGAAAATAGTAAGCATGAAAGTCAGAAATGTATAGTTTAATAAGTACTCAAAATTTTGTTCATTATCTCATACATTATAAGTCATGACGTGGATTGCTATTGTAGTTTTTGTGACTGAATAATTTTTTGTTTTATTTTTAGATGTTGCAAGCCGAAACACCTCTGAATGTGACAAGGGCAATGGAGATCAATGTTTCATCTACTATACAATCCTCAATGACTTTGATAGGAGAGGTATGACAAAAATTACTAAATTTCAATTTACTTCTGTTGTTATAGATGTTAGTGAAAAAAAAAAACATCATTGATTCATATTTTAATTTCTATTTGGATGGTTTGTACAAGGCTTCAACATGCCTCAATCTGGGCGTGTAAATATTTCCCTCATGGAGAGAGATCATAATATGGTGGTAGGTGATTATTTAGTTAAATATATCATTTTTTATAATGTAATTTCTATATATTAATGTATTTACTTTTTATTGTAATAGATAAAGCTTCACCAAGAACTAAATACTAGGAGTAGTAGGATCACTCCTTGAGCATAGCAGCAATGAGTGACAAATGTATTGCCAAACGACCGAAAAAGGGAAAGAGTTTATTTTGTGAGCATGAAGAGCAATGACTTTTGATTCCAGATCCCCTTGTTGTATGCCTACATGGCAGTTTTGTACATATTTTGTACTGGATATATTTGACATTATATGCCTATATGGGATTCTCATAAGCCTATATAGCTATTTTGTACCTATATTTCATACTTATATCAACATATATTAATGTATGCGTACATGGCTATTTGGTTAATACAAATATTTTTTATCAATGGTGTCCATATTTGCATTCTAAATTGATGGTTCAATAGATATGAGTTACGTGTATTCAAGTGTATACTTTACAACTTACGTGCATAATTTGTTACTTACATGTGTTCCAATGTATACTTTGTGACTTACATGTTTTCATGTGTATACCTTGTATTCATGCATATAATTTGTATTAATTTGTGTATACTATGTATTTGTGTGTATACTTCAAGGCTTACATGTTTTTTAGTACTTGTGTTTCCCTTATTCACATGTACATGCTTGACTTATTCACGTGTATACTTATTAATTGGTTAGCCTTAGAATTGATCATTGTTGTCCTTCATGGTTTGTCTTCAATATTAATTGATTGATGCTAAACAACTTTATCTAAAATAAAAAAATGCATTTTCAATTGGCATTCCATGAAATGATTCCAATATATTTAATCATTTGATTGGAAAAACTCAATTAAGTAAAGGATACATAATCTTCACAACACTTGCAAAACATAATATTCAAAGTAGATGAAGTAGTTAAATTCTTGACACATTATCCTATAAACATTTTCATAGCACAATCTTGATAGTGCAAAATGAATTGTTATGTTATTGATGCGTCACCATATAAACACGTTGAAAGATTTATATATGTCAACTTTTTGCAATATTATTTCTTTTATACGAAATGGACTAGGGAGAAAAGAAGTTATAATTTATAATACAAATAAGAAATGGATTCAATGCTATCCTAGACCCTCGAATAAGTCTATTTAACAAAGCAACACCCTCTCAATCACTCTTCCAATCATAAAACACCATTGGGCAGCATTTACTAGTCTGTAAATCCACAAAATCCATAATTTTTAGGACGTGATTGGCCCTCTAACCCCACTATCCTCTAAACCCTCACTTTTCTCAAATTTCACTAGGGTTTATTAAAAACCCCATATCCAAATGTCATACAACCTCAAAACCTCTTCCAACACTCTTCATTCTTCCTGCACAAACTTAATTGACCACCAAATTATGTTTCCCCTTGACTTTACCCACTTTTTCTCCCTCAAATCTCTTTTTCATTCAAAACCCCTCTTTTCCCAAGTAGGGCATCATGCCATAACATAATTTTGACCTCCCTTGTCCTTGCAGACCATTTGAATACATCAAACTCCAAAACTTCACCCTATTTCCAACCTATTCTAACTTATTCTCAAGAAATTTATTCTTTTCACCTCGTCTAGCCTTTCTTTTAAGGCCTAAATTTTGAATTTGAATAGGGACAGCGTTAGTAATCTCTTCCAATTCCTTTACCAACGCTATTTTCTTATCCCTATCGTACTTACATAATTGACTCAAATGGCCCCAAACTAACTCAAAACTAAAAGAAAAATTACAAAATGGCCTATCATGGCCTTATTTGACATTATAACGACTAAAAACACTGAACTAGATCTTCTTCATCAAATGGAGGAACAAGGTGCTTTGCACCAATTATCAATTTTTTTTTTGTGGAATATTCAGATTTCTCAACCATTGTGTGTATTTTTCTCTTTTTGATTGTTTTGCATGCCATCATAAGGGATCAAGCCAATTGAACATAGCTCGGAGAAATTCTATGTGTCTAGGTGTGAAAGAGGACCATGCCTAGTGTAAACCTACCTATTGGGATGCATTGGAGTATTTTTTTTCTTCACACAAATTTAAAAATGAAAGTTGCACCACTTTGCAACTTTAAACTACTTGCATTTGACACTTTTTTCATCAAGTGAAAACTGGACACCACATGAAAATGACTCCAAGATAACAAAAATTGAAAAAGGTTATTGTAGAGGGGCCCAATATGATCTTGTAGGTTAAACAAAAGAGTTTTAAGTGTCATGGTTTCCAAGTAATAGCCCGCCAAATTTTTCTTCCCTTTTGCATTTTGTACCCTTAAGGGATCAAGTCGGTTGAACGTAGATCAAAGAAATTATGAGTGTTTGGGTGTGAAAGAGGACCATTCCTAGTGTAAACATACCCATCTGAATGTGTTCAAATAGTTTTTTTGGTCACACGAGTTGCAAAAGAAAAGTTGCACCACTTTGCAACTTTCAACTACTTGCATTTGACAGCTTTTTCCCCAAGTGAAAATCCGCCACCACAGGAAAACCACTCTGAGATAGAAAAAACTAAGAGGTTTTTGTAGAGGGACCCAACATGATCCCATAGGATCAAATGAGAAGTTTCTAAGAGTCACAGTATCTTAGTAATAACATTTTGAAGTTTGCAGCGATTTTGCACTTTGGACTCTTAAGGGATCGATCCGATTGAATGTAGCTCAGAACGATTCCACGTGTTTGGGTATAAAAGAAGAACATGCCTAGTATAAAAATACCTATTCAAATGCATTGGAATAGTCCATTTGGTGACACGAGTTGCAAAACGAAAGTTGCACCACTTTACAACTTTGCACTAATTGCATTTGACATTTTTTTCCATCAAGTGAAAATATACCACCACAAGAAAACCACTCTGAGATAGAAAAAATTGAGAGAGGGTTTTGTAGAGGAGCAAAACACAATCCTTTAATATTAGACAAGAAGTTTCGAAGCATCATGGTATCCAAGTAACATCATGCTGAAGTTTGCAGTCATTTTGAACTTTAGACTCTTAAGGGATCTATCTGGTTGAACGTAGCTCAAAGTGATTCCACTTGTTTGGGTGTGAAATAATACTATGCCTAGGATAAAAATACCTTTTTGGATGCATTGGAATAGTTCATTTGGTCAGATGAGTTGTAGAACAAAATTTGCACTATTTTGCAACTTTCAACCACTTGCATTTAACAACTTTTTTCCAAGTGAAAATCCACCACCACAAGAAAACCACTCTGAGATAGAAAAAACTGAGAGAGGTTTTTGTAGAGGGGCCCAAAACAATCCCATAAGATTAGATGAGAAGTTTCTAAGCATCACGGTATCTAAGTAATAACATGTTGAAGTTTGCAACCATTTTGCACTTTGGACTCTTAAGGGATTGATCTGGTTGAACGTAGCTTGGAGCGGTTCCACGTGTTTGGGTGTGAAAGAGGACCATTGATAGTGTAAATGTTATGAAATAACTTGCACAATAGAAGAATACTATATGAAATATGCTGCAAATACTTGATAATAACTGAGAATAACAAGCCACTTTGAGGGGGCAAACCTCCAAATATCTCTAATGAGAACACACTTCACAACTTGATGATGAAATAAGACTCACAACCTCCTATATACCTATTTATGCCAAGGATATCACCTAGGCTGACTTAGACACACCTATATAAGACTTAGGCCAACCTAAACAACTTAATAACAATATACTAATGATAATATGACTTAATAGAGAGTTAAGATAGCCACAAGCCGACTATTCATAACCCGATGTACAATAATATTAAGGGTGTAGCATGCCCCTTCTTCAAAGAAGCATTGTCCTCAATGCTAATCAAGTTTGGAAACTTTTGAATGAACTCCTCATCTTCCCATGTGGCATCTTCAATGGTAAATTCTTCCATTGGATGAGATACTCAGTGATGATTCTATTCCTCCGGCTTTTTTTGTGCGTGTTTGTGAATGCACTCACGGTTCAAATGATTCTCCTTCTTCACCCAGCTTGGGAAGTGTTGTTGTTTAGTGGGAATAATGTACCCAATTACCTTCTTCAAACAGGAAACATGAAAACTAGATGTATCTTTGTTGTAGGTGGCAACTCAAGCTTGTAGGCAACACTACGATCTTCTGCATGATTTGGTATGGACCATAATACTTTAAGCGACAACTTATTATTCTTTCTTTACTGCTTTAGTGAGATTTTCTTATAAAGTACGCAATCATAAAAACCCAATCCCCAACTTCAAAACTTCTTTCACTCTGATGTTGGTCTGCTTGTTGTTTTCGTCGATTTTTGTGCCATGGATAAATTCTCCTTGAGTCGAAAGTACTTGTTGTTGATGAAAACAAGAAGTGATTCTTCTACTGCCCTGAACTCTTGGGGACACCTTAATTGATGATGTGATGGAAGGAGGATGATATCCCATAAGAGGTGCCAAAAATGGAACATTTTTGATGAGCTATGAAAAGAAGTGTTATACCACCATTCCGCAAGTGGTAGCCAATCTACCCACTGGGACTGTTTCTCTGAAGTGAAACAACGTAGATATCCTTCCAAACACTTATTAACAACCTCTGTTTTCCCATTTGATTGAGGGTGGTATGAAGAGCTAAGAGCCAATTGAGTACCCAAACATGAGAATAAATCTTTCCAAAAGTGACTAGTGAAGATAGGATCACGATCACTAACAATAACTTTAGGTGTACCATGTAGCTTTGGATATTCTCCAAAAAAGCTTTAGCCACTACACTTGTTGTAAAAGGATGTGCTAATGCAATGAAATGTGCATATTTAGTGAGCCGATCAACCACCACCATGATGACATTATGACCTTTAGATTTGGGAAGCCCTGTGATGAAGTCCATGGATATCTCTTCCCAATGCTAGCTAGGAATAGATAAGGGTTGCAAGAGACCTGGTGTCTTAATTGTCTCCCCTTTATGCCTTTGACACACCAAACATTCAGCCACAAATTTTTGAACATCACCCTTTAGCCCTTCCCAAAAGAAATCTTGCTTGACTCGATGATATGTCTTCAAAAATCCTGAATGACCCCCCACTGGAGACTCATGCAATTATGTGAGAATCTTGATTTTAAGGTTGGAATTCTTGCAAAGATACAAACGTTCTTTATACCAAAAAGTATATCCCTTCCAACAAAACTTATCTGAACTACTAGGATCACTTTTTAATTGCTCGATGAGATTACTTGTCGCAACATCATTTCTCCACTCTGCTTTGGCTTCCTCTACCCAATTTGCTTGTAATATTGAAAGGGCATACAATAAGGCTTCATCTTTCTCATCCTTCCTTGACAGTGCATCTGCTACAATATTTTCTTTCCCTTTCTTATATACAATCTCAAAGTCATATCCTAACATCTTAGTGACCCATTTTTGTTGCTCTTCAGAAGATAGTCGTTGTTCCAAAAATATTTTAGGCTATCATGATATGTCTTAACCTTGAAATGTCTACCCAATAGATAAGGCCGCCATTGTTTCACTGCATGGAGTATTGCTAGCATTTC
>VDFB02193867.1:332171021-332193325 GCA_007258455.2 Sequoia sempervirens | reverse complement strand
TTATACATAAAATTTTTCTCGAATTTACGGCTCTTAACCAATTGATTTGCAAAGTATTCAAATCCTAAAATCAACTAATTTTATAATAATCTTTAAACCGGCTTGCTCGTGAGACGCCAATTTTGTTCCCAGCCAGACATTGGACACGGGTTGAACTCGCCAGAATATTTTGTTGTTCGGGTATGGTTTCTGGGCTGCCATTTTGCTCGGAACGTTCGTTTTTTGATATCAATCTGGCTCGCGTGTATGGGTGGCAAATTTCCGGCGGGTTCGGGCTTCCTTTTTCGAACAGGAAACAAATCAACGAACAAAACTCCGGCTGGATCATTATCAGCCAGTTGTTTGATCCGGATGCGGCAGGCTCAGCTGGGAGATTCTGACCCTCACCGAACTGGATGTGCTTTCGCTTTCAAAGCGAACACTGCTGACCATGCGATACCAGGATTACCGCTCGCCAATCGCCAGGCCATGCAGGCACGCTGGGATGGGCTCCGTTTATTAAACGTTGTTTTGGCTGTGGGCGTCGTGCGGCGGCGTGCCAGCGCTTTTTCCTGGATCAATGTCTATTTCCGACATTGCCACTACCATGTGGCAGAATATGATTGGCTGAGGAAAACCGCGTCCTTGCCACATTAATTGCCAAATCGCGACTGTATGTGTATGGAGGACCGCGTGTATCAGCGCCAGATTAAATTCAGGCGCTAGCGGCGTCGCTACCACATCATCGCGCCAGAAATGCGATGTACGAACCCGTCTGGGACTGCCACGTGTTAACTTCTGATTGGTCCATTTCGGATTTCGTACCGCATGCTGAAGTCATATGTACGGATGATGACGTCATCACTGTACCTTCAAGTCCACCAAGTCAACATGAAACTTTGACCAGCTGCATCTTGAGCATACGATGTCGGATTTCGACGAAACGAACGCCGTCAGAATCATCTCGACGAGCTCTTCGACTTGATGTTGCTTCCGTCAACTTTTGAAACAAACATTTTTTCACTTCCTGGATGCCCCTGATTCCAGTTTGACCAAAGGTTTGACTGGCTATAACTCGTGCAAACGGACTCCTTTTCAGATTCTGAGTTGGAACGGAATCAAGACGAGCTCTTTCTGATGGTGCAGATTTTGGAAAAATGAGACACTTCAATTTCCACTAAAATATTCACCGGATCAATTCTACATTTTTTCCACCTTGCATAACGCAACTTGCATGATTATGGTACCTTTCCTCTTTGTTCATGGAATTTTTCTTGTGGCACCTTGTTAAAGTCGTCAACAGGCATAACTTTGACATGGTTGAGTGGGAGGCCCATCTAGTGGCATGACTTTACCCCATAGCCACTTTTTTGTTTTGTGAGTGCATACCAACTAGCGTATATGTATATTACTTTTTAGGCTTTCTCACCCCACAGACAACTATTTTTGTGGCCCCAGAGTGAGTATACAGTTGGGCCTTCTCACCCCATGGAAAACCTTAAGTTCTATGGCCCTAGAGTGAGTACACATTCTCTTTTTCAAATAATCAGCCTAGATCTCTTTTCACAACTAATTGGATTGATGATCGAAGCTTCATCTGATTCATCTCAACACTTGTGTGTTCCTTTGTCCTTATGTGTAGTTTTCCATGGGATCTTCATCCTGCGGGCTTGATCATCCCTCTTGATTGTTGTCATTCCATCTTACTAACGTAAGTGCATTTGAACCCTACTCTCGATGTCCATGGCTACTTTAGTGTGAGTTTGAAGTAGGTTCATCCTCTCACTAAAGCGGGGGCTAAATGTGTTGTAAAAAAATGGCCCCTTGTCATTTTCATGGCCTTTTAGGTCTTGTTTCATGGTGTTGGAACTATGTTTCTTTGATTTTATGTTGTATTATGGCTTGAACATGCTTATGTAGGTATTAAAACTCAAAGAATGATGTCTTGTGAAGGTGTTGTGAAGTGTTGTAAGACATTTCTACATTCTTCTAGACTATATTAATTACAATTTACATAAAAATCATCTTTTTCACTCATCAACAAGTCCTATATTGAAGTGTTGTAAAATCTTGTAACAAGCCTTCACACTTTTCTAGGCACATATTCACTATTTACACCCTTCTCATGCTTTATTTTATCTCTCTATGCCCTCATATGACTTAATTAAGTGTACTTTTGTATATTATCGTAACAAATAACATTAAACACAACATTATTCCCGAAACTTGTTTTTAGGTCCTAAGTGGGACCCATGGTGAATGAGTCCCCTTTGGCCCCAAATTCAAAATATTTAAAATTTCCTTTCGAAATTTTATTAAAAATCACTAGATGTTGGCCTGTAATGAGGTATGAATGGATACTAAGGAAAAATAATTGTATAAGTTTTTTTCACCTGATTCTACAACCCTCCAACATTCACATATCATATTCAAGCAATCTCAAGCATTCAAGCATTTTTACATAATCAATTAAAGCACTTTGAAGTTGCCATTAACATCACTTCAAAATTACAAGATCAAGAGTTAGGTGAGTTGATATCATTTACATGTTATTACTTTATCTTTACCTTTCATTTCATTATCTTCTCAAGGGTTTAATTACCAAAAGTGGGGTTTGACCAAGGAAAACCCCTATTCACTAACCCTAATCATTTTTCCCCTTTTTCTTATGTATTTGCAACCTTTTGTTTGTAGATTTGACAAGTTATTAGGTGATGAAGATTTATTTTTATGTCAACTAGGTGCTTCAAGTCAACATAAGTCAAATTCAAGCTTGGAGAGAGTTATTTTTCCATTTTCTACATATTTGACTTCAATAACTCGACAAGCAGACATTTCTAGATCTGGTGTTGCAGAGTTGTCTCCTGGTTTTCCAAAAATTTGGGAGAGAATTGATTCACCACCTATGGAAAATGAGTCCCACCTTAGGACTGAAAACTTGAGTTTTGTCAGATTTTAGATCCCAACAGACAAAAATTAGCTCATGATAGTTTTTCACTAGTAGGTGCACTAATTCGCCACCCTAGGCAAATGAGTCCCACTGTGAAAAATTAGTAAAATTCACCATCATTCTAGACACTCCAAAAAGCTCACACTGCATCCACTTGCACTTAGATATACCTTTGTACTCTCTTTTCTACATAATTTCTTCATTTTCATAGTTGTTTGCATATTGCAATGTGTTTTCAAAAATAACTTAAATTGCACGTTTGCATTCATTCTAGTTCATTTTAATCAGTCAGTTGCATTTAGTTAAGTTCATTTACATCATATCACATTGCACACATCCTAGTTTGAGTGTTACATATGCATTTTTGGAGGTCTAAATCTCTCTCCTTTTAGGTGAAAAACCCTAGAAGTGTAAGAGCAAGCATTTAGGTTCTCAAAAATCTATGTTTCAATGATGGAAGGCATAATAACATGCTCATGATGCGGATTCGTGAAAGCTCATCTCCCTTTCCACGTAGGATTTAGCTGTACATTGGGTCTATCTTGAGTCGACCCCCCACCTCCCCCCTGGAACTCCCTCATATCAAAATAATTTGGGATTTTTTTGAATATGAAATTATTGTATAGTTTCCTAAGGAAATACTGTGGGACTTCACAATTGTTGCATGGTGGGTAATAAAAAACCATGTACCACCTATCATAAAAATAGTTCCTAATCTGTTGGTGGTGGCACCAATGAATAGGAAACATCTTCGCATTGATGGTAAGATTTTGATTTGTGTGTGGGTCAGTGAATAATCAACACAAAACACCTTTTGTAATTTTTAAATCCTTTACATCTTTATATGATAGTTTATTTGTGTAATAAGCCCTAGTCGCTTGCCTCCTATCTTGCCATCTAGTTATTTGTTTGCTAATTGAATCTACATTTTTTAACATATCTCTCAATGAACTTGCTAGGGTCATTCTTTTTGTGACTAAACCATTTGGATCACTCAACCTATTGATTAAATCCTCAATTTTTTTTGTTGTTCTCAATTTCACTCATTACATTTTTTTGAGTGTCGGGAGGGTGTTGAGTGATTGGTGAGGGAGGTTGTTGTTGTGGTTGATTTTGTTCTTAAGGATTTGGTTGCTCTTCTTGTTGAGGATTTTTGAGGGTTTGTAGGTTGATTTACATCTCCTACAAATTCAAAAAAATAAATATCAAATACAACCTAAAACTAAGAAATTCAAAAAAAAAAAAGCAAACAATCCTTACCTCTCACACCTCCTCGTCATCGTGGCACCATCCTTGTGATGAAATAGCAACCGTTGATGAATATTTTTGCAAAATACCTCCTATAATGAGAGCACAAAAAATGGGGGCTTTGGCCATGGGCACAACATAAAACACAATCAAAATGCAAGAATGAATGCATTTCACATTTTTTTTTCTTTTAACATGTCATAATATGAGCACATTATAACGTGCTCACGTTATTGGCTCGTTGTGACCAAGTCTCAGGCTCTACACACCAAGCCATAATGCGAGTGCATTATAACACATTTGCATTATGAATTTTTTTTTTTAAAATCTTAAAAGTGGCCACAAATTGTCTACCCATCTCCATGCACCCACCCTTTTCCTTATATGCAACTTGAAGTGTCAAATAATTTTCTTCATTTATTTGCCAAAGAGCTTCTAGGTAAGTAGTTCTAGATGGGAGTCTAAAAGGAATTTTATGTGGAATGTCATTATATATGAAAAAATATTATAGTGAATCCATCCTAAATAACCAATCTCCCCAATCATATAATCCCTTAACAAAGCCTTAGTTTTCCATGGATCTAAAGAACTTCTAAAAATCAAGGGGAAGCCTACCTTTCAAGAGCTAGTTGATTCAATACAATAACTATGAAGAAATCCTAAAAGATATATAAATTATCCCTTTGGCCATACTTGTGGAAGTGAGGTGTACAAAATTGCACAAGTTGAAAGGCTCCCTTTTTATGAATTTCCTCATAAGGTTGTATTGGCAACCACAAACTCTAGGCACTAAAAAAGATATATAAATATATGTGGCATAGTAGTGAGTACCATTTAAAATATTTGACATCATCTTGCTTCTTACCATTAGCCAATCCCTCACTAAAGTCCCTTGTCAAATAGATTGCATACAGTTGAAGATTTTATTTTGATGCACACCTCAAACATGAGAGGCAAAAACTAGGGCACCTTTAAACATAGTGGGGCCAACATCAATTACAATAACTTAGCACACACCATCATAGGTGTCTTTGAAATATGGAGAAAAATACATGAACTTAGGTGGTTCCACTTCTATTTCATAATTTTTAAAAAAAAATTGTTCATGTCCTATATGTCTAAAATTTGGCAACTATTTTTCCCTATAATTGAGCTCGTGTTTCTCATATTTTGTCACTAGGGGTTTAAAATCCAACAAAGTGTGGGCATTAGATTTGGGGCCAAATAATTTATTGAACAAAATTCCTTCAACAATGAAAATTATATCATCCTTGAAATTTGTTACAAAAAAATCCTGAGAGTTATATCTCTTAATAGTGTACATTCGACAATATCAAGGTCAATGAAGTAATTAGGCACAATGAGCTTCCCCAAATTAAATCTCTAGAAACTACACATATGAATCCACTAATTGTCCTTATTGTGGAAATTTATGAATAGAGTACCTCTTTTGGTGTGGGTAATAGGTCCCTAATTTGTACCCTATTTTCATCTAACAAGTTTATAAAGGGGAGCCCAACTAGTGGCTTATTTAAAAAAGACTTGAATTCTTAGGTATTTTTTTTATAACTCTAGGACTTGTTTCCTCTTATTTTACATGGCTTGAGATTTTAAATAATAATGAATTTATTAGGGGTTCAACTCAAAGGAAATAATTGGCAATTAAAGGTCACACATTTTGAGAAATTGAGCAAAGTGTTTTTAAGAATTGGGAATTTTGCAACATAATTAAATAATGTTTTTATCAAACATCTAAGAGAGTATGAATTTTCACATACTAATGAAAATGTACTCCAAATGAATCGTTACTAGCAACTTGAATAGAACTCTAAATTCTAATTTGGTCACAAGGACTTCAAAGATACGTGGATTCATCTTTGGGAATGGTAATTGTAGCAATTTAGGCCCTGGCTCAACTATTGTCATGCATAAGAACCAACACTTGCATTTTTTGAATATGAAGTTTCATATCCATCACTATCAGATCATATTTGAACATCTAAAGTTGTTGGCCTCATATATATTCATTAAATATGTGGGTGGATCAATTTTTTTAAAATACCCCCTAAAACTACTTGTAGATTCTATGTGGACCCCTTCAACCCATGGTGTCATGCATCCATGGTGATTCATTCTTTAACAATCCTTGTGTTATTGTGCAAGTGATGGTTTGTGTGCAAGCCTTTCATTGGTCCACCAAGGCGACTTAACTGCCATCCATCTTTCTTATATGTAGTCTTCAAGCTCACAAGCATTTTTCCATGGTGTTAGCTTCCACCTATATCTCATAGAACATTTATCTTTCTACTTGGAATTCACATGTATTATTCTTATTTGTTCACAAGTTGAAATAATTGAAAAAGGGTGGCCCACCTAATTTAGAGTGTAGTAAAATGAATCACACATTATAGTAAGAAAATACTACATGTTAAGAATGTGTGGTCAAATTTCATTTTAGGTGGGAAACTCAACCCTTAGGTTGACCATATGTCATGTGTCAATTTTTTACATCATTTTTTGCTCCTCTAACAAGGTGGGACCCATAAACTTGTGCCTAAGTAAATAAAAAACCATCACTGCGAAGCAGTGGGGAAACTAGTTACAATGGGAAAACACTTAATGCACCCTAATGAAGTTGGCTCCCAAGTTAATCATTGCAAGTGTATCTTGATCATGAAAATTGGATCAAAAAGTGACATATGCTACTAAAGGCAAGCGATTGGGGTTCACAATTGAAATGGTCAAGTAGGAAGTGAAAGGTCATAAGGGCTACTAACTAGAGGCTTTGTGCACTCACACAATAACAAGGCTTACATGATGAAATCTAAGTGCATGACAATGTAGTATTTGAAATTTCAACCCCTAAGACTCAATTAAGCAACTTAGGTTCTAGGGGTTGCAAAGGAACATATAGTTCACAATTAGAATACTCAACACAAGCACCTATCCCTAACTAAGGACTTTAAAACACAAAATTCTTCAAAAATTCAGGTATGACAATAATACATCCAACAAAACCTATTTGTAGCTAATGATATTTTCTACCACTTATTCACTTACCCTTTCATGATGGAAACTTTCAAATTCTATCAAGAAGTGTATTACAATTCCAATATACCCTCTAAGGTATCTTCATGTTGACATCAATCATGATACCAAATTCAAAATTTTAGAGAGGGTACAATTTAATTCTATAAATCTCAAATAGATAGAACTTCAAGTATGACATATTTTTTAAATTCTAATTATTTTTCCATTACTTTATAATAAAAATTATTATACCAATTTTTTATTTTCTAAACAACGTATTTAATAAACCACATACATTTTATTCCATATTGAACTTATCTAACAAAATTTGACTAAATTAAAAAAAGTGTGTGCATTACCACTATTTAGTCTCTTTGAAAAGAGGAATCCTCTATGAAAAGAATAAGTATATATTTTATACAACAGAAAATGTTTTGGTTGACCATGAGCTAAGGAGAAAAGATACTATCCAGATTTGGTCGAATCGATCCGTCCAATATCTCGTTATCAAAAGTCGCTTCCAACTTTCTCAACCTGCCCAAAAGGAGTTTGAAGACGGTGAGAACTACAATTACTACAAACTCAAGTAAAGCTGTAAACAGGGTTTGAACGCATCCCTCACCCCTACAATCGAATATGCTTTTCCATTGTATGCAGCTGGCACCTTCTCAAATGGATTAATACTGGAAAGAAAATCCACCAGTTGTTTGACATATTTAAGTCACTTCAGATAAGTCGATGGACCATACGAGAAGGTCAGACGGTCCAATCCCGGGCCTACTATTTTAAACAGCCTGTACGACAATAGACGGGCTTTTTTACGTGAGACCTGGTAAACAGGATAGTGAAGAGACTTTGTACAATTGTTCCGTGACCTTCATGGGGGTGAATGGATTAAAAGTGGAGAATACTTAATTATGGCGGGACCAATTAATAGTAAAAGGTTATAGATTTATGTCGGAGTCATTGTTCCATAGCAGTTTCTGCGATCACGCCTTACAGCTTCTTGTCGACCAAATTGTCATAAAGTTGGATGCTAATACTCGTCATTTAGTACGACAGGGGAAACAAGGAATAAAAATTGAAGAGCTTTACTACAAACTCACCAGTTCTAAAATAGAAAGGAATTCACAAAATCGTAAAGATTTTTACCATCTAAATAAAAAAATTGTGAACTCCAATCATTATAGATGAACTATAAAAAATAAAAACTCATAAATATCTTCAATCCAAAACATTATAATTACAATGGACATTAAACGTCCATTTAACCAAACAATTAGCGAAAACATTCTAGTGAAGTTAAGATTCAAATCAGCAATGTTTTGTTATCCGTAAGTCAAAAATCAGTTTTGTCTTCTGTTTTCAATTCCATAGGATCTTTCCTGGAAAAGGATAAGCACTTGCCTTGCACCGCCAGGGAAAGACCATTGTGGGCAATAATTTGACGTTCGATCAAGCCCGTCGAGTAAAATTTTGATTTGCTGTTATCTGCTCCACGTTGTGGTTTATAAGTACAGAAACAAACCTCAATCCAAGGCTGGATGACGCTTAGAAGATTTTGATATTGAATTCGAGAAATCCAGTGCGATTAAAATTTCATGATTCATCTAATACAAGTTTTTTAAAGAACAAATTTTATTTTAACTGTTAAAAGTCTCAAATACAATCATACGGCCATCAAATTTGACCTCTCCGTCCGTGCAGGTCTTCAAAGGTAGATTTCCTTTGGCCTTTTTTGCCTTACATCTCAGTAGAGCACAGCAATTGAGAGGAGAGAAAATGAAGCGGGTCTCTAAAGTCAGAATCGCTCTAGCTTTCTCAATTATTTGTACTGCGTGTTATGTAACTGCCCAAGCAAGAACCAGCGTTAATTTCAGTTTTCCGCCCTGGAACAACTCCATTACAGGCAATATCAAGCTCTTTTATGACGCCTACTTTGAGGGCAGTGGTGACAGTGGCGTCAATTCTATCGAGCTCACTGCAAATCGTAAAGCTTACAGCGCTGGTTGGGCGGTTTACCACAGGTCTATTCCAATCTGGAATAGATCTTCAGACGCCATTGCAAGTTTTACCACACACTTTCAGTTCATCATTAAACCAGATGATAACAGCAGTTTGGGCTCAGGAGGAGGGCTGGCTTTTTTTATGGCGCCGCTGGGATTCAAGGCCCCGGAGCTCTCCGCAGGAAAATATCTCGGTCTTGTCAACAACAACACCATGGGCGACCCAGCAAATCATCTAGTTGCCGTAGAATTCGACACGGCTCAAAATTCCTTCGATCCCGACGACCACCATGTGGGAATCGATATCAACACCGTGGTTTCTGTGGCAAATTCTACAGTGATGAATGAAAGTCTCACAGACGGGAAAATTCGGTATGCATGGGTGGATTACGACGGAAAAGCGAAGAAGCTTACAGTATTTCTGTCACATAACAGCACGAAATTAGCTGCTCCAATTTTGTTGTATGATTTAGATCTGGCGAAATTTCTACCTGAAAATGCCTTGGTTGGCTTCTCGGCTTCGACTTCGACTGGAACAAATAACCATGTCTTGGTCTCATGGAATTTCTCTTGCACTGCCTCCTGGAACGCTCCCTCCTTGGACATCCAGGGTCCGAAAAATGGACAAAAAGATTCCAAGAGAAAAGCTTCTACCATTATCTTGATGGCAGTTGTCTTTCCAGCCCTGGGTATAGCGTGTGGCTTAGCCTGGCTCGGCGTCTGGCGGCAGCGGCGTAGCAAAGGAAGGAGACAATCCATGATTGAAAACGAAAGCGAGATGGCACTCGACGAGCAGTTCTCTCAAGGGCCGCGAAAGTTCACATTCTCTGAGCTCAGTGCCGCCACGAAAGGCTTCAGCGAGGAAGAGAAGCTTGGGCAAGGAGGCTTCGGCTCTGTGTACAGAGGGGTTTTGAAGGAATCCCGTGAGCTCGTGGCCGTGAAACATATATCTCAGGCATCAACACAGGGGAAGAAGGAATATGTTGCAGAAGTGAGCATAATCACCCGCCTGGGGCACCGCAACCTGGTGCAGCTTTTGGGATGGTGTCATGAAAAGGGTAAATTCATTCTAGTCTATGAGTTCATGCCGAATGGAAGTTTGGACAAGCACATATTTGGGGATTCCCCTGTTCTTGAGTGGAATCTCAGATACAACATTGCCTGCGGCGTAGCAGCGGCAATTGTTTATCTTCATGAGGATTGGGACCAATGTATTCTGCACAGAGACGTCAAGTCAAGCAATGTAATGTTGGATTCCAATTTCAATGCAAAATTGGGGGATTTTGGGCTTGCGCGGCTTGTGGAGCGCGATATTGAGGCTAGTTTCCATACCTCGGTGGTGGCAGGGACTTTGGGATACTTGGCACCTGAGTGTGTTATGACAGGCAAGTCAAGCCCTGAGTCCGACGTCTTCAGCTTCGGGGTGGTTGCTCTGGAAATAGCCTGCGGAAGGCGGGCTTTGGATCTGACGCTGAGAGAGAATTATAAGATGAGGCTAATCGACTGGGTGTGGCATCTGTACGCACAGGGCAGGGTTTTGGAAGCCGCTGCAGAGAGCCTCCAGGGGGAATTCGACAATAAAGAAATGGAGAGATTGATGGTTGTGGGGTTGTGGTGTTGTAATCCAGACTCCAAGGCCAGGCCTGCGATGAGGGAGGTAATCAAGGTTTTGAGATTGGAAGCGCCATTGCCTTGTATTCCACTTCACATGCCTGTAGCTGTGTATGTGTCTGCCGATCCCTTGCAACGCAGTGCTGAGTTATGTTCCGCCACTTTGTATGGAAGTTGTTCGGCGTCCAGCTCAACAACCACGCTACCTTCAGAAGAGTATTCCAGAGTCACAGTTTTGTCCAGGTAATTTGTCTTATTGTGTAATCTATATCTCACATTCGTTGAAATCTTTGGAATTGCGCTGGAGGATGTAACAGAACTAAAAGGACACGCTCCTTTTTTTAACACGCGAGTAACCATGGAAGTTTGACGATATTTAAGCTAAAGATTATATCGAATTAATGGTAAAAGTTTGGGCATACAGTCAAAATAGAGTATTATCAGCCAAAATGTGTATTGTAATTTGTAATAAAGGTATATATCATGAGTCAAAGAGTTATAGTTCAATTGGTCTGAGTATAATTGGTAAGGATGATGGTATGTGATAAAAAATCATCCATCAAGATTTAAAACTCAGAGCCACATTTGGACTAAGTTTGACACTTAGATGATTTTGATAAATGAAATCTCCTGCACATAATTGCTTAGCCAAATGATGACTTTTTGATTTAGATTTATGCTACTTGATATTGTTTTTAATCTGCTATATAAAGATAGAGATGTTAACATCTATGTAACTCATTTGTTTTCATTGAAAAAAAAGGATATATACCATGAAACATCAAATATGTATTAAAATATTCTAAATAGAATAAAAAAGTTTCTGGTTTATAGTGGATGTGAATACATCACATTTTATGTTATTGTGTTATCTGAGAGGTTCAAATGAAGTAGAATGTTGTTACAGCGAAGACTTAGGCTCCCAAACACAGTGACTGCTGGAAATTTATCAAATCTGCCATCACACCAATGTTTTCTTGTAGGTTTGAGGCATGAAATCCTAAAGCATAGGTAATGCCAGATTATCCCTGCCGAATACCTTATTGCAAGTAACTGCTGTTCCATATCTGATGTGGTGATGAATAGCATTTTAAGAATGCCGATACTCCAGTAGAAGGAGTATTGATTCGCTCAGCTCCCTTCATTAATAGTCCTTGAAGTAAGTTCACTGCAGTCCAAATAGCCCACCCCATGCAATCCGTTGTCACCAAGAGCTGCACAAAAGCTGTGAGAGACCAGTCCTGCATCCAGTCCAACTTGTCTGAGATTACCATTGACCCCAAACGAGGCAAGGAACAGAGAAGAAGCAAAGACGAGCAATGCTGGATATCAATGCCCTGTTCCAGAACTCCAGTTTATGCATTTGTAAGGATGATGCTGGCAAGCAATATGGCAGTAATCCTGAAAGATAAAGTTGGCTTAAGATACCAAACATGGGAAGAGTTCCCTCACTTTCTCCTTTTAAATATCACATGTCTTGTTTCACTACCTATCATATGAATCTTATTTACCAAAACTCAAAAGTGTCTCTTTGTTTCTTTAGTCTTTTTTTGCAATATTGCATCCTTTTAAGAGTATGGCTATTTTGTATTTGCACTCTAACATGGAAATGAAGTTGTTAACTTAATGATATACTAAATATGGGAAGAGTTCTTCCACTTTCTCCTTCTAAATACTATTTTTCGTACTTCACTATATGTCCTTCAATTTTTATTTACCAAAACTCCTAAGTACCTCTTATAGTCTATTTGATATAAAAAAATTTAATACTACAACTTCGAAGAGTATGGCTTGTTTGTATTTGCACTATAACAGAATTGAGATACCAAATATAAGAGAGTTCACCTAGCTTATCCTAGGTACCATTTTTCTTGCATTGTTGCATATCCTTTAAATCGTATTTATCAAAACCTCTAAGTATCTCTTCTAGTCTCTTTGATCCTCTTTTGCAATGTTACATTCTTTGAGAGTGTGGCTTGTTTGTATTTGTACTCTAACATGGAAATGATATGGTTAAGACAACATAATATTTTGTTAGCTTTAGTTTAAAAATATTTTGATATGAAATTATAATGAGATACAATATATTAATATTGAAAAATTTATGAAAAATGTGTATGTGTGGGTGGTTCATATCTATAGTGTTTTAGTGTACATGATAATTTATTGGGATTCAACTATATGATTTTAAGATAATTGCCATCAATCCATATTCTATTACATAGTCTTGAGATAATCTTCACAATAACTCCATCTCATGACTACAAATGATCCACTTAAAAACATATTGCATTTAACCGATTCTCATGTAAAAATACAACATTAAAAAATTCAAAAAAATAAATACATTTCACCATTAAATTTCTCTCATAATCAAAAATCCACAAAATATTATTATTTACAAGTCTTCAACAAATATTATATCTTATAAACCACTTATTATAAAACTTCATACACAAATTCTTTTAATAAATTGTATCCAAAAAAAATCAACAACCTTATAACCTATACTTTTCAAATAATATCAATTTCAATAATAGTTTACATGTGCATGCATAATTACTAATATCAAAATTACTCCAACTATACAAAATTTACCCAAATAAAAATATGAACCTCATCATCATGCATGGATAATGGTATCATCATAAGATAATCCTTCTTCAATAATTGAAATCTTTGGGGATGCGCTTACGCACATAAGGGATCCACTTGCAAGCACTTAATAAAGTCAATGAAGGAACAACCTACAAGTCATTGACGTTAAAAAATATTAATCCGTCAACAAAACACACGACACGTCACATTATCTTGTAGCCCCGTGGGACCCACCAAAGATTCCTAACCACGAGCGTTTTTTAATTTTTTATATCTCAATTCCTTTAACTAACGTAATACTTTTAGTGGAAACCATTTTAAAATTTCGTATTAATCAAAGAGAATATTTTAAAACATAAAATGCTTATCGAAATAAGAGTTTTTAAAATAATAATGTCTTAAAAAGTTCACTCTAGGGACGTAGTCATCACAATAGTCTATTGTCTAACGTGTAAACTCCTATAAAATTTAGAGATATAAAGACACGAACCAGCCTCTTCGTATAAGTGGTGGTAAAAAAATAACTATAAAATCAACTTTGTCAATAAGGCATATGAGGTGAAGTGGTTTGGAGATTCCCTTTAGGATAATCTCTATTGAGAGTGCAAGGTGTGCTTCATCGATGATTGAGGGGATCTCACATATGTTGGAACTCGAATAAAACTGTTCTTTACTTAGTCTTATATCTACAAGTAAATAGCGGAAATCAAATTGATCTTCTTATAAATAAAGAAACTATAATCAACAATTTTGGGCATTGAATATAGCTTCACTTTTATTCTTTCATAAATAAAATAAAATATAAATTCTAAAGAATTGCTAAATTCTAACAATATAAGTGTGTATAAGCAAGCATAAAATATCAATAAAGGATTTAAACTGTAAATTTCAAACCTTCATTCTATACCTAAGTGTCACCTCTTGATTATGTTAAAAGACCGTGCTTAAAAGATGAAAGACAATAACAAATCTCTTGCCAACAAGACTTATGTTGCACCCAAAGATCGATGTGCTCAAGATGGATTTGTGACTAAGAGAGGATGTAAGGTTGCTTAATTTGACAACATAACATTGCATCCAAGAGTTCTTGAAAATAGCTCATATTATAAGTTATTTATAGACATGAAGGATAGAGGATCAAGTACTAAGATTGATTTAGGAGATCAATGGAGGAGCTTGACTAAGAGGATTGGATACATTAGAAGCCTCTAAGTGACACCTTGTGATTGGTGCACATGAGGGGGTCCATGATCCAAGGGATTTGAAAGGCTAAGATCTTCTTGGAGAAAGATTGACGATGAGGATCAAAATGTCCTATCTTTGAGTCTTGTGAAATACTAGGATTTTCTTGGAGAAAATGGAGGGACAATATTTAAAAATTTCTCTTTTGGAAATCCAAACAATATATTTTGGAGTCATGTGCAATCTTAAAATTTGAGCAAGATTTGCTTTAACTAATCATGATTTGGATTGTGCAAATGATTAGCTAATTTAAATAATTGATTTTAGTCAACTAGTGATTTGAAAGAAAAATATTAATTAAATAATAGGTTCTATTTATTTATTTTTTAGAATGAGAAATGAAAATGGTGAAAAATAAATAAACATTGAATTTATTTATTTAAGGTGGATGTTAGAAAATTATTGGTTATTTAAATAAAAAAATTCTAACTTATTTAGTTATTGTTAGAGGGAAAGTTAGAATAATTAACCAATTCAAATTATTTAATTAACATTGGTAGAAAGATTGAAATAAAATAGAATTTATTCAATTAAATTAGAAAGTGGTGATGTGAAGGGAATTGACGATACTAGAAATATTGAGAGATGATTTTACATGTCTATATTTTTCCCTCTTTGAGATAACATTGTGACTAGAAGAACCAATGTCATTTCAAACAAAAATAAAATATAGTACTTTTCAGATAAAAAGGGCATTAGCATTGCTCCAACTAGTTAAAAATGATGTTAGTAAGATCGAGGAATTATGCCCCCTCAAGAGGTTGGTTGGGAAAAAATAGGATGGGCGATCTCTCGGAAGGAGAAATGATGGAAAAAATAAAATAGAGGAAAAATGAGGAGCAACAAAAGAAAAATAGATGAAAAAGGCTAAAAATAGATGAATAGGAGGAAAAGATGTGAAAATGGGTGAAATTTTTATTAGGGGGAGAAGAATGGGGATTGGGAGAATAAATAGGGATGGGTGGGGATGGTAAAAATATTTCATTTTTACCCTCAACTTTAAGAGTTCCCAAAGCAAAGAAGAGCAAGGATATGAGGAATGATGGAGAATGTGTCATTCAATTAAACATTAAGCAAGTGTGTGAAATATTACAAGTGGTTGGTAAAGGTAAGAGCAATGTTATGTATGATTTTTTTAGGTTTAAGTGGACTAATGGGGTACAAAGACTAAGAAAAAGCACAAGCTAAACTATGAATTTCATCTTCCAACATGTGGGTGAGGTGATTCAATGTGTGTATGGGAAGGTGAAATATATGCAAATAATTGTGGTGTATGTTCCACAAAAAACACATACAAAAGGAAATGTCATGTGTAGGTATATTGGAATGTTTATGGGGTTTGGTGCATGCGTGGAAAAATGGCATATGTGTGTGCATTCTAAATTATATATATTTCATCCTAAGGTGTATTTTATGTCTCATTATGTATACTCATGGTGATAAATTTGAATTCATGATCTAATACATGTGTGGATAGACTAACACATGCATAGAAAAGGAAATTATGACAATATTTGGCATGTTATTTGTTGAATACAAGAGAAATTGCTTCCACCAATGACTTAGAAGAGGAAATCATGTGTATTGAGATTGGAAAAGTAGATGGGACATGATCACTAATTGAACATCTTGAAATATTATAGATTATGGTACATATCCCAAATACTAATGATTAGGTCACATAAATCAATGCTAAAAATGTTAGTAGAGTAGTGGAGGAGAAAGACGAGCACCTTCCACCTATAGATAGGGAGATTAAACTAACCTTAGAGGATGTGTAGAGGAATTTAATGCTTCTAATCTATAGATAGTCACAGAGAGCTACTACATTGCCCAAGATGTAGATGTAATATTACAAAGATTATTTCGGAGGAGCAATTTTCGTTGTCCCTTGGATAAGACTATCACTAGAAATTGATACATGTGAGGGATTAGTAGAGAAGATTCCTTTGGTACTACTAGGAATTATCGATGACATATAGCTACCTAATAAGATTGACAAGATTTTTCCCATTGGACCAGTGCATTGTGTGGTATATATGTAGGTAGATGAGAGAGAGTTTGTGTGGGGTTCATGTGTGTTTCCATAGTTATATAGAGACCTAAATTTAGTGACATCTAGATATGAGAGAAGAATAACATTAGTTACTCTTCTATATATTTGGGCCTTGGAGAAATTTGTAGTGGTCAAGCTATGGGGGAAAAGGAAAAGTAGACAAAGGGAGAGCCCTACATTCTTGCATAAGGGGAGATAGAGATATACACACTTGGGGGATTTTTGACATTGGAGGAGGATGCTAAATGAGTTAATGTAGGTTTATGGTAGCCATAGATGGGTTGTAAGGAGTGGGTATAGAATGTATTCTTTTGGAGTTTTTTAGACTCCCTACTATATTATTGGTCAACAAAGCTACTTGATTGATTGATATAAGCTTGATCATGTATAGACGTAGTAGAGTTTGTAGTAGGATAATTTTATAGATGATTTTTTAACATGAGTGACTTAGGAGGAGGGCATATGAAGCAAAGGATATATTCATAGTTGGTGAGGTCATGTTGGAGGCATGTGACACTATGATACATGTGTTGTAGGATGTTAGAGCTCAGGTATAGTTGACATGTGGGTGACAATTCAAATTCAACAATATTTGCAAGAGACTATCTAAATTGGATACAGAAAAATACTTAATGTTGGATGAACAAAGAAATGCAATGCTTTACTTTCACTTTCTAAGAAAATTTGATAGTTGTTGTAGAAAAAATTAGCAGAGATAGAGAGTAGATCCAGATGGAAGATTTAGAGATTAAAGTTTCATTGAAATCTAAGCCAAAACTAGCAAGACAAGGGCATGGGCGCCCTAGTATAGAAATGTAGAATTTTAATGTTTACAAGTTAGAACATATGAAGCAATATCTATAGATCATAGATGGTGAGAACTTAGATTTGAAGCTTGGTAAAACTTGAAAAATTGAAGATACCCTAAATTGCTTATGAGAGATATGTAAATGTTGAATTTAGGATTTTAAAGTATTCAAATGAGCAAACAGATTCAATGTACTTGACACATGAATGTTCCTAGAAGGAAAAATATGATAAAAATATAAATCTATTGCTAAAATGATATAAAGAATTTTTTAATTGTATTCTTTATGCAAAGAAAAATGAATACAAAATGCATTACCTTTTCAAAATTTAGACATAATTAATATGACCAACACGATATTCAAATAATCTAATGTTTGATCAAATTATAGAATATATGTCAAGTATAAGTCAAAATAATTGCAAGTGTAAAAGACGTTGGGTTCACCAAAATGTGGGATGGTGAAATGTGATCTAAGGATAATGTTTAACCTATGTCACACATTCCACCATAAAACAAATTAGGGGACACAAAATTAACCAAGAGAAACTATTCAACTACTATCCTCAAGGAAGAGCCAAACAACTAGTTAGGGTTTTGGTCCCCTTTTTGTTAGGATGATGATTGGTTGAATGTGAGTGTGATGATGTGAAATGTTGAAAACTAGATAAATTAAGACTAAAGAGATGAATCGTCACAAAATTTAGAAAAATAAGAGAAAAAAGATAAAAAGAAAAAGCAAAATTAAAATATGTAGACAAATAGGAACTTGACATATTAATTTGATGCAAAATCTGATAGATAGTGGTATGGTTGCTCTAGTCTAGATTTATGGTGGTTTCTAGGGTTTCAAAGCTTATACAAATGCATCTTGTTCTGAGGGTCTTTGATAGTCAATAATTTGTGAGTAATCAACTAGTCATAATTTGATGATGAAAGGTGCTTGAATGCTTGAACTAGGGTTTAAGTTCTTTAAGATCTCCTATCCACTTGAATCCACTTCAAACTTGTAACCTACAAGAAGGACAAGGTGATATGGATTGTACCCTATAGGGGCTTGCCTTAGGCAAACCTCATTTGATGTTTCCACCTCCACAAATGGGTATGATGATGATAATGATATAGAGCATGTACCATATATGGAGAGTAGAGGAGATTAGATAAAACTAAATGATAAATAATACTATTGTAACTTACCATTCATATATATGCATTCCTTGTAGGAATGAATTCACTTTACTCATCACATATATGAAGAACTTGGAAGATACTTGGAGATCTTGCAAATGTTAGTGCTCATAATAAAAAATAAATTAAAATATGAAACATCTTACTATGCATGACCTTGAATTTTTTGATGAGTTGTATTTACATGTAATTGACTTGAAATAATGTTATGTATTCTTCTTATTGTTGTTAGAATTGTGAAACAAGCATAAAAACATGAGCCACAAGATTAAAAAACAAACAAATACACCTTCCACGTAAGAGATTTGCAAACGATATATGCAATATTCCTCAACAAGAAAAAGCTATAGAAGCAAGAAACTCCCAAGAAGATATGAAATCTCAAGATATTCTTCAGATAATTATAATGATGGTTGAGGATCCCACAATAATGGGTTACACTTTTTTGCCAAACTTGACATTGAAATTAACATTTTTCACCAAATCTTCACTTTCTTACACATATAGCATCTAAACCATTAAAAAATTGAAGATGAAGCAAACTAGTGATTTGTTAGATTTTATGTGTATATATTGTAATTATATTTAAAAATTAAAACTAAAAATAAATTGTGAATCCTTTTATGTAATTTTTAATAACTTATTTTTTCTATAATTTAACAACATTTTTGAAAAGTGATATTTACTTAGGCCTGGATAACTTTTTTTATAGAAAGGATACAATTCTAATTTTTGAAATACAAATTTGTCACCTCAATATCTAGTGGATGGATATTTTTTCATAAATTTTTGTTTCATATATATTTTTTAATTAATTTTCTAAGTTAGAGTAATTATAATTTGGACAGAGGTGTACTTCAGCCCACATAACTTTTTTTGTATGTATTTGAATTAAATTATTCTTTTTTTGTTAAAATAAAAACATCAATACCTAGTGCAAATGTATTTTTAAGAAATTTTTTTCTCTATTTTCCTATTTTTTTTATGTGTGAAACAAAAGACCTTGATGTTCATTGAAAATCCTACATTCATAAGAAATAAAAAATTAATATAATAATCAAATTAAATATATTTAAAATTATACTTTTTGGGAAGCTTATAATAAGGGCTACATTGTTGCAAAACATAAATTTTTAATGACTTCATTTGATCCCTCAAAAGGTAAATCAAAAGTGGCTTTTTATCAGCACTTTGATATGTGTAGAGGAGACTCCATTATAAGTATGGTTTAAAACTAATGAGGTTATATCTATGGGGGTTTGATCTAAGGGGATTTGATCAAACCCTCTTTAATTAAAATCCTTCAAATGGAACCTTTAAAGGCTTAAATCATTATATTTTCCAAAAATATGTGATTTCAGGCAAAAATTAGGATGTCCCAAAAAGTGTAACCCATTATTGTGGCATCACTTAGCAAAGCCCTAAATGAGAAAGGGATTAGATCATGACAAGTGTCAACATCACGTGAGATGAGACAAAATGATCTAGTATTAGCTCAACTAATAAAGTATTAATTAACACTCCTAATTTTAGCTTAAGTGCACGAGAATAAATTTGACTAATAATCAATTAAATACTATTTAATTATTAGCTAATGCATGATAACTCTAACGCCCCACCTTAAGATGAACTTAGGGAGTAGCTGAAAACCCTAAAAATAGAATGCATGATGGGTCCCAACAAATAAGGCCATGTAAGGTACCCAAGTACAAAAAAAAGATCTCTATTAATACGTTGAAATAGAGAAAACCTCATGGGAAAAACTCCACTCCAAAAAGAGATGAAGGGTAAGTGCAAGAAGTTGAGTCCACAAAACATGGAAGTTTTTACCTTAGCCAAAAAATGAAATTGGCATTGCAAAAATAGGATCCTGATTTTCATAAACTGGATCCCGATTTTTAAAAAATGGGATCATGTTTATGTTTGGGATCTCAAGCCTAAATTCCAAACGGGATCTCATTTTTTAAAAATCGGGATCCTATTTGTAGAAGGGTCCCAAACTGATGGACGTGAAATGGGATCCCGATTATTACAATACAAGATCTCGATTTGTACCAATTTCTAAAAAAAGAGATCTCGTTTTAAGATAGTATTTATTATTTTAAAAAATGATTCACTCAGTTCATTCATAGACAAAATGGGATCCTGAATTAGCGAGGACGATAGTGATAGTATAATGACCTCCAGGTGCACCTCCACCCCCCTTTTTTTTGGTTTTTTTGTGTTTTCTTGAAATTTTTAATACAATAATAGGTGCTAGCATGTTTTTTTCTAATTTATTTAGCATTTTATGCATTTTATTTCCCTATAACAGTAGAAATGATGATTTGTAGAAGTAGATAAAAAATGCAATGAAACCCTGAAGATATTGAATAGAAAGGAAAAAATCAACCTTAAATTGTATGTTAAGAACAAAATTTAGCTTTTAAAACCTAAATTGTTCAATCAAACCAAAAAAAATTGCATTTGAAAATCCTAATTGAAAGGAAACAAAAAAATTACATTTGAATTTAAGCCTAATTGCTTTTAAAACCCTAAATTCCGACAAAAAAAAGGATTTGAAAACCCTATTTTGAAATGAAACAAAAAAATTGCATTAAAAACCCTAATTGCTTAGATTGAAATCCTATATTGAATTCAAACAAAAAATATTGCTAAAACCCTAAATTAAAATCAAAGAAATCATTTTGCATTTGAAAACCTTGATTTCAAGCTCAAGAATATTTGATAATGAATTTAAAATCATTTGCATAGCTTAAATGTTTTAAATTTCATTTGCATTGTATGGAGAAAAAATATGTTAAAATTTACTTTCAATGTTAGATTATAATTAGATTAGAAAACAATATGTGAAAGAATAGTTACAATTCATAAATTATCAATGTTTGTTTGCAAATTTAGTTAGCAAATTCCTAAATCCTTATACAATCCATTTCCAATTGTCACTTAATTAGATAATATTTTCATTCATTTCTATTTTATGTTTTGATCTCTCTTAGTCATGCCTTGTTTCCATTTTCTTGTTTGTCTCTTGTCTTTCGACAATCTTATCTCTCATTCTAGTCAATTAATTGTTAATTAGATTTATAGTTTAGTCTAAAATCTCAATTTGCACTAGTCACCTAGACACTAAAAGAATCTAAATATTTTTCTTTTCTTTCTTTTAGGTTCTTTCAATTCCAAACAATCCAAAATAAAATAAGATTCAACATTAACTAATTTTATTATACATTTTATATCATAAAATTCATTTAAGTGGGAAATATTAATGAGAAAAATATTAAATAAAATAATCTTATATTCAATTAATAAAATATCAAGTTAAAATATACATCAAACTCAATCTTAATAATACATAATCATGTGTTTCTATTAGGGAAATAGTCAATCTATTCATAAAATTAAAAATATTCATAAACTAGTCAGTCAATTACCCTAAACCATAAATCGATATCTTAAGGGGTCCTAATATGACATTTATTAAGGGGATCAAATAAGTTTGAAAAATTTGGTGAAGTTTCCCAAGGAAACCAAATTTAACAATAATAAGATCATGGATGATTATAATATGAATGAGATTTCATGATC